>VZRE01005001.1:331040-344061 GCA_013396775.1 Cephalopterus ornatus
CCGATCCCGATCCCGCCTCGGGGCCGCCCCCACGTGACAGCGGCCGGCGCTCCCGCCCCCCGCGCGGGCAGGTGCTCCAGGGAATTTCTGTGCGAACGCAAGGGTTTGGGCAATTCGCCTTCGGTTTCTGAGTTTTATCCTTCGTATCGTTATGGCTGGAAGTAGAGCTGCTGACTAAAACTATGCTTAGTTTATTAACTAAAGCAAGCTACCCGGCACGTTTTTTTTGGTGCGTGTTCCCGCATTCCTGCATACCGGGGATTTTCTAGGTTAACAAAAACATTATGTTATTGACGGAGAAAAACAATACACTCGTCCTCCAGAGATTTAAAAATCAAGTGTTTCTATACTTAAAGCCCTTCTTATCTACTTTAATTCTACTAGTAATAGCATAGGTCATTTATATTAGTAAGCGTGCTTTATATCATGTTTCTGTTGACCCCTGTTTAAAAAACATTCTCTGGTGTTCTGTTTATGATTGCAAAAATCTTTAGTACAGGAAGTCTCCACAGAAGAAAACGTTAAACAAAAACTCACGCTCAAAAAGTGTAGATTTTTCTTCTGCCTCTAGAGATTCTTCTAGAGATTACTTCTAGAAATGTGGAAAGTGCTGCAAGTTTTGGTCATTGGGAGTTTGCTGGTCACTGAGTGTCTTAGTGATCCAACATCTGATAAGGGTTTCTGGTGACCAAACAGGTCATCCCACCTGTGCAATACTGACACAGCTCGTTCAGACCATATGTGTGTGCCAAGTACTTCTGATGATGTCAGTTTTCCAGTGAGTTGGCTAAACAAAATTAACTATTTAGCCGAAATTGAGATAAAGAGTTGGGAGTCACATATACAATGTAATTAGCACACACTTTTCACTGTTTGTGGAGTGGTTTTATTTCAACAACCACAGTTTGCTGTCTTCCATCTGTGATAATGCTTTCACCTCAATATTCTAAGCGTGTTTTGTATGCACGATGTTTTAATGTAATTTTGTTACTTACAACAATCCACCTGAATTTTAGAATCTCTTTTTGCCTAACATAAGCTTCCAGTGTATTTGGAATGTTGAAACACCTTGTTCCCTGTTACCAACTGATGCACTCTCTGACCTTGGGAAGAATTATTTAGCATTTCAGTTTTGTTTTAAACTTGCACGTAACACCAAGACTATGAATCACACACCAGATATTCCAGATAAAGAATTGGACCTCACATACAGAGAGAACATGCCCAAGGTGTGAGAGGGAGAGAATGGGAAGTGAAGTAGAATGCCTTTGAGACATCTCTGAACATGCTGAAGAATAATTAAAAACTGGCAAGAATCCACAGGCTGTGTATTAATTCAGCTTTTGAATTTTTCTTGTCTTTCCTCCCAGCTTTGAGCTAGTCATCTTACCTGGGTCTCATAGAGGAGTGGTGAAAATTGCAGTGGTTGATAACATTTGCATCTTTTGTAATACCGATACCAAAAATTGCTATATAGCACTGCTTGTTGCAGTATCCTTAAACCATTTGGGAAAGAGTCAGTGGAATTTAGAAAAATCTAGGCAAAGCTGGGCGTCTTTTCAACACCAGCCTGCTTTCTCCCCCCTTTCCCCAGCTCACTGGAGGTCTAGGACAGGTGTCTGGGCAACTTTCCCCATGATAGAAGCAGCATCTGGGACATCATTTACTCTGTTATGGCCACATAGGGTTGTTACTTCCTTTCTTATTTAGTCCTGACCTGGAATAGCCAAAACCCTGCTGGTACATGCTGTACCCCAGTGTTGTGTTGGCAAAAGCAGTGTCAGCCAGCGCATGGGAGGGCGAGCATGGCCTTGCCCTGGTGCTGTGAAGGGGAAGGGCCTGGAACAGAGAGGCTCTGCAATTACTGCCACTCCCTTGGGAAGCACAGGCAGAAGCACAAGGAGGCTGAACAGCACAAGCCAAGCACGGAACACCAAACACTGTCCTGCTCCTGCTGCAGTGTTCATGTGCCATCATTTTACAGTTCTGCTTCTGTATTGTTTGACATTATATTGTTGCATTACCGGAAAGCTTTTTGATTACATCACTTTAGCTTTTTGATCCTCTCTATGCCGTTTAATATCATTGTAAAAAGTTAATTAATTCTGCGTCTCTCAGTGTAGCGGGTTTCAGAAGCACTCCCTCAGCTGTCCTGCCCTCTTGGCTAATTACCATTCCAGAAGTCCCCCCTTCAATAAGAGTGGTTTGTTTCTTTGCTGCAGTGGTGCAGACTCATGACTGTCACAAAGCTGGCATTGTGCTAAGTCTTTGCCTCTCTTATATAACAATGAAGTTTATTCAGTGAGAGCAGAATCATCCTTCTCGGAAAAGACCTAAGAAAAAAAAGAAGTTAGGAACCCCAAAAGAGAACTGCTGGACATTGCTTTACTGACTTCGTTTTTTCCATCCCAAAAAAGCGCAAAGCGGTCTGTAAGATCCCACATGTTGCTCTATAGCAGTTTATCTTAACTAGATACAAAGACCAGGGTTTATTTTTATGCTGTTAAAACTTACTGAGCAGAACTGTCCGAGTTTCTCTTCCCCAGTGTCATGTTATGGGTCACTCTGGCAATGCTGGGAGACTCTGTGTTTCATTTCAGGCCATATTTTTGACACTGCAAGTGTGCCTGATTGGTGCTTAGGCTTCTGCATTTGGTGGTTCTTTCCTAGTGCTGTTTGGCCCATTACTGGATTATGCAGAAAAGTGGCAAAATGGCTCATAGTCCCTGAAGGGTAAGGGCCAAACCAGACATTTAGATGAGAGCTCTAAGTGACTGTGTTCCCTAGGTTGAAACTTGTGGCTTTGAGGCAGGAAAAAACGTCTATGTTTTGATACATCAGTTTGCAGTATGTTCCAGATTGCTGGTTTATTTGCTGAAAGGTTTTTATAAAGCTTTAATTTCCCCATTTGTAAAGCAGAGTAAATTAGCTGCGACTAATGTAGTCTAAATTCAGTCCCAACCACTCTGATATTTTATTATCAATTCATTCAAAAATTCTCGTAAGAGATACCTAAGACCTCATGTCCTTCTTTATCAAAAGCTTTGTTTCAAGAAGACTACAACAAAGGTTAGTCAGAGTATGGTTTCATTGCTTTCCTTTAAATCACAGTCCTCATAGTCTGTGCAGGCTTTGAAACACCCGGTGTTAAAACGATGAATAAATATGGTGATGCAGGACTGTGAAAGCTTCAGTACTGTGTGATCTCTTGTTTGTGGGGGAAAAAAAGCAACCCACTTCAATGCTCAGAGATTGCCTTTCATGTAAACGTGGTTAAATCAGCTGCAGATAGGAAATAATGTATTGAAGAACCCTTCCCCGTTAACTCAGTACAGCTAATCCATTATGTCTCATTAGAAAGCATAGCCTGCCTTATCTTTAACAGAGATTTGTGGCCAGTCATGTTACCAATTTCCTCTGATAAGGTGCACAACCTTCTCTCACTCTTCAAAACTTTTTCTATCATATGTAGTATGCTCTTTTTTTAAGTTTTTGTGTGTGTGTGCATTTTGTTTGTTCGTTCCCCCCCCATTTTTATTTTGTACAGTTAATTTGAAATATTGAAGATGAGAGCTTAAATAAAGAAATGTGGCCTCTACATAAAAGTGCAATTGAAATTTCCTTGAAATGTTGTTGGATAGCTGCAGCTACTTGATACAAAAACATAATAAGCTACTATTTTTTTTTTCTCGTCATTTGGAGCATTATCTGTTCTGCAGCAGAACACATGATATAAAAGTCTTCTTCTCAGGTATTTCTTACTAGGAAAAATGAAATATACGTTAAAAAAAGTCCTTAATATATAGATATCTTTGTCAGAGAGTGTTGTACTTGATGAGCAATTTTTTTTTTTCCCCTAAGTCTTCTCTTTGTATCCCACAAACTTTCACGACCGCATGCAGTCCTTAAAAAAGGCTTTCAGGAGTGCATTGTTACTTTTGTTCAGCATTTTAAAAGACACTTAAGCAAGCCATTGATTTGGCCGCTTGCGCGTAACTGATGGGAATTACACCTGAGCCAGGTGTAACCATCCAAATTTAGCCAGTGGTGCTACAAGGATTTAGCGCCATCTCGCGTTCAGATTTTAAATAACACGCCAGTGATCCTAAAAGTTTTTGGCGTGGGTGAGTGGTTTTGGCCCCCAGGGAAACACTGCCTCCCTGTGTTGAGACATTTTATAAATTCTGGGGGTAACAAGCCTACCCTAGTAGATTAAAAACTAATGGAGGACAGCTGACATCTTCTCAGGCAGACGCAGCTGTTTGTAACGTTTGCATTTGCTCTCACTGTCAGGCAAAGCCTTTCTAATTGTAGCTCGGAAAATAGAGCTTATGCTGTACATCACTGCATGAATGTATGTAGAGAATGCAGTCCCATATAAGCTGCTATTCCACCTAATTTGGTGAGGCAGTATGGAGTTGTGGGACTTGTTTCAGGCGGACTGAACTCACAACATTAGGGGATTTGGCATTTGTCTTAATTTGTGGCATTAAAAAGTTATAGGGGAAAAAAAAAGCACGCTAGAAAGTATTGTGGATTACAGAAGATGCTATTACGCAATTTCTTGACTGAGAAGATACCCATTGTTCTATTATCTCTCCATGAACTCTTCCAGCCAGCATTTGGGTTTGATTCAACTAAGACTTTTTCTTTTTTTGATAAGATAGTTCTTATTTAAAAAAAACCCAGATGAAATGCTGTACCTTCAAACACAGGAAAGAGTGTAACAGGAGAAAAATTCCAAGTTCATCTTACCTGCAAGCTTTGAGGCAGGAGACAGGGGGCTCTGTCCGCTCTCTTTCCCAGACAGTGTTCTTGGTTACTTCTGTCTGTGATTGTGATGGCTGCTGTCACCCAGTTCTTTTTCTCACAATCATACATGCAGACACAGTAAGTCATGCCTTCACCTCTGTTCTAGAGGCAGACCTTTGGGCAGCTCTGACTGATGTGGTGTGGTGTTACAATTCAGTTAGTCTGATGAACAAAACACTCTGTGCTTGCTTAGCTGCAGAAATGAGCTGTGGTGTGTGACTTGTCACAGCTCTCAAGCAGTGAAGATTAGCTTAAGCCACTTTCATCTAAGCTCGACATTAGCCAGAGCAGACAAGGTCAGTCACTGTGACTCAGCTGATACGCAGGAACTCGGTCACATGCCTGAGCTCTTGATTTGTTTACTGATCAGCTCTCTTTTGGGTGTTTTCTGATGTTTGCTGAGATGTGACTTCATAGAGGATAAATGACACCTTCTGTGGAGATTAAAGAAGAGTGGGCAACTGCACAGCTGAGTCTTTGCTGAGACACATCTTAAAATTACCTTAAGGTCAGTCTGCAAGCAGTCACGAAGGTCTGTTAGAAAAAAACCCAACCAACCAAAAAACCCAGCCTCAAAAGGCAACCCAACAACAGAAAAAAGCAGCAGGTCCCTATCTCTCATGCTTATCTTGGACCCAGTAGCTGATCACCTACATGACTGTACCGTAGCACGCATAAAGGAAATTATGACTAGTTGACCGTGATTGACAAATCAACAGGAGCTCCCAGGTTTACAGGTTCCCTGGGGACATGTAGCTTGTTTTTACACAATACAGATTTCCTGTCAAAGAATCCTTCTTGACTCTTTCTGTAATCTGAATTTTAGCTATTTCCCCATTTCCTTTTTCCCCCCTCTCTACCTTCAGAAATAAACTTTGTGTTTTTCTGAAACTTGATCTAGCACCTAAGACTTATTTTGTTCATCCATCAGACTGCCAGTTTTCAACTTTTCTCCACTCTTACAGTTTTTTGGTTTTGTTGGTTTACTTTTTTTTTTTTTTAAGGCTAAAATGTCTCCTCTCTCTGCCCTGCCTTGGAGCTGTAAGCCTGTTTTGTAGATGACTGCCCACGTACTGGTCACTATACTTTCATTAGATTTCAGAAGTAACCCGAGAAACATGTCCTAATGTGTTTTAATTTTTTAAATTAACTAGCATAGTGATCTAAAGTCTCATACCATAAAACCCGACTACAGCAATATTAGCTTTCCAGTAATAAATTTAAATAAATTTAAAGCTAATTATCAAGAAAGAGAGTCGATTGAAGATGACGAAGATTTGAATTTATGGCAGATTTTACATAAATTTGAAAGCATTAGTGGGGGACTGTAAATAATGCTAGCCACTTTAAAATTCTCCTTTCTCTTGCGTGGCCAAAACAAACCACCTTACCCTCTTTGCTTAAATTCGAATACACATCTTTTGTGCTTTCTGGTCTCTGCATAGATCTTAACACAAATTAAAGTCTCAGCTTTCTGTTGGTTGGAAGTAAACAAATCCAAACCAAAGCCTTCTCTGTGAGCTGCCTGTGTACACATTTCCAGTTAGGAAATCAGAGGCATATTCCTTATGAATCATGCATTCTGCTCCTGTCCCGTAATGGGAGATGAACTGGTCTAAAACTCACGGATAGCAGCTGTACAGCCTTCATGCACCTTTATACCACCTTGGGACTGGAGCTAGTAGGGAACCAAGTTAAGTACCAGCATGAGAAATGTGGTTTTTAGCTTGATTACAGTGCCACAGCTGCAGGAGTTTTGGTTGATGTGAGAAAATCTGTGTTTCACTGCCAACGACCTCAGAATCCTGTTGTGATTTCACACTGATTGCAGGTATATAAGCCTCTAAATGACCTTGTCTCTGTTTGAAAACTAAAACTTTCCTTCTGTGCCTTGCTGTAGTTTCTGTTTGTTCAAATAAAAAGAGAACTAGTCATAGAAGAAGTTGTTTATGAACACTGTGAATTTTGGCACTTGGGGAGTTAGCAAGCCCTTTCAGGTAATTTGTGGTTTAATTTTGTTATACGGATTCAAACTTCAATTTAAGATGTATATGTTACTGTGTGTTATCACAACACTATTTTATTCTCTGTGTCTTCTTAATGTGAACTTTGACTTCTTATGTTAATAAATAGTTAGGAGATTCTGTCTTCAGAAAATCGTCTCTGAACGGGAAATAACTATGGTCATTCTTCTTTATTGTGGCTCTGACATTTGTTTTAGCAGAAGTGCTCCATCTTGATATGGGACTAGATTTTTTTTTAAAACATTTATAATCACCATGCTCCTCATTTTTTTCCTAAATATGAATTTATGTCAAGTCAAAAGAAGCACCCCAGTATCAAAAACCTGCTGGTGTGATAATGGCTGTATTTCTGTCATTACTGTAGCTTAAGATCGTGGCTTTCTGCATCCAGACCTCAATTGTGTCTCACGGATTCAGCCTGAGAAATGTTTCATTTTTGATATTGTAAATCGTTTATTCCTGCTAAGATCTCTTTTTAGCTGATATATTCAGGAAAAGGTTCACTTCTCTTGGGCTCCTTTAAGAAACTCCTTTCGTCTTAAAGCCTAGTTCACCATTAATAGAGAACCTAAAACACTGACTTTATTCAGTGCAACTGTACACAGATTAAATGTTTGTTTCTCTGAAGGAATGGAATGAATAAGGATATGAATTTAGTTCTTTGTCGTGCTTGCACACTGCCAGATATCAGGATTCTCTTTCTGTGTACATACCACATTCCTTTTCAAAAAGTATTCATACCTTGTTTATGAGCATTCCTTATTGTTTTTCTGTTTAGTCAGTCATGTGATGTTGTATTTCCTCACCAAGCAGTCAAACAAATTCTTTTAACAGACACAAACAAAGGTGAAATTAGAAGTGATGTTTATGGATACTGATACTTGCAGTGTTGAAGTTAATTTGATGTTGTGAGTAGTGTCAGACAAATATAATGACAGAAACTGTTAATATAAATAATTCGCCAAAAAGTTTGCTTATGGATATGATAATCAGCACCTTCCTTGCCCTATAATTCCATTAGAGGGAGCCAATAAAATCATGCCTAGTAAGATAAACTCCAACTTAATTGTGCCACCTGGATTTCAGTGCTGTGCTCTGACTGATAAATCTATGGAGGTTTATGTTGCAGAAGTAGCTGGGTGGTGGTGGGTGGGGAGAACTCCAATGTTTTCATTTAAAAAAATTACATCTCTTCTGCTCTTCTTTCTTCTGGAAAACTCTAATGGTTCATATGGATTGTTTTATATTTGTACGCTTGTGTACCTTTTTTTTTTTTCTTGCTTATGTATATGCACTTGTGCATGTCAAAATATAAACATGCAAGTTTCTGACCATTGCCAACATATTTTGAATTTCTTGGATAGAAAAAAAATGTAAATCCTTCATACCTGTTGGTTAGTAAAACAGACACTGCTGTCAGTAAAAATTTGATAAGAAAAAAAGATTTATTCGAAGTACGTATTTAAAGTTCTGGGCTGCTCACTATGAGAAAGACATCGAGGTGCTGGAGTGTGTCCAGAGAGGAGGCACTGAGATGGTGAAGGGTCCGGATCACGATGAGGAGCAGCTGAGGGAGCTGGGGTTGTTTAGCCTGGAGAAGAGGATACTCAGAGAGACCTCTACAACTCTCCACCAGGCAACTGTCGATAGGACAAGGGGCAATGGCCTCAAGTTGCACTGAGGAGGTTCAGTTTGGATATTAGGAAAACTTTCCTCACCGAAAGGGTCGTTAAGCATTGGAATGGGCTGTCCAAGGAAGTTGTGGAGTCACCATCCCTGGAGGTGTTCAAAAAAACAAGTAGATGTGGCACTTAATGCCATGTTTTAGTTGACCTGGTGGCGTTCAGTTGACTTGATGATCTTGGAGGTCTCTTCCAACTTTAATGATTCTATAATTCTGTATCATACAATTTATGGTTGGGGAGTTAATGATATTTTTTTGAAATTTAGTAAGAAAATTTTTGTTGACAAGACTGACTAGAAATGTAGTGGTACCAAATGTGCAACAAGAATGGGAATATGTAATTTTTCTTATGATACCAATACTATGGGGGGGTGGAAAAAAGGTTTCAGAGTTGCCTGGAGGTTTTTCCAGTTTGTCTACATGCAAGTTCTGTAAACTTAAAACAATACATTTTGACTTTACTGCTGTTATTAATCCTGCAAGTTTATGTTTTCATTTTATGGCCAAACAATTGAATAGGAAATGCATTTTTTCTGGATGTACTCACTAGCCTCTGAAATAAGGGAGCAGACAAACAATTCATAGCATTCAGCAAACTTGCTTTTTCTAGAAAGATTACTGAAATAATTTTTTGGGGTTTTTTTGAGATACAGGTAGGACATAACATTTTCCATGGCTACACAATTTCTGCACAGACTTCAGAAGTGATTGCCTCTGGGACTGAAATACCTGATTTTTATTTTTTTTTTTGTTGCTTCTGTATAAAGAAGAGCTGAGGGTTTAAATCAGGTTTTGAATCTTCTGTCAAAGCTGTTTTTACCAACTGTACATGTGGCACTGGAAAGCTGGCATTAAAGCAGCATGCATCTTGCAGACACATTAAAATTGCTTTTGGAAAAATACAGGGTGAACATAAAGCCAAAATAAATCTTTGCAGTTCTTACAGGGAGAGCCATCCCTCTGTATGGGACAGTATTGATTTTAAATTGAGTATGTACACAGGAAATTATTATGTTGGCACTATCTTCTAATCCTCAGTTGAAGTAAATGGGCAGTACTAATGCACGCAATATAAGACTGGGCCTTTTTAAGATAAAAAATAATTGGTCATGTGTGTTGTTTAAACTAAATAGTCTAGGCAAAAACCCTTTATTTAAAAGCTCCCCGAAGCACTTAATTCTTTCTGGGTGTTTGTTAATGTTTACAGAAAGTTGCAGGTATTACATGCGATCAGAAAAAAAAAGTACAAAATAGAAATTCAGTGCTGCTCCTAAAAATACTATAAGATGATTACTTATAAAATAGTATTTGGATAACAGATAAATGTGTAAGAAGTTTGGGGTCTAATTCATTGCATTAGCAACTAGTGTTCATATCTTTGATTCTTTCCTTTTCCAGCTAATTAAGAATAAGAAAATTATGATTAATTTTGAGGTCACAGAACAATCAGGTGCACCAGTCGTCTATTTAAATGAGCTTTACTTGGACATCCCAATTAAAATACTGTTTCTAAGCTCGTGTATCACAAACATGGGACAAGACAACCCAGGTAGGGATAATAAAATGATCTATTTTGCAACAATTGCCAATCATATTTCGAATCAAATGAATGCAACATCAGACAACACAGACTGAGTGTCCCATATGCAAATACAGAAAAACCTGGTCTATTCAAGTGATTTTTGTCAGCTTTGGAGCTTCACCAATTTTCAGGAGGGGCACTGATTCCTAGAGAAAAAATAGTCACCTGACAATATGTTCATTTTTCTCAGTAACTTGCCAGGATAGCTTAGATAGTGCCCCAGAGACCACTGCTTCCCTCTGCAGGTAACTGCTCTTGTGATCTGTCGCCTGCCAAAATTGAAGGTTGCTCAAACCAATATTGTTCTTGACAGTGGATATTGCGAGTCTCCTGTCACTGAAAATTTCTGAGATGAAAAGGTCTGTGCCAAGGCTCAGTAGCCTTGTAGTCAGAGAACTTTGTGATGTCTAACCTCACTGCAGTTTATTTCTATCCATCAGTGGTAAGGGGCACAGATGCTTCTCTTCTGCTTTGCAATAGCTTTTTACATATTTGAAGCTTGGGAGTTTTTTTGTAATTGTGGAAATCATTCCTGCCTAAGTGTAGTCTTTGCTCTTGTCCTTACTGAATTTTATCCTGTTTTTTTTCTGACCATTTTTCAGATGAATTTTGTTAGCAATTGGGTAGGCCAAAAGTTGAGTCTTTAACGACAGCTAGACTTGGAAAGAGTTGGTTTAGCACACAGAAAACAGCACTGAGCTAGCAGGAACTGGATATAAGGCTTTGATAGTAGGGACCCAAGGCAGCAAACAACGGGGGCTCTGCTTGGCCTGTGTTCATTGGAGATCTCACTGTCCTCTTCATGAAAGTAAGAGTGTACCTCAGTGTGTAGCAATTCCCAGTCTTTGAGCTCACAGTTTCTGAAAACTTACAGGCTAAAAATGACTGCAGATCTAGTAAAGTTAGGATTGATAGTGTCACTTTCTATGGCTGTGGTTTTGTTTGGAAATCATATTAGTGGTTAAGGTAAAAATACAGTTAAAACAGCATTGGAAACTCCTTTACGTTAAATAACCTCCATACTCCGTGTAGGTATTACTTGGTGTAGGGAAAACCACAGTTGCTTCAAACAAGCTCGATATTTCTGTACAACAGTCTTAATGACAACCGCTGGAACCCCTGTGGCATACACAATGTAAATTATGTGAAAATACAGAAGTGGGGTGTTGCACATACTGGTAAATAAATGTGTTTACTCCAGAATGCCAAAGACTTGTTTTTAAAAATTTACTTTGTAAAAGCACATTCTTGAAGGTTAATCTTAACCTCCATATAGATCTGAACAGATATAAGATATCTGACTACTCCAAACAGGTCGAGAGAGTCCTGTGTACAAACAAACATAACTTACTACAGGCATCAGGAAAAAAACATGACCAGCTCTCAAGATTAAGACATTTTTTGTCAATTTTGATTTTTTTTTTTCTGCTCCCTATCTAATTTAAAGGAAATCTAGGCCATAACATCCTCAAATTCTGTTGTGTTATAGTTGGTTTATTTTAGAAGAGCAAAGTGATGATTTGGAATATGTTTGCTCTGGGAATAAAAAAACATCCTGAACTAAACTGCTTTTTCATTTTATTGGGGCAGAAACATTCATGTAACACTTACATTTTCTGCTTCTGGAAGTTTAAGTAAACTAGTCAGAAACAAAGGTGTATTTTCCTTTACAGGCCCAACATGTCCTAAAGTGGGCATTTCTACCACTGCTCCTGAATGCTGGATCTTTCAGACTGTCATTAGTTGGATGAAGATGGTATTGGGAAATAGAAAATCAGGTCAGAGACAACTTGGAACTCTCAAAAATTAGCCATCTTAGAACCATTTACTTTTTGAGATACTCCTAGAGGTCTATCAAATAACAAAACATTTTCTACAGATATTTTTTCCCTTGTTCCTCTACTCTTAAGAAACAGTTCAAAGAGCAGAAAGAAAAGCCTCAGTCTTGTAATCACAGAGTGGGCACTGACTCACTGCATGGGGTCAGTCCCACTGAGAAGCCAGCTCAAAATAAAAAGGAAAGGCAGATGGTTATCTGTAATAAATATGACGCTCACATAGGGAGTATTTCAGAGATTTTTTTTTTTTATGTTAACCTTTTCCACATAAAGATTTTACTTGTTCAAAATTATTTTAAAAGCAGTTTCAAACAGCAGTCTTTTTGAAACATTTTGCAATAATAAATTCCAAGACAAATTAAACCTATGACCTTATTTTCATGTCAGTGAATATAAGATTTTTTATTTGAAATAAACTGTTAGTTTCAATCACAAGAGAATATTTTTTATACTTATAAGATATGAACAAAAGGAAAAAAACTCCAATATTGTCTTTTTTATACATGTTTTACCTTAACCCACGGTGGGAGGTATGTTTCTAAATTGATCTTGCTTCTTAGAGAAACTCCCTATATGATTTGCTAATTCTTGTGCATAGTCAGTTATTTAGACCTATCCCTTAAAATACCAGCTACTAATAGCAATATTTTGTGTTTCTAAATGCCTTGTGTAGTTGAAGTAATGATGTCACAGAACTTATGGCATGTTTAATAGAAAAGGTCACTAAGGAGAAGTGCCGATTCCTGCACTTGGCTCATGCGTTGCTACAGGCTTGGGGATGAGTGGCTGGAAAGTTGTCTGATGGAAAAGGACCCAGAGGTGCTGGTTCACAGCGGCTGAACATGAGCCAGCAGTGTGCCCAAGTGTCCAGGAAGGCCAACGGCACATGGCTTGTATCAGGAATAGTGTGTCCAGCAGGACCAGGGAAGTGATTGTCCTTCTGTACTTGGCCACACCTCGAGTCCCATGTCCAGTTCTGAGCCCCTCAATTAAGGAAGGACATTGAGGTGCTGAGGCGAGTCCAGAGAAGGGAGCTGGTGAAGGGTCTGGAAGGTAAGTCCTATGAGGAGCAGCTGAGGGA
>VZRE01005006.1:0-20043 GCA_013396775.1 Cephalopterus ornatus
CGTGGGTAGAGTCCTTCACAAATCTTCGCGAAGCCTAGCCATGAATATAATAGATCTAACAAAGGGGTAACTATTTAGGTTAGAAATTAAAACCAAATTTCTAACCATCAAAACAGGAAAGGTGGAGAATAAATAAGGACAAAGTATAAAAATATACTTTTGAACTAGTTAAACTTTATGAAAAACTAGACAATATGGTTTGTTATCAGTGGTCTCTTAGGATGAATTCATGCTACAGGGTGACAATGTTCCTGAACATACCCTGTAAATCCCAGCCCCTTGATCATCTCTGAAACTTTTCTGTGTATATGGATTTTCTCTGGGGGAAGAAAGACACTAGACACAGAAGAATGGAGAGCAGTCTAGTTCAGGGACCAGAGTTAGGGGCACAAGATGAAGCATTTACACCCCAGAGCACAGACAAAGCTTATCATAACTTCTGTTTACTACAAGCCAACCTTAAATAAACAAATGCATATGAGGATGAAATGAAAGAAACAGACAAACTCAAAACAAAAATTCAGGAGAGGATGATGCTGTTTAACTACCATGGATGCCTCTGCTGTAATTCAGTTCCTATATTATAAATATTTGAGGATTAAGTCAATATCTTCAATACCAAGTGCTCAGAGATGAAGTTTTACCTGCATTGGAACAGGATCTTTAAGGTAATATCCTTCAACAATCTGTTCTTTTCTATAATGTTCAATGATCTCAGCAATACTGTTTAAATAAGAAAAATAAGATTTAAAATGTTAAATCAGTTAGATTTTCCTCTGTTTGAGACATGCAATTACGCTACATTTCCTGACAAATTTATAATAAAAATCAAGTGTTAAACATCATAATCTCATTTACAGCAATGACAATCTACTAATACATTGAAGTCAAGAAAATTCACAGAACTGTTCTTATAATGTATTTATTCTAAACTTCACAGAACATTTTCAATCCGTTGTTGAAAATGCATGTATTGAGTCTGTCTGGGATGGAGTTAATTTTCCCCACAGCAGCCCTCACAGTGCTGTGCTCTGTATTTTTAGCTAGAAACTTGTTGATAAACAACCAGTTTTGGCTACTGCTGAGCAGTGCTTACACACCATCAAGGCTGTCTCTCCAACCTCACTCCTCAGAGGCCAGTAGGCTGAGGGTGGGCAAAAGGTTGGGAGGGGACATAGCCAGAACAGCTGACCCAAAATGACCAAAGGGATATCCCATAACATATGGCATTGTGCTCTGCAATAAAGGCTAAGAGAAAGGAAGCGAGGGGGTGAGGGCATTCATTATTAAGGCATTTGTCTTCCAAAGCAACTACTATGCGTACTGAGGCCCTGCTTCCCAGTAAGTGGCTGAAAGTCACTTGCTGATGGGAAAAAGAGAAAAAAAATCTTGTTTTCCTTTGCTTCTGTGTGGAGCCTTTGCTTTGCTTTGTTAAACTGCCTTTATCTTGACCCATGAGTTTTTCATGTTATTTTTCTCCCTGTCCCACTGAGGGGAGGGGGGGATTGGAGGGGGTCTTGGTGGGCACCTGGCAGCCAGCCAAGGTCAACCCACCACAGTGCCAAATGAGTACACTACCTTTTCCACATTCAAGTAACACATGCATTTCCCAGTTCTCCAACCAGGCTGAAAATTGCTATTTTATTGGTAATAATTTTCAAAGTCCTAGAGTAATTAGGGAAGGGGAATGGAAGATACTTCAAACTGTGCAAAGCAATTTCTTTCTAGGAAGACAGGAATGGGAAGTAAAAAAAGTTTTGTAACATGGATTATGCAGATTATACTTCAAAATATTGAGCTATCATGTTAAATTAAACACCCAGTCAGTAACATTCATCTATGGGTAAACTTACATTCTAATTACCAGAGTCAGGTTTAAATTCTATTTTGAAGGATCCGGAGAGAAGTAGTGACAAACAATCTAAAATTCAACATATCTTTGAATTGCTCTTATTTTTGCAGTTATTGAGAGTTACATTGTAATAAAGAGAAGTTAACATCAACACAGATGAAACATTCATATATGAAATATCAACCTGAAGATAAAGAACTAAGTAATTCAGTAGAGAACAAAAACATATATTATGTGTTTTCTCACTTCATATAGACTGTTAGTTGTGTGTGCAAATGTAATCAATAAGGCACACGTGATAGATCTTTGGCCTATTATACTTGGATAAAATTTTGTCCAAAGGAAAAATATAGGATGCTATAAAAATTATCATAAAAACAATCATAAAATACATGTAACTAAAACAATAAAGACATAAGTTTGCTTATTCTCTATTTCATTCTTCTAAAGCTATGAACTAGTGCATACTCATTAAGCTTCCTGTAAACATTTTTATTTTTTCAAGTTTGTAACGTGACTTGAGTTTCTCAGTATTTCTAAAAAACAAATAAATTTAAATTTTTATTGATATGCAACATGCATATGCCATTTTCTCCATAAATGTTTAAGCTTTAATACACTGCATAAAAGAATCACTCTTTGTATTTTGCATGTTGAACAGCTATTGCCAACATCTTTTTATGACGGCAATCAATAACAAAGGAGCTTTATACAAGTTTTTTCCTCCTTCATCAAATCAAGAATACCTTGACTGTCAGCATCTCCTCTCCCTCCTTGGTTAAAAAAAACAGGAGTCATCCCTCAACATAAGAAGTTGTGAAATGAGCTGAAGAACAAAGTTGTGCTTGAAAACTCATTTTGGAGTTAGAGTAACATATAGACTAGGACTTTATACCTAGATGGAGCAATTAAGGCTTTCTTTTTTTTACTTTAGCCCTCTTCTCCCCCACACAAACTCAATTCAGATGGTCATTGTCTATTGTCTTACTGCTAAAGCAGTCCAAATGACTGAACAAACCAAACATTACAAACAGAAAGATACTACATATCATCAAATACACTTGAGAATGAATTTGCAAGTGATCCAAGTTATCTAACATGTAAAATGCAAAGCATGAGATCAAACAGACCACAAAAAGCATCTAAGCAACAGGAAAAAAGGGTTTATAAATCTTTTCAGCATCTAACAGCAACAAAATCCTACTTACACAAAATATATCAAGGAAGGTATAAATAAGTATGAATTTTAAAAAATGAATGGTTAAACATGGCTTGATATAAAGAAATAAATATGAGTCTCAATACTACACTACAGTTACTTTAGTAATTGTAATATGTTTAACATAGGGTTTATTAGGCTGCCCAGATCCTAGCTACCTGGATAATTTTAAAAGTATCTCATCATAATGAGTAGTACCAGATATCTTCTCTGCCCCAAGAAATGATCATAAATAATTTCATTATCTTGCATAAACTCCTACTTCCTATATTTCTGTTCTGGATTTAATGCTGTTTGATGCTTTTCAGCCACTTCTGACTGTTCCATACAACAATCCACCCTAGTCTTCATATATTTAAAGACTTTCTTCTTTCAGGGTCCATAACAAATAAACCAGTACAAGAATTAAAAAAGCCCATAGAAAGCTATTCCTTTTTTTTTCTGCTTCTTATTTATTGCCCTCTGCAGTAGATCTTATGGTAAGTAATTTGGGGCAGTTACCACCTTCATTTTGCATCATTATACTGCATTACATACTGTTTGAACTTCCAAGTTTATCGACTTTCAGTAAATATGAACTTGGACAGAATTTGAGCCTAAGAGTATATTAGCAATTCCCCAAAACATTCAACTAAAACTAGAAGTCTTTCAAAGCCAAGTAGTTATCTTTCACCGAGGAAGATCTTTGCAACCTAGGTACCAAAATATTCAAAAAAACCTTCGAAAAGCATATTATCATAACTTAGTGATGCTTAATCTTTTCATCTTGTTTTCCATCCAATGTCAAGGAAAGAATCTTCTCTAGTGAATCCAGCAGTGGGAAATTAATTTCCTAAAGTAATAACTTATTGCAGTAAGCTTCTGGAGCTATACTATCTAATGTTGCAAAGCCATTTGAGACTAATAAGACTTCCACTAATTTGCTAATTAACTTATTAGTTAGGGTGTCTGAAGTCTATCATCCTCCTAATACGCCATGTAACTAGAGAATGGGCAAAAGAGAATTTACCTTCAAAGGCTGACACTGCAGCTAGCTTGATTTTTCAATGAGGATGTCTGGAGGCCAGACTGATTAATGTAGAAGGTACTCAAGCAGCCTGTGTGTGGGATATACATACATTAATAAAGTTCCAATTGCTTAGTCTCAAACCATCGTCCATTTGAAATCATATGAAGAAGTCCACTGAACTTCTTAGTTAGGAGACCTCAACATTTTCTCAAGACGCACCAGCTGCTGGATCTCTACCCACTCAGAAGCCAAGCCAGAACTGAGAAAAATTCTCTATTGCGATGAAGAATGCCCTGGTTCTGAGTGAACAAGACCAGAACATTTCTGATCATGTGACAGGCAATGGACTCAATTAAAAGAGAAAGTTGAGTTTTCACTACTGAGAAATTTTGATAACCTTATTCATAGAGTTGTCACAGATTCAAGGATGGAGCTGTATTAATAACTTTTCCCATGAAAGGGGAAACTTATTTCTTGTAATTTCTTTTTTTTTACATATTACCATATTTTTATACCCATGGCCAAACAAACCCATCCCAACTTTCATCACTTTAAATTCAGTGATCTGCACTTCTGACCAAAATATCATTCAGATATTTTAAGGTGATAAATTTAATTACTTTTTTCAACCAATAAGGTTATTTTTCCCTTTGTTGTCAATATCCATTTCTATTATTTATACTTTAAAATCCCTACTGAATATCTCCAATAAAACTAACATTTTATTTTCCCCCTTTCATATACACAAAACTCCCTATTATAAATAAATAGTAGTTTCCAAGATAACACAGCATTCTCCTAATTACATGTCATAATCCAATTTATAGGGTGAAGAAAATAATTTACAGAAGGAGAAAAATACTTCAAAAGAAACAAGTTACACCTAAACTTTTGAAGGCTTTTAGAATGTATTTAGTTAAAACTAACTACTAAGCAAGTTAGTTCAAACTCATAGTATATCCTTAAGAAATACTGAAACCTTATGATCATGAGTACGTTATCAGCAATATGTTATAAAAGTTCTTTACAGAAGTATAAAATACACCCAACTATTAAAACTTACCTATTATAATATCTGCCTCCCATCATAAACTGATTGCTTGATGTTGGACATATTTTAAAACGTTGAATATTTTCACTGGTCCGAAAATAAAGTGAGTAATCACCAGGTGTATTATCTGAAGGCCTCACAAGAAAACTGCACCTCCGACCAACTGAAAAGATATCATAATACAGTGTTATTCACTGTTACTTATCTTAGTGTCATTTATGACCTCTTATAAAAGCTCTTTCTGTACAAATTAGCAAGAATTGCACACTTAAAGGAGAAAGTCTGATGTAATTTATAACAGTGATCCCCATTCTTCAACCAAATGGGACGAAGTAGTACTAAACTGCCAAAGTTAATGCCAAATCATTTGGCTGTAGCTGACAACCTATCCCCAACTTTTGTCACCTCTTTACAAGAGCATACGGTGTGCATGTGAGAGTTTTGACAATGTTTTCAAAAAAACGAAAGATTTTTTGTTCTCATATTTAAGGTATTTGACAGTATGAGTCAGAAATCTTGATGTTTTCATTTTTAAAATTATTTCCTCTATGAGGAGACTGCAGTTTAATACATTCTTCCATAAGTACGTAACAGCACCAAGCCTGCCAGAGTTCAAGAAGTGTTTGGACAATGCTCTCAGGCACACGGTGTGACTCTTGGGGATGGTCCTGTGCAGGGCTAAGAGTTGGACTCGATGGTCCTTGTGGGTCCCTTCCAACTCAGCATATTCTGTGATTCTGTGAACAGCATTTTCTCCTCAGCATTTTAATGAAGCCCAAAATATATTTATGTATATTACAAAAAATTGTAAAAAAAAAATTAGCTATTTCAATTAGAATTCTTAAGCTAACTGTACTTGAGAATATAAAAAAAATACTTAATGTTTAGCCATGAGGTTTTTTTCCAATGTAGTAGCAACCACAGATCTGATGCTCATAAGTTCATATAGAAAATAAAACAGGTTTTCCTGCTGTCTCAAAGGATTACTTTGTCTCATTCCCCTACCACTGTATTGCCATCTGAAATAAAAGTACCTGTCATCAGCAAATTGTAAGCTTCTTGTTTGGAGATCTTCCCATGAAACCATCTTAAAGATCAAAAGAAAAATTAGAAAGCAAGACTATCAGCTCTCTTTTTTAGTTGTTGTGACATCTAAGGCTCTGACATCTATGAAGTAATTTCTGTTGCATATGAATTAATATTTGTTTAAAAAAATCTAGTAAATATAGATTATATAAGCAACCGTTATGTTATTCAGTGATTCTGTTTTTCTACCAACAGAATGAAAAATAAATATCTACATCTATTTAAACTCATTTGAGTACAGGTGTCCAATGCAAAGTAGATGTTCAAACCCAAGTGTGTTTAAAGGCATATTTGAAGCCAGTCTCAGATAGCAATTTATTTGAATCATGAAATGCAAAGCCCAAGGACATTAATGAAAGTTAAATACTATACAGAATAACTAAAATTGAATTTCGCTAGAAGCTGGGGAAATAAATCCCAGCTTTATTAATCATTTAATATGAATTGCTTTAATTTCACATCTTTCATCTTCCATAATCCTGCATCAGAGCATCATCCTAAAAAAGTACAGCAATCTGTCCAGTCTCAACCTGATAGCTATGATTATAGGAAACAACTTGATGTTGCATGGCTATTCAGTTTGCATGTGACACACCACGTGCTACATATTAAGAGCTCATATTGTCTTTTAAAGGAAAACTAGAAATAGGGGCTTTCATTGCAGAATGTATGTGTGCATACATGCGTGTTTTAAGTGTGTCCTTAATAACAAAGGGGTCCAGAAAGGCTGGACATACTTTAGGATGGAAATCTTAAAAAGGTGCAGGAACAGGCCATCTCTGTGTGCCAAAAGACGAGCCAGCATGGAAGAAGATCAGTCTGGCTGGACAGGGAGCTTTCTCTGAAACTCAGGGAAAAAAGGAGAGTTTGTGGCCTTTGGAAGAAGGGGCAGGCAACTCAGGAAGAGTACAAGGATGTTGTTAGGTCACGTAGAGAGAAAATTAGAAAGGCGAAAGCTCAGCTAGAACTCAATCTGGCCACTTCTGTGAAAGACAATAAAAAATGTTTTTATAAATACATCAACAACAAAAGGAGGGCCAAGGAAAATCTCCTTCCTTTATTGGATGTGGAGGGTAACATTGTCACCAAGGATGAGGAAAAGGCTGAGGTACTTAATGACTTCTTTGCCTCAATCTTTAACAGCAATAAGACCGGTTATCCTCAGGGCAACCGGCCCCCTGAGCTGGTAGACAGGGACAGGGAGCAGAATAGACCCCCTGCAATCCAGGAGGAAGCAGTTAGTAACCTGCTGAGCCATTTAGACACTCATAAATCTATGGGGCTGGATGGATGGGATTCATCTGAGGGTATTGAGGGAGCTGGTGGAAGAGCTTGCTAAGCTCCTCTCCATCATTTATCAGCAGTCCTGGATAACCAGGGAGGTCCCAGATGACTGGAGGTTGGCCAATGAGACACCCATCTACAAGAGAATCCAGGGAACTACAGGCCTGTCAGCCTGATCTCAGTGCCTGGCAACGTTATGGAACAGATCANCATCTACAAGAGAATCCAGGGAACTACAGGCCTGTCAGCCTGATCTCAGTGCCTGGCAACGTTATGGAACAGATCATCTTGAGTGCAATCACACAGCATAGTGTGGCCAGCAGGACCAGGGAAGTGTCCCTCTATATTCAGCACTGGTGAATGTGTCCTACACCTAGAGCACTGTGTCCTGTTCTGGGTTCCTCACTGCAAGAAGGACACAGGTGCTGGAGCATGTCCAGAGAAGGGCAACAAAGCTGGTGAAGGGTCTAGAGAGTAAGTCCTATGAGGAGCGGCTGAGGGAACAGGGGTTGTTTAGCCTAGAGAAGAAGAGATTGTGGGGAGACCTTATTGCTCTACAACTACCTGAAAGGAGGTTGTAGCCAGGTGGGAGTTGGCATCTTCTCCCAGGCAACTAATGACAGGATGAGAGGACATAGCCTCAAGCTGCACCAGGGGAGGTTCAGGTTGGATCAGGAGGAATTTCTTCACTGAAAGGGTTGTTAACCATTGGAACAGGCTGCCCAGGGAGGTGGTAGAGTCACCATCCCTGGAGGGGTTCAAGAAAGACTGGATGTGGCACTTAGTGCTGTGGTCTAGTTGACTAGATGGTGATCAGTCAAAGGTTGGGCTTGATCTCAGACGTCTTTTCCAACCTGAATGATTCTGTGAAATAGCCCAAAATGGGACAAAACTAAGGCCTTGAAAGAAAATTGTGCCAGGAGAGGTTTAGATTAGATATTAGGAAAAATTTCTTCATGCAAAGGGTGGTCAGGCATTGGAACAGGCTGCCCAGGGAAGTGGTGGAGTCACCATGTCACTTGAGGACATGGTTTAGTGGTGAACATGGTGGTGGTGCTGGGTTGATGGTTGGACTTGATCTTACGAGGTCTTTTCCAACCTTAATGATTCTGTGTAAAAGAAAGTCTCTTACACATCAAAAAAAGAGCTCTAGTTCTAACTTGCTTTCTATATTACCTTTACAGGAGAATCTCTGGCTATTGGAATATTTGCAGAAATCCCTACCTCCCCAGAATATTCTGAGAAGCATAAGTAACTGGATTGAGTGTCAAAGATTTAAGATTCTGCTACAAACTACTTTGTTAAAAAAAAAAAAGTACCTGTATTTGAAGGCATCCCTACTGCTGTTATGCTGCTATACCAAACTGACTAGCACAATATTGGAAACCAGTAAACTGAAGCCACACACCAATCATTTTCTTTCCCCTATTAAAAACAAAAACGAACCACCAACAAAACTCCACCACCACAAGAAATGCCTTCTTCAAACACCAGTCCTTTGAAGACTGCAAACTAGGCAATAAATACAGGAAGCAGCAGCTGCAATTATTGTAAGCAAATGAAGGATGGATGAAGTTATCCAGCTACTAAAAATTTTCTATAACTCTCATTTGCTGCTCATCTTAACTATTGAAAATAATATAACAATCAAGTTTCCTGTATCAATTCATTGTTCATTGTAAATTGTATTAGTTTGGGGGTTTTTTTAATTGTTTAACAAGTTGGAATTCACTGCAGATTATTCTAGTGTCTCCTGGTTTTCACTTTAAGTGCTAGCACATGAGGCTAATATGAATTGTTTACTATTACATTATCATTCCTCTGAATGATACTTTGATCCCTCTCCTGCACTTAGAGTTGAGCAGACCTGAAAAAAGGTTACCTCTAAAGTAAACTATATGCATATAAAACCCCTGCACAAATCAAAAAACAACACATCCTCCATTGTATATATCCTAGGTAAAATGATCACAGAGACTCATTCAAGATTTTATCACTGCAAAACCCATTAACATTAAGGCATAACTAATACAAGACTTCATGTTCAATGATCTATGCAACTTCAACAGCTAGTGTAGAAGAAAAGTCTTAAGATTAAAAACAAGTACATACAGCTTTGGTTTACCTTCCCAATCTCATAGCTAAAGTTTACAAACAGTTGTTTTATGATTTGCTTTTAATAACAAAACAAAAATCCTTACATTTTGCCTTCATGTGGATCTTCTTCTCTTCCCTAATAGGAGAATTAACATATTAAGTGCATGACAACAGTATGCTTGAGTTTAGAAAAGTAAACTTCATAGGTTAAGACCTTCTGTAGAAATAAACAGCACTAAGAAGTCCAAGACATTTTTGAACTAGATGGCTTATTGCACAGTTCATGTAAAGAGGTTTTTAACTTCATTCACTAAGTGGAAATTCAGCCATAACACATTATTTCAAAAGATTGTTTCTGTTCTTCTTCAAGTCCTTCTTTACATGTGGTAACTTAAATCTCAACTTTCCTGAATTTCAACCACTAATGTAGAAATTTATAGTTAGATACTCTAACACTACCATTTCAATTTAGCCATTCACATCCTGATATAGATGTGAGAAACAGGTGAAGCAAACTCTGCTAATAGCAATATGCTGAAAAGCAAACATCATCAGGACTCCAAAGCAATGGCGAACTTTCTTTAAAAGAAGCATGTGGGAGGGTGGGGTGGGTGTTTTTGTCCATTAAATCATCTCTTGTCCTGCAGCAAATCAATTATCTTTATGTCACCTGATTAGCTTCCTGACAGCATAAGCCCTTCTAGGTATAATTAACTTATCAATATTTTGATATCCACACTTGGCCCTTAAATGAAAAAAAGAAAACAAAGACATACTGCAAAATTTCAGTCTATACATTTATGAATATTTCATAACAAACAAACAAACAAAAAGAATGCAACTGAATGACTAGCAAGTTATTTATCAGGACTGGTGAGTTTAGGGAACTGCTTAATAAGTTCACAGTATCATTCATTTGCACATGAACTTGTTTGGATAACATAAATATGTACTTTGGATATTGAATTAGACTTAATGGTTTGTTAAACTATTTAAAAACTGGAAGATTCAAATACTGCAGTAATGTTTAGAAAAGTACATAAAGTCAGGCAGCTAAAAGTCAGGCAGCTAAATGCCACTAGTTTGGTTTAATTTCAATGTTAACTTTCACACACAACTAATAAAAAAATCAAATCTCAGTTCTTCAACAGATTTGAATATAAAATTACTTACCACTTCTTCTACTAGGTCTTCTACTATAAGACCTTGTTCATCTGTCCGTAGGTTTGTAACCCACATCCAGCCATCTTCCAATTCATTATGGACAATAAACATATCTCCTTTAAGGAAACTGAAGAGAGTTACAATAAGACCTATGTTAGAAGTACAATCATAATACAAAGTTTAATGAACACAGTGAATTCTTGAGCATAGTTTCAGCAAAACATTTGAGAAAATCTGAGCATGAAAGATGCATTTATTGATATCCCAAGCACACCATGTGCATTTTTCATGCAGTTTAAGTAGCTATGAATATCACTTGAATATTTATCCTTCTTTAATTTACATTTAGAATCTAATAGATACTTTAAAGTATGCTAAGGATGCATAAAACAAAAATCACCACAACATTAGAAGACAGTAACATTCTTTTATCAAGAGGGATCAAATAGTAAACACAAGTAAAAACAATCAAAGATTTCCTTAATAGTCTAAGAAAATAATATTTCTATCAAAACCTAATTTTGTATAGTAAAGCCTATGGAATATCTACTATTTAGGTATTTGGATACGAAGATAAGTGCTAAAAGGAAGATACAGAATAGTTCCTTGAAAAAACATGCAGATAACTGCAAAAAGAGTATAAATACAAAGCATTAAACATTCAAGAGTTTCATTACTGGAAGGTTAGTATAAGTTATTCTTTAAATGTAATCCCAAACTCAGGTATACTGATTTACACTGGAATAGAGTTAGATTTCTTCATAGTAGCTCCTATGGGGGGGCAGACAGTGTGCTTGAGGACTGGCTGGGCATCAGTCTGTTGGTGGTGTGCAACTGGTTTCATCTGTATCACTTGTTTTTCTTGGGTTTTATTTTCCTCTCTCTTTGTTGGTTGGTGGGTGGGATTTTTCCCCCTTAAAGGTTTTTTTTTTATTTCTTTTTACCAATTAAAACTGTCTTTATCTCAACCCACGAATGTCTCATTTTTATCCCTCTAATTCTTCACGCATTCCACCAGGAGGGAGGGAGCAAGATGCTGTGTGGTGCTTAGCTGCCATCTGGGGTTAAACCACAACAGTCCTCTTTGGCACCCAACGTGGGGCTCAAAGGTTTTAAGATAATAACAGATTTTACCAGAAGGTATTAGAAGTAACTTATAATTATATCTGTTACAGTTGCTGGTCACAGTATTGATGTATCTGTTCTCAACATTAATTTATCCGATCTGTGCCATGCTCCCTTTTTTACTGTACATGTTAAAGACTGGTTTTGGCTTTTGTAGTTTTCTGTGCTCTGTAGCGCTTAGTGGTGTTTTGCCTGGGAGATTTATTATTAAAACACTGGCCTTGAGCTTAATCTGCTATTTGGGCTCTGTACTGATTCCATGACCATACTTCGGGAACTGTCTCATGGAGACAATTAACAATTATGCTTCCTCCAAGAGGTTTTTTTATGGAGGAAATACAGATTGGCACCTTCACCACCTTCTTCCATGATGTTTTCTCCCTCGTTATAACCAACGTCCTTGGGTAATAAAAATACTCCTATAGGTATTTCTTGGGAATACTGTTTTGGCTTTTTCCAAGGTTAACAAGCAATTTAGGAATATCACCCAGAGCCCATGGCAGTGTGGTTATGGGTGGCAAGGCACGTAGGAAAATATGGGCAGGTATCTAGAAAGGCTGTCACTTCCAATGGTCTGGGACTTCACTTCCCAGATCCTGATGAAGTGATAGAACGTTTGAAAAAAAAAAGCCCTGGATATTACAAAGAGGCACAACTTATATTGTACTGGGGTCTGGCCTGCACCTACCAAACACTGTTTAGTACTGTTCAACACCCTCAAGGAGAGAGGGTCTTCTGGATCTGAAAACATACCAAGAGACACTGTGGCTAAATCGGAGACCCAGCCTTCAACTATATCAGTCACCTCTATAATTAAAAAGAAACAATGGAAGCAGAAGTCAATTCATTCAGTAAGGGATGAAGAAGCTTCTCCTAAGTGGGAGCAGCAGACCAGTCACAAGAACAGGAGGGGAAAGAATGAAATCATAAATGAGACAGAAACCACAAAATCCCTATTCCTAAGCAAGCAGTGAGATAGGCAAAGCCATCAACCAGTTGAACAAATAATCATCTGGTTACTCTGATTCTGGGATATTGGAGCCAACAGTCAGGAATCGGAGGGTAAGGAAACGCAGCAGCTGGGATCCCTTGTTGTAAAAGGGGCAGGAATCCTCAGTCTTAGGAAGCAGCTTCCATCAAGTGTGAAGAACAGATATCCCTTCAAAGAAGAACCTTCAAATTCCCAAAGCAAATGGACCACTGCTGAGGGAGGTATCCAGTATCTGAGGGAATTAGCCGTGGTGGAGGTGATCTATAGCAACCTGGATGACAACCAGGTATCCAAAGAGCCGGGTGAAATCCCGTGCACATGGTCCACATGGTGAAAGTTTGTACAAAGTGCACTGACATCGTATATCACCACCCCAGTGGTAATGAGCTGGAGAGACACAAAAGCACCAACTGTGGTTGGATTGGCCAGTCAACTTGAGAATTCAAAGAGAATCTCACTTCCTCCCTGCATCTCAGCTGTGGAGAAACTGTCCCAACAATTGTACCAGCAATTAAAGAAGGATAAGTCTTCCTCACCCATACTAACCAGCATCTTGGCTATTAAGAGTCAGCATTTTTGTGTTCAGGGAGAGGGTTACCAGTGACACACTCCACATGCCACCCTGTGGTTCTATCTGTGTGACCATGGGGAGGACATAAGGAAGTAGGATGGTGAACCTACATGGAGACTAAAAGCTCAAGTACAGGAACTGCAAGAAAAAACATCAGCCAAAAGGCATCCATCCAGGAAAATTACTGCCCCAGTGTCTGTTGGTGCTTAGTTGCTGGATGAGGTTAAACCATGACATCAGGTCATATGAAAACCTTTCACTGGAGCACAGAGGGACTTCTCAATCAAGTCAAATGATATATCAGGGATACAGCAATGCTACATGGTACTGAAGCTCATTAACTACTAGTTCAATCCAAAATTAGATAGCAATTTTCTACTGAACATCTCTTATTTGAGAGGGTGTGATGGATGCACCCACTCTGAGTGAACAGTATTAATTAATTACCATTTAATAATTGTTTAATCATTAATAAAATCCTTTTAGTTAACCCCACAATGATGACTTCTCTTAATAATTCATCTGCGACAGAGTAACAAAAAATGCATTAACCTGAGCACAAACAAAACAGCAATAAAAATAGCCTAATGAAAATACTTAGAATGAATTCAGCTACTAATGAACCTAAATCTTAATGTACAATAAACAGTAAGGCCATTCTATATCAGTTCTATTACAAAGAAGTTCACAACAAGTTATTGTGTGAAAGACTGGTTGAAATTAACTCTGAAATGCTTCAGGCTTTCTAAATATTAATTATAAGATTAAAATTAAGTCAAGATTCCCTAAAATACGTAACATCATCAAGAATACATAATTTGACCTAAACCAGTGTCCTTTGTCCCAGTTTTGCTGTGAACAGACTATTTTACCATGCATCTCAGGAAAGCAGTATTAATTCCAAGCAACTAGTATATATTCTTCTATTAGATATAGAACTGTTGGTTTTGCATCCTTTCCACATAACATATATCATATGAAAAAAAACAAAAGGCAGTCATCATACCTTTAACCTCCCAGAGCGTTAAGTCTCAGATGCAATTGGAAAGTATTTACATAGTGAACATATACCTAAATCATTAGGATTTATAAATACTCCAAGAATTTCACATGTGCTTCTACCTATTATTAAAACATACCTTATTTCATCAGTTTCTGGCACTTTGGTGTAAGGTAGAATTGCTCGAACTCTCCTTCTATCCTCCACAGGCTACAATTTTAGAGAAGAGTTCAAAGATATTAATTTTCCCTTTCATTCTAGTGTAGACTTCCTCTCCCCAACATTATGCTATTCTGAGGCAAAAGACTGGTAATAGTAATTTGTATCCCTTTGCTAGTTTTAAGTTTTCAGAGGGTCAAAAATAGTAAGAGCCGAAAATGCTCAATTCCTAAAGTTACCTGCAAAAGCCCTCATTTTGGTTCTAGCATTCTAACATTATCAGTTATGTTATCAACAAAAATCAAATTACCAACAATGTAATTCCCATGAAAGAGTACTTTAGAACTTTCTTCCTCTTAGTGGAAATTTATGAAAGTTTAATATTCAGAAATATCTTTATTTGGGAGGGTAATTACTGATAATTGCTGATACTGTCTTAAGGATAGTCACTTGAAAGAAGCATAGCTTTCAAGAACTTTGGTTATTTCAAGGACGTGTATTTCAAAATCTTTGCTACAAAATAGTAATATTATTTTGAAATACTTTATTAAGTCTGGATGAAACCCTAGAGGCTAACTACATTACAATGGTGCTCTTTAATAGCCAAGAACCACACATTTTCTTGTTTATCTCAGTTTACGTACATTGTTATTACTACATTTGGAGATAACTGCAATACCTGATATCTAGCTTTCTCATTACAGATTTTCATTAAAAAACAATTTTTTATCATTACTTTCTATCAGTAAAACCATGTTTCTATATTCTTTATACTTTACCATATGCTGAGATAGGTCTAGAACTAGGGGAAGCCATCTAAAATGCTTTTTTTCATAGAAAACTATGAATATTGAATGCAAGGTTAATTATATCAATATTTAAGTAAATGATGTTTTAAAGTTTTACTACTTGCCTCTGGAGGTGCTACTGGAAAGAATAGTTTTTCCCCCTTCAGCAAACAAGACACATGACTGTAATAACCAATTAGGTCCGAGAGTGAAGCAAAGCGACGTCCACCAATGTAATAATCTCCACACATGGCAATAATCCTGTTAATAAAGAAAAGGAATCTTGACAGAAGATCTTTTGGAAAAACCATTGGGGTGGTTTAGGTTTGTGATTTTTTTTTTAAAGGAAATTAGGATGAAGTTGAGTTTTTAAAGCAGGCTGTCTACATTCAAAATGCAATATTAAAAGCTCACTCTTTAAAAATGTTAAAAGCTACCTGGAAAGGCAACTTGGAGAAGAGAGAAAATACTGACAGAGGGATTGAACTATTCCTTTAGTTACACATAGGAAAAAAAAATGAACAAGACATTTGATCTACTTAAAGACTATCAGTTTTATGAAACTTGCAGAATGCTAAAAACAGTTTCCAATAAATTATGTAGTAAATGGGAAAACATCATGCTTTCCACCAGAACTCTTTGTTGCAGAGTCAAAACAATCATTTTTAGGATCATAGAATCAGCTTGGAAAAAACCTTAAATATAATGGGGTTTTTTAATATAATGGGACTTTAATAGTCCAACCATTAACCCAGCACTTCCAAATCCACCACTAAACCATGTCCCTAAGCACCACATCTACATGTCTTTTTAAACACCTACAAGGATGGTGACTCCACCACTTTCCTGGGCAGTCTGTTTCAATGCTTGACTACCCTTTCAGTGAAGAAATTTTTCCTTATATCCAGTCTAAACCTCCCTGGCACAACTTGAGGCCTTTTTCGCTCATCCTATTACTAGCTACTTGGGAAAAACAGACAAATTTCAAATGAAACCTTTCTTCAGAACACACAGGACTAGTAAATACAAAGAGTTCTGTAATTACAGAAAATTCTGAAGGACAGGATGAAAAAATAAAGATATTCCTCCCCAATATTTTATATCACTCAACAACTCACCAAAAAAAATACTACTGCAGCCAAAAAGAATTTAGTTTTGATGGATTCATAGACTATCTGTCAGTCATATGCTGCATAAACATATGCCCATATCCAACTTGGGGGAGGGGGATTTGGAGAACTGACCTAAAATACTGATATTTTAGTAAAACAGAAATATTTAAGGAAAGTGTAATACTAAAAATATCACTTTTAGGAAGCAAATATCAGTGAGATTGTTGAGCAATGAAAATTTCACCCATTTTTGGCAGAGAACAAGCTTTGGTGGAAGTGACACTTCCAGTCTGTGGGACCCAGTGGGCACATCCCTATATTTGGCTGAAATAACTTCAAGACTGCTATTCTTGAGGTTGGAAAAATGTTTGAGTGTAGCATCTGCCCTTCTAATAACAAAAACATACACACTCTGCAGTCAACAAGTGAAACCAAAAGCATGTCTGTTCTATGAAGATCAGTATCAGCAAACAAATTAGTTTCCTTCAAATAGTTATCTCTTTGCATATTTAATGGATCCAAGAAGAAAAGATTCTTTAAGATTTGAAAAGATTATAAGGATCCCTTTCTTAGAAAGCAGCATTTAATGGTTTCCCATTTTCTATCTGAGATGCCAGAAACAAATTTATGGTGGACACAAACATTCAACATCTGATATTGTCTACAATAAACAGAAGTTATTAAAACTAGAAGTCTTAAAAACAAACTTAAAAAACAAGTATTAACATAATTTCATTTCCTACTACTGCTACATAGTAATCAGTTCCCTAACAAGAATCAGTATAGCTGAGAAGCATGAATTGTTAGCTCAGACAACATGATACAAACATGAGCATGCTATTTGTTTGCTTTGGAAGTAAATTTGCTTTCTGTTTATTTCTTGTTATCTAGATAGTTGACAAAAGTGTTTTCTAGTGCTAAAGATGCACTTGATATCCTATTTTGTGAAGATGAACATTACACTGCAGCACACTACTTGTTGACTTACATTCAAGCACTTCCCAGAACATGTCATTTACACTAAATGAGACTAAATTAATGTATACAACTTACTAATGGTAAAATAACCTCAGTTACAATTTCAGATAAATGGACACTTGTATTTAAAAAAACTAATTCTGACATAGACTGAAAGCTGATTCCAGCAAATCCTCATATTATTAAATACATAACCTTTGTTTCTCCTTTTTGTATCTTTTTTATGAACACTCAGATTTGCCATGACTTTGACATTAAAGCATGTCCTGTAAGCTGCAATAACTGAGGAATAGACTCAAAACAATCTGATTACTACTAAGAAGCCTGCACGTTACTGTAAATTTAGTCACAACAGCTTTAGACAAGTTTTTCTATACTGATGATGTTGTTTTCCTCACATTTTCATTCTTCAGCCTGTAAAGGAATTTTTGTAGCATGGTTTAAAACAATTAAACCCTAGTAAAGAGCTATAACATACATGGATAAAAAGAAAAGATATTCAATTTATAAGACAATTGTTTTCTGTACCATACTAAGTTCCAAACCCACAAATAAACAGGTTACAGTGTTTTAAAAGAAAACATTTACTTCTCACCTGAAATGATTGACACTTGTTTTACTGAGGAATGAAAGCACAAATGAACCCGGTCTCCGATCACTCTCTCTAATAAGGTAACTTCCAGGTTTTCCTGCTTGCCAAAGACGTTCTTCTGCAATTGCTCTGTCGAGTTTTCCATGATACCACCTAAAAAACATGTAACAATGTCTGTCCTTAAAATGTAAGGCTTCTATTTATTCTCACAGAACAGAGCCATGAAACTAATGAAAGTTCTCAGTTGAAACTCATAAAATTACAAACCTTTTTTTCAAATAATGTTATCAGATGTTTACATGTGTAACGTCTCTCAAATTACTTATTTCCAATACACAGAATTTGTAAAGCTTCACAGGTTCAGATAACCTCTTTCCCAAAATAACTCACACTGGAGAAAAGCACTCTGAACCATCCAAAGGGGACAAAGGCTCTCTATAATCATCTTTTTTTTTCCTCCCCATTTTGTACATTTTCAGTAAATGAGTAGAACCAGAGGGAACTGATCTGACTGAGACTGTTGTATTTTAAGCCTACTCAGGCTTCAATTCAGGCTATACTAACGTGTTTCTCAAACAACAAACACAGATCACAGTACCAAAATTTGCACCTCAACGAAAGGACAGCAGTCACACCAGACTATATTTCAGCCAAAAAAGTCTTCCCCAAACCCAAGATGCAACCTATTAAAAGCAAATAGAGATGCACGGCAACTCACAGACTTCATAATACGACAAAAGAACACTTCAGTTTAAGCCAAAGGTTAAACTCATTAAAACATTCCTTACCCTTACCTCAATTTTGACCTCTTTCTACCCCAAACAATCAAATGGGGGGGGAGGCAGTAGTGGAGGGAGCAACTGAAGCAAAGCCAAGTGTTGCTCTCAAAACCTTTTAAATGGGAAAACTTTTATACAGCTAATGTTTTATACTATTTAAATTATCAACTATTTCAGACCATTCATCTATTGATTCTACCAATTCACACGTCATGCAAGAGTTCCAAAAAAAAAACCAAAACATTTCAGAAGTGATATGAAAGTGATCTTCTGGCTTAACATACACAAGAAAAAATGAAAAATTGCAAACTTTAAAGAACCAGAACAGCAGTTTAGCTGTTAATAAAAATCTTGCCAGAAACATTTTTTTCTATGAAAGTTCTCAAAGCCAGCTTTCACTTCCATCAGAATGAAAGTCAAATTATACAGATCACATATACCAGCAGAAGCAGTACCAGTGTGAACATTGTTTGCATTGGCAAGTCTTGTTAGTTTAGTGCTCTCCTTTGCATCTCCTCATCCTGAATAAAACAAGTTAAACGAGTGAAAGAATTGTTTTGTCTGTACACTGTATTGCACTTGAGGCAAGGTTAAAAAGATCAGGTCTGTGGTGGGTTGACCCCAGCCAGCATCTAACCACACATACAGCTGCTTGCTTGCTCCCAACTCCCAGCAGAACAGGTTAGAGAATAGTAAGAACAGAAGCAAGAAAATTCATGTGTTGAGAAAAAGTTTAATAAGTGAAGAAGGGCTGGAGGAAACAGAAAAAAACCCAGAAGGAATGCAAAGTCAATCATTCTCTACCTCCCTCAAGCAGACCAACATCCAGCCAGTCTCTGAGCAATGGCTACCTTGGAAGACACACACACACTCTTTTTCTTTCTTTTTCTTTCATTTTCTTTCTTTTTCTTTTTCTTTTTTTTACTGCTAAGCATGACATGATATGGTATGGAATCCCTTTGGCCAATTTCAGTCAGCTGTCCTGGCTGTCTCTCCTCTCAACTTCTTGCCCATGTCTAGCCTACTTGCTTGAGGGTGGGGGAACAGTGAGAAATGGAGAAAGTCTTGACACTGCACACACTGTTCAGCAACAGTCAAGATATCAGTGTGTTATCAACACTGTTTTAGCCACAAATCCAAAGCAAAAGCACCACAGGGGCTGTAATAAAACCTGGGGTTTGTTCAT
>VZRE01005007.1:0-12244 GCA_013396775.1 Cephalopterus ornatus
TGGGAAACAAGAACTGACTACAACCTCCTTCCCTGTCCCCTTGTACTGACGAGGGATGAGGAGAGAGAGCATGGAAAGAAGGAGGGGTGGGGAGTGAAAGTATTTTTAAGACTGTTTTATTTCTCACTCTTTAGCTCTTATCCCGTTAGTAATAAATTTAAATTTTATCCCCACTTTGAGTCTGTTTTGCCCACCAGACTTCTCCCAGCTCTTATCTCTACTCGAAAATCCTTAGCTGTTTTTTTCCCCTCTCTCCTCTGTTCAGCTGCAAAGGAGAGTGAGAGAGTGACTTTAGTAGGTATTTGAAATCTGGCCAGAGTCAAACCACCACAAAAAGTCTTCCTTAAAACACTGCATCACTTTTATCTTGGTTACAGCTCAAAAACCCAAGATCAGACAACTGTGGTCCTGGTAAGAAACTGACTACCCAGATCCCCCTATGAACCAGTTAACTCAGGGCTCACTATCATTAGAATGGGAGTTGATTTTTCTTTCCTTCACACATGGACTATGCCTTGCCTGTTCTTGCCAAAGGCTCAGCAAGGCTCCACTGGAGTTGGCTTTTGTTCTGCACTGTTGCCCTTACCCAGCAAAGGCAGCTCAGCCATTATATTGGCTGAATCACTGGTTGGCTTGATATTAGCATGGACATGGCTCCTGAAGAAGGTGCTGACAGACCTGAACTTATTCTGCCTGCCTTCCTCACTGCCTGGGTGAAAGGCAGGTCCAATCTAGAAACTATTTTATAGCACCATATTTTTTTTTTCCCTATAGATGATAGACACTATCTGCAGGTTTTGACAGGAAGAGTTGCTATTGTAAGGTCAAAACATTCTCCAAACAGTGGACAAATCCATTTGTCAAACATATGGGTCTTCTTCTGAGCTTGAACTAAGACAGGACAGAGGTGCTTTCAATGCCAGGAATTCTTGACAACCACTCTGATGCTTCACTGTCCTTGCAGTTTCTCTCAGGTTATGTAACACATAAACTATAACAAAATCTCATTAGGCTGAGCTTTCTTCAAAGCTGTGTGGCATCAAAATTGCTCTGAAAGCTGGTACGGTTTTGTGGTTTTGAACTCGCAATAGGTAGTGTCTCCTTGTCACTTCCCACTGTCACAACCTGTCACATTTTGTAACTTTGCCTTCTGGAGACACTTGTGAGGAGCATATTTGGTTTTGCAGATGCAAAATATCATGTTACAGAAACAAACCCAAATGCTTGTAGTCTGTAGGTGTAAGGAGAAGCCATTAAACTGAGTTGTAATAGATCATAAGAGTCCTTCATGCAAGGGGACATAGTTAGTAAAACCAAGCCCCAGTGACAGTCCTGCCTTTTATGTTATGTAGTTGTTTTGTCCCATAAATTATTTAGTTATTTTCTCCCTGTCCCACTGGAAAATGGTAGAAAATGCAAACCAGAAGGAAAATAGCTTGTTCCTTTATTTGACTAACCTCAACATACGTTCAATTTTGAGTTAAATGAGTATTTTTTGTTATGTCCAAAAACAAATGGAAAAGCCAGTGGTTTTTAAACAGCTTGAGATGAAATTATGCCTGACTCCAGCTTTTTGAAAACACTGAAAAATATTATCTGTTTGTACCACAATATCTCCAAGATATTTTAGGTTATGCCTTTCCTCCAGCTGGTACATTAAGCATTTCCATGCAGTAGAAATTATACATCTCCAAGTCTATTTAAATCTACTGGCCTGCTGCTGTCACACAATGTCTACTCATGCTACAGAGGAAAAAAAACCAAACCCAAACTGGTGCATTTGTGTAAAATTCAAGCAGTACAGGGAGATGCACATTGCAAAAAGCAGTATGGCTTAATTCACATACACATGACGATGAAACACAGATCTCTTTTGCCAATTCTTTATCTCATGAGGCAGGGAAGGAGTGTTAGAGACACCAGGCTTTCTCTTAACCCAAAATAAGGCAGGTGTTTTGCTATACACTACAGGGTAAAAATCTTCCTCTCTTCCCTGACTGTTTTGTCCAGCAGCACTTCAGCTGGAGATGATTCTGCAATACATATTTCCCAGTGGAGATATGTGACCTCAGGTGTAGTGCTCCATTTTCAGTCCATGGACCCCTGTTTGGATGTACTCCAAAATCTAACCCTGCTTGTCCTGTCCTTGTGTTCTGTACTCCAGTTTGTGTTCTGCAGAGCTGCTTCCACACGGAACCACCGGGGTAGTTTTTCAAGGCTTTGGAATGCTCCTATTTCTGTATGGAGCCATGTAGTTTGGTTAAATTTTTTCACTTCTGGCTCTGCTTCACCGGACACACAATTTCTAAAAATGTAGTTAACATACAAGAGATGGCAGCAGCACTAGAGTGGTGCTAAGCATTTAGTAAATGTCCCTCATGGACTTAGAATTCCTCAGTCTCTCTGACACTAACTGACAGCTTGGCAAGCAGTCACTGACAGTGAAGGACTGACTGAAATATGCACACTCTCCTTCTACATACAGCTGTGCACAGGCTTTCAGAGGAAAGGAAATTAAATCACAGAATATCCAGACAAAAGGCAGCTATCTTCAAGGAAAAATGCACCACTTGAGCAACTTAAGTGACTGGATAGAGATCTTAAGCACCTGATATTTCACCTCACTGCTGTCTTACAGAAAAGCAGTGTGAGTTACCCTGGTTTTGGACTTCTGTCAAAAATAAGGAGGAGCGAGGCAGGGTCTATAACTCACATGGACCAAGGTCATACTAGAAGGTGAGCCCAAGTCTCCTGAGCAATGACTAAATGTCCTTCCTATTCCTGCAAATAAAAACCCATCTTTCTTACTCTTTCTCTGGCCTGTTCATGATTTATTTAAAGAAAAAGAAGAATTTCAGGAGGAGAAGTGGCAGAAGCTGAGGCCTCAGGCAAACCCATTATGTTAACAACCATGATTTTTTGCTCTGCCTCCTTTAATTTAGGTATTCAAACGTATTCAAATATATTGGGATAGAAATTCTCTCAGATACATGCTCAGTATGTAGCTATTTGTTTTCTCTTGGTCCCTGTGACTAGGAAAATGACTTTCATACATCTCCCTCGATTAAACACAGAGAGTTTTGGCTTGTATACACTGCAAAACAGAAAAATACAGTTAAATACAAAATATTTTTAGAAAGAAATGCCATTTCTACTTCAGATGTAATTACAAATTTTTCTTCTCATGTCTACATGGAAAGTGAAGAAAGAGTGATGACTGTCAAAGTCCTTAACTTTAAGTCTTGAAGGGACTATCACAAGTGCTCAATATGAACTACTGGACAGTTTCTCCTGTAAAAGTTGTCTCCAGTCTTCCATTAAAAAACTCTAGGTGTTCATGAGGTTCCCTCCACTGGAAAGCTATTCCAGTATTTGTTTAAATAATGTTTAATTATGTTTAAATTAATAATTAATTTATTTTTAATATAAACTAGTTTATTATTTATTTCTAAATTAATGTGTTATTGGTTAGTTTTCTTAAAGTTTGTTTTCAGTGTCTACTTATTTATTACTTCCATGTTTTTAACAATCTTACATAAAGATACGTTTCGCATGAATATGTGACTGCAAGAGGTTTAAGAGGATAGTTACTTTTTTTAATGCTGAAGACACTGGATAAATCATCCCGGTTTTTTGATGTGTCTGTCAGGAATATCATCCTGTTTTCACTGTAACTGTCTACTTTCATGAAAGGGCTTAGGAAGAGTTCCTAGTGCCAGGCACCCTGTTTGATGTTGCCTGCACAATGCCCCATGGTTTGTAAGTTTTGAATGATTAGATTATGAGTCTCCAGGCACGGTGCCAGTGGCACAAGTGGCACAAGTGATGCCTGGATGCCTCTAGACCCTTTCCAGTGCTCCTACATTCACCTCACATTATTTCGGCCACGCAGTGTCATGAAAATAAAACCACAAGTCACAGCACGTTTTCTCATTGGATAACTTCTTCAACGCTCTGTGCAAGGCAGTACCACATCTGTAATGTGCAGTGGTGTAAGCAAGTAGAGACTTTGTCCTCTGTTTTCACCTGGATTAAAAAGAGACTTTGTCTTTCACAGGAACAGCGAGATACACATAATAATTCAACTTCCAGCAATTATTTACAAGGATATCACTGAACACTTCATATTATAATAATATAGTTTGCATAAACGTGATTAAACGATCACATATCATGTGCTGTCACTGATTAACACACATAGTGATTTGGTTATTGCAAAATTTTTGCTGTTCTTGTTGATTATTTTAAAAGACATTAACATATAAGGATAACTGCCGATTTCTGCTTCCTTCACAGCTATTTTAGTATCCTAGCTCAGTATCTCATTTTAATAAAAGTTCATGTTACACCAGTAACTGCATATTGTATGTAGTATCTTAGGATCAGCTTTGAAGAAATATCCCTAGAAATAACCTTCCCTAAAATCTTAAGTATCCCTCACCTCACAATAAACCAGGATTTTTTCCCTTTTTTTCCAAAAACTGTTTTAAAATAAAGTGCATGACAAGATCATAGGGTCTGTCAGAGCTTGCTCTCCGTGAGGTAATAGGACAGGTTTGATGAAAATTTGCTTTTTCCAGGCCTCACTCTGCCATCATTTGTCTGCGATGCTGGTTCCCAGGCTGGTGCCTGCCCCATGCTGATAAAACAGTCCTTGACTGAGTGCTCTCACACAGGGTGCCATGGCCCCTGTTTGCACAGGTTGTTCCTCCTCAGATCAAGAATGTGCCAGAGACAACTGACTTTCCCAGCAGTGGGTGAAGCTCTTAGTCACCCATCCAAACAAAAGGAAAGGCAGCATGTTGACATTTTAAGAGAAAACAGCAGGGCTAATCTTCAGATTGGAGATAGGCCCTTTTTCCAAGATGTTAATTTTGTTTAGGTTCTGTACTTTGGTTTGCTCTTGTCTCATTTTCTTTCCTGCCCACTTTTAAGAAGATGGTGTGCACTCTTACGTTCAGCTCAGTAAATTAAACCAGAATGAGGACTGGCACTCCACAGTACTAGCCTTAGGATAGAAGGACTAAAGCCTGGCTTTGCTCCAAAAGCTTAAAGTTCTCTTACTATATCAGAGATACTGGCTCATACCTGTTACATGCCTACAGCACAGGCTGTCTAACTGTCTGTTTCTGTGCTGTAAAATGCCACACAGTGGGCATTTAACCCATTGTGGATTAAATTAAGATTTTGCAGGATCTGTCAGAAATAGTAATTTTCAAGTAATACAAATAAATATATACACACACATGCACAGACGTGCAAACCAGGGGTACCAGGATGGTAGATGTGTTTCTAGCAGCAAAATTAGTCTCTGTGGAGAGGCTGGATTCTTCATCAGACAAGGCTGAGGGCATGTCAGAGTGGCCTGGACTGCATTTTGTGTCCAACCTCACTGATTTGTTCTGAACGCTCTGCAGATCAGAGGATGCCATGTGTGCATTTACTGTGATAGCATCAACACCCCTGATGAGAATCCAGACCATCAGCAGGTATTGATTAGCAGAGTTCAAGTCAAGTCACTGATCCTTTAAGGATCTTTTCTTGTAAACCCGGTTGTAACTGACCCTTTTTCTCCAAGTTCTCTCTAGCCCACAGAGCCACATCTGTGGCCTCTATTTCCTTTCTTCCTCCCTTCTCCACTGAATATCCCCCTCCACACAAACTGCTGCACTTGGAGCATGCTTCTGTTCCTTTCCATGCAACGTTTAATTTCTTTTTCAACTATGATCAAGAGCTGTCATCAAAATGATCTCTCCTTCTTTCATGTTGGATTGAGGATTATGTTTACTGCACTCAATTTAGACTCAGACAGTGATGTATCAGGGAAAGCTTTGTTAAGTAAGAAATCCAGCACATGTGGTCAGGGCTGTCTACCTAAAGAGCAGTAGTAGCTTTCATTTAGACTGTGGAAAAACTGCCCCTCCAAGTTTTTCTCTATGGTGGTAGTCTGTAGACTATATAGGAAAAATTTTTAAACCCAAGAAAGGATAAACCAGGTGTTCACAGAAAGGCTTAAAAAAAATCAGGGGGAAGAGTGCCGGTAGGTTTAGGAGGAATGTAAAACGTTGACATGAACAGAAAAGGCAGCAGAGAAAAAACTTTCGTAACTTAGGACTCTGGTTTAAAACAAAACAAAAAAGTGTATACACACACAAGACAGAAATTTGCCACAGAAACCATCTTGAACTTTCCTCTCAGAAAGTCAGTATATGAACCCCAGAAGAGAATATAAACATGAAACAGGAACAGTAAAAATGTGTAAATGTGTCAATTTACCCAACCTCATCTTCCTTCTGTTGGTGAAAGTAATGTGCAACTATATAGGGAAACCTTTTAAAGCCATGTTGCTTGACAAATTTGTTCTGTATTACAGAGTAAGTTCACAAAGCAGGAGTTCTAGAGGCTTATGGCACCACTAGCAGCCTTGAGCATGGAGGTTGTGTACCTCATGAAGAAGTGATGTGAAGATTACATATCCTAGAAAAAGCATGCTGGAGCAGCAGAAAGGTGAGTCAATGTGGCTTATCATCTTTTTTTTTTTAATATTAAATTACACATTTGTGCATTCAATAAGTTGTTTGGTCCAGGGGAAGTTTGTTCTACAAAGCTGGACTGCCATCTGACGGTCATATGTCCTTTGCCCAAGCTGAGGCTCTAACTCTCAAACTTTATCTGGAGAGCTGACCTGCCTTTGGGAGGACCTAGCAGGGGCAGTCACTGCTCATTCAGAGGAATCACAGGGGTGCAAAATCCTGATTGCAGGATCCTGTGGCATATGCAGGGCTGGGATTTCCCTCCCTGAGAAGAAAATGTCCTCTAATGCATGATACCTGTTCACAGTACCTTGAAGAGTTCACAGTACCTTGCAAGAGTTTGCTGCCTTTCTCTGCATCATTCTGAAAGGGTTTCTCCTGAAAGAAAAATTGTAAGCACTGCTTGTAAGGTCCTCTTTTCTCCACTGTCCTGTACATCCAATGTTACAGCGTCTGCTATTATATATCTTCTCTTTCCATGGAAACAATCTCTCACCAGTTATTCTGGAGACTGGCTTTTACCACCTGACAAAAATCCCAAGCCACGATGTTCCTGCTCTTAGGACTCAAATTAAAGAACAGATTAAATCCATGTGAAAAATGACACACATTTAAATACAGACATTGTAAGACAGCCACTGTTCCTGCTCCAGGAATTTTTCTTACTCTGATGACTGCTTGGTCAGCACAGACTGGTTCTTTCCACTGCCTGTCTCTTGAGAGCATTGATGAAGTCTGAGACAGGCTGTTGGACAATCTTTATGTCCTTCCTCATCCAGTAAAGGGCAAATCCACACACAAAGAGCTATACAGTGCAAAACAGGCCAGAATAGCTCAAAGAAGAGTAACAGGAGAGTATAGATGCCTAGGAGGGCTGGTTATACAGATGTGGCAGGACACTAAAGCCCCTGCCAAGGAAGAATTTGTGCAGGGAAGACTCTGTGCAGGGAAGACTCTCCCCTGAAGCATCTCTCAGGTTAGACAAGGCTCTGAGGGGCTGGGCTCACTCACAGAGGGTACTCGTGGAAACCTGAGCTATGGCCTTATCAGTTTGTAGAAGCTGAAAGGTGTATTTTATGAGCTCACACATTGCTTCAGGTATGTGGCCTTTTAAGCTGCTGTGACTCTAAAACCATTACTCTGGAGTATTTAAGGATGTTCCTCCCAGCCCATGATTTCCAGTCATGTTGGTGTATAAGAAGAAAATGTGGAAGTCAATTAATCACTTTTATAATAAGCTATGAAAAAGAAGTTTTAGCTACAAGCTCATTGCCTATCCACAAGTCTCTTACTTTTTGCAGCTTCCTAAATTTGTTAAAAGTACTCATGCTTTTAAGAAGACAGAGTATCTCTTAGCTAAATAAGTGGAAGAGTTCTGCTTGGTTTTGATGAGATGCTCTGTAGTGACAAACTTGCCCTTCGGACATTTAAGACAGCCAGGAGTGTCTCAAGGAAAAGTGGTAGCAAGAGAGGTAGTAAGCTGTGGCCATGTGTTCAAAGGCAAAGTCAATGCAAGTGCTCCAGAAGAGGGGAATGTCCTCATGCATTTGTGGCTCAAATGAACAGCATGTTTCCACTCTCCCTTTCCCTCCCTAACTGAAATCATGTGCCTTAGAGTCTGAATTTGTCTCATTTGTCACAGGTGACAAAAACTCGTTAAATTTGGGTTGAAATCCTGACCTTATCACAGACTCTTTTCCCATTATGACCTTGGGTATGTCCTGTATTTTCACTTTTTTTAATCATGGTCCTGATCTTTTTGGGACACATGTATGCAAGGGTTTTGCATACCTTGGCCCTGGTTTTAGTGTGTACATTAAACTACAGTTTCACAAATATAAAAACCATTTTCTGCTTTCTTTCCTGACCTATTAATTTTCTAGGTTTGTTTTTTTTTTCCTCTGAGTCACATAGAATAAGGATTTAGCAGAAAACAACCGCCTATCAAACAATAGGAATAGCTTAATCTGTTCAACAATCTGACCTGCTTCCCAAGTCAACAACTAAAATAAAATAATTGCAGTTAAACATCAGTTTCGCTTAAAACAAACTCTCATACTAAATGCCTTGTTTATAATAGTAAGAAAATCGGTTCATGACCAGAAGAGGGCATTTGACTTCATGACTTGGGCTTGTGGCTGTGGGCTCATCATTTTGAAATTAAAAATAAATAAATAAATAAATAAAAAAAACCCCACAAAAAACACCAAAACGTATTCTACGTTACTAAAAATTCATACCATTAGTGATTACTTCTGTGCAGTACGAGATGTTTAAACCTTTCAGTCAAAGTTCCCCCTAAAGTCAAGAGAGGCTGAGAATATGACAATGAAACAAAGAGTTATTGATCCATCCTTCCCTGAATTATCCACTTCCTACTTTCTAGCATCAAGACAAGCAGGAGCTTTACTCAACCAACATTCAAGAAAAAGAACCACCTACAAATGGACTTGTTTGTCCCATGTTACAGGCAGTTACTTACTGGTCTGAACTGGAGCAGTTATTCCTCTGTGTTTTCTTTATTGTTAGTTAAAACCTTTGAAATGGTGAGCATACAGAGTAATCTCAGAGATTAAAGTGAGGGATATTTACATGCTTGTAAAAGGTGCTTATCATCCTAAATAATTACAGCAATTAATAACTAGGACAAGACCCCAGCTGTGTGAATGTGATTTTCCAAAGTGTTAACAGGGAACAGAGGAAAAAATACACTCACTCAAAAGTATGTGCTTTTGGGATCTTAATTTAAAGCAAGGAGAAGTACTAGGCAGGGGAAATAGTCTCCTGTAGCTGAAGGATGAACAGTGTGGATAAATTGCAGAGTTGGGCAAAACAGCTAATAAAAAGAAATACTGGAGTTGCCAAAACTGCATGTTTCATGATGTCATACTCACTTTCCTGAAGTGTCATCCTTGAAGATACTGAAGTTCCCAACTTTAGTATTTTTTTAAGGAAAAAATCCCTTCCCTTATAAATGCCAGTAAGTATAATGGTATTCCAAGAAATTGGAAACTTAGTTTGTTTCCTATAGATGCAAACAAAACACAAAATGTTTCTGATTACCTCCAAAGTTTTAACATTCTCTGCTCGCCAGGCATGAACTGGAATCGTCCCAGATAAAATTGCTAACAGTAAAACCAAATAAATCTGCTTCCACTTCCCTTAGTTGCATATTTTTCAATTTTAAATTTTTATGAATACTTACAGCCCAATTGCTATTGACCTCAACAAAGCCTGCAATTTTATGCCATCCAAGGCAAAAATTCTGGCCTTGAATATGCTGGGATGTCCTGCAAGACTAGAACAGAGTCAGATGAGCAGCAGCTCAGGCAGTGAGAGTAAAAAGTAGCTTAAGCCAAGAGCAGACCCAGGAGACCCAAAAAAGGGAATGTGAAGGTGTTTGTAATGCAAAAGTTTAGGATCAGTTTTCTTGTGAGAGTTTGTTTTCCAAATGGGTTTAGGAGGAGCTGAGTTAGGTGACATCTGAAACAAAGAAAAGAAAGTTATGGTTTCAGCATTTTATAATAGATTCATAGTTTTCTCTTGAGTTTGCTATGCAAGATATGCACATGTGCCTGTGAAAAATAGAAACTAAATGTCAGACATACGTTAATATTTGGAAACCAGAATAACAGTGAATTCACTTGCTTATTAAGAGATCAACACTTTGTTTTCAGCATGACACAGAGAAGTTCCTAATGCTATGAAGCAAGTTTGCCAAATGTAGCTGAGTAGGTGGAACTGACAGCTGACACCGTTCAACCTAAAGCAAGACACGCAATTTTGCAAATGAGGAAACCCAATCACAGGAGGTGATGATGGCAGGATACATTAAGTACTCCATCATGTGGTATTTTTGACTGGAGCTGGCAAGCTTTCCCCGGAAGAAAGCACTTGCTCTGTCACCAATGGCCAGAGAATGAGGTGGAGCCACTTGGAGAAACATCTGTGGTTTGCCTCCTGCAAGAATCCAGTCCATTACCGTAATGGCTTGCACCTGGCCTAGATTCTGCTACAGCAATGCTGCCTCTGGAAAACTGAGCAGTACGAAAAAAGATGGTCTGGAAACTTGTGGTGCATCTTAGAACAACAGGAAAGTCTACTCATTAGCAAATATAGCAATGTGCTGGTTAGTGAAGACAAACAAAATTCGGGAAGTACTTCCTTAATAATTATATAGTGCTACTACATATCATGGATGCTGGCAAAATAGACTCCCCTTACACACCACAGCACTGCTTCAGCCTTTGGCCATCACTTTCATTATCAAGTATTTAACTTCTTTTAATTCATGAGTGCAATTAAAACCTACCACAAAGCACTACCAGAGATACCAGCTACACCTTCACATTCCTCAGTGTTTTTAGTATCAGAGCAGGGCATCACTGCTACACTGCCATGCACCTGTGCTACGTTAATGGCCTAAAAGCCCAAGGACAAGATTCAAGACACCACATAAAGTAATTATATAAAGCATCCACTGCCCTAGAATGCCGCAATTTACTAGGCAGATGAGCCACATCATGGAAGAACTAGAAAGAAAACAAAAACAGAGAAGAGGCTTGTCAAAACCACGAAATAGCTTTCATAAAAGCAGCAATACAGAACTTCTTGAAAAAAATCTTTGAAAAACATGATCAAGGACAATGGATGTGATAGAGATATCTAAAATCATGAGAGATGTGGAAAAAGATCTCATCATACCGGGGTAGTATTTTTTTCATACATCTTATAAAGGTACCCGGATGTTAGATAAATTCACTGACCGAAAAAAAGGAGAAATTTATTGTTGACTTTAATTTCTAAGCTTTTGGGCTTTATGTGCACTAGCAGAATTTTGGGTCAAAAACTTACGACAGCTGTTCTTGATAAACTGAAGGAGGCTGACCAGACAGTATAAATGAACAGAGACATACCTCTTTTTGCTTCCTTCAGCTGTCTATATTGTGAAAATAATAAAGGAAGGAGAAAGCTCACCTTTCAGAAGTGCAGAAAGAGTAATTCAGGAATGCTGAAAGAAGTTAAAATGGGCTAGGAGGCACTAGGGAAAGTGTTTGGGTTTTCTTTTTTGTTGGATTTTTCTTTACTTTTCACTAAACTGTTGCCTGTTCTTATAAATAACAAATGTGCAGAAAAAATGTGTACTCTCTGCAAAGCCTTCCTGTGTTTCTGTATGTTCACACACTTCAAACAAGCACTTCATGGACTATCTAATCTGAGTGGTTTCCCTATCCCAGGTCTGTAAGAGAAAATGTCCAATGCTATGAATAAACACTGACGAGATGAGACTGTGCTCTCTGTAGCTGACTACCAAGGAGACTAGAGTTCTGGTGCTAAGGACAGATTAATTGCACCCTCAGAGTGAGTTCAGGGACTGAAAAAAGGAGGGATGCACTGCAGAAATTTCATACTGCTTTCTAGGCATTATCTTCCTGATATCTTCCCGAGGTTACCAGTCTCTTCTCCCTGAGCTGGTGGGTCCTCTTTAATTTGCATGTAACAGGCTTGCTATTTACAGAGCGGAGTATGCCAAGTCCATTTGTTCACAGTGTTTATAAGTGGTATAAAGAGTCATTAAGGGCCTTTAAAAAGCCACAGGTGATTCAGAGTAACCTCTTCAGTCAAGGAGGTTCTTGCCTCTCCCTCTGTGCGTTACTTTTTTGAATCAATATTTTTCAACTGAAGGTATCTGTCAAGCTGCCAATAATGCC
>VZRE01005007.1:12262-60105 GCA_013396775.1 Cephalopterus ornatus
ATGCCAAACTGAAGTATTTTGGTGGGGCTAGAGTCAAAACACAAGTTTCAGTGAGGTTCAAGATCATTGCAAGCATGTCAGTAGTTGTGCTTCATCTCTTTTCTCCCAGGAAAACTCTTAGATACATTACTGGGACCATCCAGCTGACTGAGAAGACAGTGAAAGTTACATAGAAAGTGTGGATGGAAAAGTTGCACTCTATTTCCAGTGAGGAACTCAATAACCCCCTCAGGAGATGTGAGATTTGGAATGTGAAACTCTGACTCTGGTGCACAAACATAATTCAGACTGGTTCTCGAAGGAAGAAGGAGCAAGAAACAAATGCATTAAAATTCCACAAATAGATTGAGTGGCAGATATAACCACCTCAAAATGTATCCCACTGTGGACATTCAATCAAGAAAATGACACCCAAAATCCCAGAGACTTCGAAGAAAAAAGAAAACAACAACATATATCTGGGTCTATTTTACATACTTTAATTACATCCATGGTACTTTTAGAACTTGGCCAGATCTATTTGTGATGGAGCTAAACAAGCATTTATGTACTTTTGCAAGTAATTTAACTAAAGTCAAGAGTTTGTAGTTGTGAAAGATCAGGACTGTTTTCAGACTGTAGATCATTATTTCCAGAACAGACTAAAATTTTCAGCTTTTCTTACTGTATTTCATTCCACTCATGGCTCCTTTTTATTTCTTCCTTAAACATTCAGGCTTTACACAGACAGAACATTTACATGTGTATATGTGCGTATATTCATTCTTAATGTTTAACATAAATTCTTACAAGTTATTACTCAATGAAGGTGATGTACCTTCCAGTATAATCCATGAACATAGAGTGGATGCATAGTTCTTTTCAAAACTGGATGCACAGTTGTTTCAGAAAGATGCATAAATCATAAATTTGATATTCTCCACTTTCTGCTGCTAAACCACGACTTCTAAAACACAAGCATCCACGAACTTCATGATTGAAAAATTTCTCAGGGCAATAAACTGTAGGACTATGTAAAAACCCTTGCTGTTGTACAGTGAGATTGCAGAGTCATGAGCATGCTTGATAACAAATAAGGTAAATACCAAATATACAGTGTTGCCCGTTAGTTTTTGCCCAAAAGTATTTTAGGTGCTGATGAGGGGATTTTAGTACTTTTTTCAGAATCCTTCACGAGACGGAGAGGTAGGGTAGGACCCTCCAAAATCTTATAAGCAAAGACTGTTATTGTTTATACGTGAGCTATAGGATTCAGTGAGTTGACTCATCATTCACTCCCTTTCTCTTCAAACCTGGTTGCACAAGTTAGTGAAAACTGAATGGATTGATAGAAGTCTTACAAGAAGTCTTTTTTTTATATTTTCCTCTTGCTGCAACTGCAAAATTCATCCAACTTTCACATCAGCTATGATTTTGGCACACCAATTTATCACCTAGAAATTTTGGAGGAAAACCCTCTTCCATCAAAACCAAACTAACCAAACTGAATCACTTGTGAGACTTTCCAGAGGCCACCAAATACTTTTGCTCCTCAAACTTAAGAAAGTCAGTAGCTAAAGCTCCTCACAGAAGACTGATGTGCAGGAAGCCTGGCAAGAGTTTCTTCTATCACAAGCTTAGTGAATTCAAACCTTCTTTTTATGTCCACTTATGAAATGATGTAATTGCCATTTATAAAATGAATTAAAGAGAGTTTGTATTGACTTTGTAATCCAAACACTTCCCTGCCTTCCTCCCTGGCCACTAACATTCCACAAAAATATATTAAAAAAAAATGTATATATAAAAGGAAAATCTTCCACATGTGTCTGTAGTGCTCGGTAACAGAATATTGCCTACACACTGTAGCACTTATCAGTCTTGATACAGTATTTTGAATTTTGCATTGCAAAAGCCAAAAATGCCTAGAATGGCTTTCCCTCCCCTATGCTACCGTGACCTTTATGCCTATTTCTTAAAAATCAGGAAAACCTCTCATTTGCAGACTGTTGTGATTTTCTACTGTACACTTCCCTAGATTTTCAATTTAGAAACAGAGCTTTCAAATGCCTGTCAGAATTTACTTTCAGTAGAAACAACAGACCTTTCTACCAAATAATATACCCTGTGCCTTGTTTAACTACCTTTCTGGCACTAGATCTCTAAGGCCCAGATAATAGAAATTTAAGGCAGTGCTGATTTACCCCAGCTGAAGTTCTGGCTCACTGTCTCCTTCTCTGGTTCCAAGCTATCTGTTACCTTTGCACACATTTAAAAGAAAAGTTCAAACTCACACATTCAGTGTTCATGGATAATGCAAAGCCTCTTTTATTTGACGCTGTTGGAATTTCAGAAAAACCTACTAACCACTTTTCTCCTTGCAGTTGCTCCATGAGATAATGTGTGCAGGGTACTCTACAAATTATAATATATTTTTAGGTAATCGTGTTGTACAGTTTGGTTTAGCATCAGAAATATGTTTAATCTCACAGAGTCTCCATTGGGCATTTGCAGTTGAAGAAATAAAAAGTGGAGAGGTTTTGCTGTTGTTGTTTATTTTGGCTTTTTTCCCCCACTTCTTCTTTCTTTCCTTTTTATTCTTCAACTACTGGACTTTTCCAAACCATAGACTGAGGCTCCTTTACCATATTCCATATTCAGAAGGGAGGACTGAAAAAAGCTGTTTAAAGGTTTGAGGTTTATAGACTAAATTCTGACCATGTCAGAGACATTAAGGTCTCAAATCCTGTAGGAATGTGTCACATGAATAAAGGAATAAAAAGCCACCCACAAAAAACCTGAGGGGAAAAAAGTGTTGCAATAAATAACAACTAATTTATGACAAATTTAAATTCCCACCTAAAAATTTAATCTAGCTTCAAGATCCCACTGTGTCAGGGCCGTTTAGATACAGGATGAAAGAAACATGCCTTGACCCACAGAACATTCTTTAGGGATTACATGGAAATACTGGAGACGTAGATGGGGTGGATCTTCAGGGATGGAAATAAAAAGCAGTGATCATGGCCAAAATCAGTAATCAATCTCGTCTCCCTGTTTGCCAAAGCAGTGATGGAGAACCACACTCAGTTTGGCACAGCTGATGCAAATTCTAGATCTCTTACGGAGCATCTGAAAACCTTCCAGTCTTTTGTCTCTGTCTTCAAAGGTAGGGAAGTTCTCTTGCCACAGTTTAGTTACTGGGATAGAACTGTGACATGAATTATCCAGGTGGCACAAATCTTTTCTATTAGCTGACTTTTTCCCCACTGTTTTCCTGTACTTTGTTATGTTCCCACATCACTTTTTGAACAGACAATATCTGCATAAGAAGATATGCTGCTACCAGTTCAAGTAGTGTAAAGAGGTTTACCTGAGTAGATTGTTCTGCTACTGAAATGCGTAAAACTCCAACTATTCTCATCTCTTCTGTGCCTGACAGAAGGCAACATTGTTAAAAAAAAGGAGATATTTAGCTCTTTTTGTACCCCACCATTTTATTCTGGAGGTCAAATTAATTATTCATGTTTTTCAATTCTACATCTGGTCTAGATCTCAGAAAGAACAGCACCAGTACTTGCTAAAAAAAAGCCCATGCTTAAGTGATTCCATCATCATGCATTTTTCACATTATGATTTCAGTCTATGAAAAAATGAGATAGAAACAGCGATCAGTGAACGTGGGGGTGAATGAAGGCACAGCCAATGAAGGAATAAGGTGAAAAAGGGGAAATAAGCACAGCAAGGATTTATGAAGCAGAAAAGAATATAGGAGCATGACCTCTGGCAGTGTACACATCTCCTTATTGTTGGACAAGTTACATATGAGTATCCATTTTCCAACCACTAATAATGTTGTGATGAATAAAATATCTTGCATTAAATCCCAAGGAAACAAGACCTGAATATGCAGTCAAGCAATACTAAGCAACAGATTTTGGCAGTGCTGATTCCTATACCTGAATCAGCATCCTTGAGACTACTGCGTGTAAAGTGACAATGAAAAACTTCAATGGACTTTCAATCAGAATAGTAAGACCTGATCTCTGCCAAAAAATTTAACCTATAATGCAGTTTTGTGGTCCAGAGGTTCATCCTACCTTTTGGCAGTGAATAAGAAAACTTTGTGTTTTGCTCACCACGTAAGTCTGAGTTTTAATTGCCCAGTCCCCTGCAGTGACAACTGATGTCATACCTGTTTCCTGAAAGATGGCAAGATGAAGATCATTTATCCTTCTAGTTTTGTAACTGTAGCATATGAAAACACATTTTGGCATGAAAGTATACGTACAACAAGAAGACTGCAATCTTACACGTGCATGAGTGTTCAGGGCAGGTATGGAATGTGCAGGGTGTGTTCCTGTGCTCTGATGGCTACATCTATTTTTAATGAAAGCAAAATGTAAATTATGAACCCAGTAAGGTGTGTGTGAAACAAAAATACATCTAATTATAAGTTTGTCCTTCCCTTAACCTATTATTTAGATAGATCTGATGAGACCGCACTGATTGTTTTCTTTACTTTCTCCCATCCTAATTTAGTCTTTGACCAGGAAGGTGTGTTGTTAACTCAGTTAATTATGTTGGACATTATGATTACTTGTTCAGTAAAAAGCACAGGAGCTTAAATTGACCATGTAATTTAGCATTTTTTTACATTTCTGGTAGTAAGTGAGAGAAATTTCTCTCAAAATGAAAAAGGCCTTCCTGTCACTCTCAAGAGAGAACTGAAAAATAATAGAGAGAACTTTCCATGGACCAAACATAGAAATTAGTATCTTTGGCTAACGAATTTCTTGAAACCATTAACATAGTAATACAAAATAAATTTCTCATTTCTAATGATCTGGCAGACTTATTACTTTGGGAGCCTCTACACTAATTGCAGTGAAAATTTTGTCATGGGAAATTGAATACTAGCTTTTCAAGCTGTTTTCAGCAGAAGACACTTGGATTCTCATTGAATTTGAGTTTTCTCTTGTCATTCATCAAATACTTTTGTCTTTCCTGTCTCTAAAGTTCTGGATTTACTGCGCTGAGATATTACAGCTCTCCCACTGCAGCAGATGCTTAACCATGGCTGAGTGTGGGTAACTCCTCAGTGGTAACCATACACAAACTAAAGTACATTCTCAGTCCTAGGAAGGAAATGAAACTAAGAAGATAGAAAAAACTAGTAAAAAACCTATTTCACAGAAACACACAAATCCTGTTTATCTTTGCAAAAATACTTTTTTTTTTCCACTGAAACTGCGGCAAATCTTCTTTCAACACCATAGGACTTCCATGAGGACAAGTATCTATTTAAAACAATGAAGATGGCAATTTGGATGGCCTGTAGCACTAAACGTACTGATCTTCTGGACTGTATCTGCACTGGTATTTAAAGACAATAAATAAATAAATAAACAAACAAACAAACAAACACACAAACACAGCAATAAAACACAATTAAAAAAAAACAAAACCAAAAAAACCCAACCCCAAAATAATATTAGATGAGAAAGAGCAGTGACCCCAAAAGAACTATGACAAAATCAGGTAACGCAGTTTTCACAAGTTAAACTTAAGGTCCAACAGGGACATAAAAACTTAAATCTCATCAAAAGAAATTTCCATTTAAACTGCTGGGACATTTCCACATTTTCAAGCTGCCTTACATTTGAATAAGGATTTTCCCATCTTTGTGAAAAAAGATTAATTCCCTGTTTAACATTACAAACAGCAAGTGCAATTCAGTATGAGACTTATGAGTCTAATTTATCATCCAGCACTTCACTCCCAACCAGGTCTCACATCACCTTTGTCTGTGAGAGAATGCTGCTTGTGTTCTCCGATGGCTTCAGAGATGTTACTGTGTTTGNNAGATGTTACTGTGTTTGCTGCACCGCAGAATCTGCCTGTTTTCTAAATCAATCATTTCACTTCACAGTTAATGGTTATTACTGACTTAGAAGGATTGCCTTAATTTCACTATGCAAATTCGGATTATCTGTAGATTACTTAATTTGCTAAAATATCCAATTGCAACACTGTTTTAAGCATCAACTAGTGCTTAATTTTCCATGGGTACAAAACACGACAGAGCACTTGGGATTGGATTTAAATTGCTGTATATTGGGTGAAGTAACAGCACAGCTTTTCCAAACATTTCATTGTAATCTCAGGACAAATGAAAAAAAAACAACCAAAACCCCAAACCAAAAAAACCAACCCCCTAAACTTTTAAAACTTCTATAAGCACATTAATATTTTTGTGTAGTTGTTTCTCATAGAGCTGCACTCTGGTTAATAAATTATGATAATTTACAAGATCTGCAAATTTCCCACCTCTAGCCAAGGCCAAGTAGATTTGCATTCTTGACTAATCATAAGTCCATTGTTTCTAGACCTACTCCCACTATTCCTTCATTTCAGGTAAATATGAACACTAGACGGTGTTCATGTTTAGAGAGGTGAAAGCATACAGATGCTTATGACTCAGGCATTAGTAATCTGGAAGAGTGAAAACAACAAGAACAAGGTATTTATGCAAAAATATGGGTCAAAGTCTCAGATTCAGGGTCTCCCGTCTCTATTCCTCCTGCAGAGAGCAGGGTTTGATGAAATTTCCCATTTCTGCCTGTATCTAACCTAAAGCTTTATATATATATATTTATAAGGGACTTTCAACCCACTGATACAAACAGCATCATGTGTCCAAAGACGAACAAACTTAGGCCATAAATCTTGAAGAGTTACAAACAAAAATAGAAAATCTGAAAAATACAACTAATAATTCCCATCTGCACACAACTCTGGTTTAATATCTGATACTGCAGTTACTTCTGAATGGGGTGTAAGAAAAATTCCAACATTCAATATAATTTATGCATTCTAATCTATTTCAAGGATGTTACTCTTGGTTAGTAAAGATGTAAAAAATGTAGAGCTTGTGCAATCAATACTTTCTAACATGATATTGCATAATACCTAAAAGGAGGTATCATATTCTAAACTGATGCATATTGTTGCCAGAAAATCAAAGGCTTTTAACATCATAAGTTCTTCTTTCATGTTTGCCCCAAAATTTCCACTTTTTTTTTTTATTGTTCTTTTTTTTGTTCCCCAGAATCTCATCTATATCCATGTATAGATGGATAATCTAGGACAAAACTTCGTAATTTCTATTCTATTACTATGATTCAATTTAAAAAGGTTGATCAAAAAGGATAGAAAAAAGTATTTTTTATGGTGCCCCAAACACCCTCAGCTGAGATTTTCCCCATCCTGAGTCAGAATAGAAGGGGAAGTTTTCCAATTTTTTCTAAAATAATTCAAAACTACTAAATTCAATACAAATATTATACTAGCAGAATTTTGCTTTAATCACTTGTGAAAAATAGAGTTCTTTTTTTTTTAAGTGAAACATAAATTTGAATCAGTTTGTTATAGACAAGTGTTTCCCAGAAAAATTCATGACCTCTTGCTTCTGTAACCAAACTCTCTTCCTGCCAGATCACAGAATTCCATTTTTGTAATAGTAGCTAATCAGGCAGCAAAAGATTTGAATTGGGAAGCATCTTTTTCTTACACATTTTGTTGTGACCTTGAAAGTCTTACGGTTACTACAGTAACATATTTTCTTTCTACTGTCATAGAAGAAAGGTAGGGAGGAGGAAGCACACAATCTAATAAATTGAGAACAGGCCAGTAACTGCTAGAATAACTGCAGCAAAAAAGGATCAGATTAAATTACCCAAGATACTGTAGAATTCCAGGACAAAAAATGGGCTTGCCTTTTTTTTTGCTTCCTTTACTAACCTGATTAGTCCCAGAAAATGGAGGGAAACTTTAACATCTCTCCTTTGTATCACTTTCCTCACCTGAGGTTGCATCAAGACATGGGGACATCAGTAAAGCGGAGAGTTGTCCCAGTGACCAGCTCCTGGAGTCATTTGATCACCTTCCAACATCATATTTCTGATAAAACTGAAAACAGAATTTCCTGCATCGCACTGGTGAGGAACAGGGCTTGAAGTGAGATATGAAGTGAGAAAGGAATGCATTCAACCAGGAACTTTGGCACTGCTCTCTATTTCCCCATTTGTCTCAATTCAGGTTCTCTGGTGCTCCAAAATGAAACAGCTAAATAGTATTTGGGCAGTACCTGACTGTGCATCAATTTACTTTTTCTCTGTCCCCATGATCTTGCTCTCCAGGTTGTCCACCCATTTACGCCTTTCTACAGCATCTGTGTTTCCTTTGTTTTCTGTTTTATTGCTATACTTTTAAAAGTGATTAGAATCTTAATTAGCAATGATATTGGGCCATAAAAGGTACAGTGAGACACAAGAGACATATCAGCTGGTGGTAATCAGCCTAATTACACTAATTTAACTGAAATGCTCCCAAATTCACCTCTATGGAGCATCTGGCCACATGAATTTAAACTAAGAACATTCGGATACTGACTGACCCTGACACTGATTGTGTAAAACCCACAGTCCAGACAGAGTGGCTTTGGTTTCAGCTTTCAAAAATTACCCCATCTGGGTCCCACTGTTCTTCGTATTAATGATTTGCCTGGCTTTTTACCAAATCACTGTTTATTTGCAGTAATCTAATATAATGTTAATTGCTTACTCATTGAAATCTAGCTGGCATTTTTCCCCCATAGGGATTTGGCAAGGCAGCACCCGCGTGTCATTCCATCTTCAGTTGTCTGTGTTTAATATGCCAGCTGCTTCCCTATCAACCAATTCCCACCCACTCTGCATTCTTGCTTTTCTTTGCTCTGCCTCTCTCTTTTTTAATTTAGGGATAATTGCGTGGTTGGGTAGACTCAGAGGGTGATATATTGCCACATCCAAAGACAAGGCAACAGGGGTGGTAGTTTTCATTTATTGTCTGTTCTAGAAGTGGCATGAAGTAGCACAATGCATAAAATAGCACATTGTGGGGGAGGAAAGGGAGAGTTTTAAGGAAAAAATCTTCATCATTTCAATGAGAGATCTTGCCAAAAAACCTAGTGGGACTATCTGGGCTCCACAGCTGGAGGGGTGATGAAGGATCCCAATTTATCAAAAGCTGCTTTAATTACAGTAGGACAAATCTTGCAGGAGATATGCCAGCAAGTATTGCAAAACTTTAATTCAGTTTTGAACACTTTGATTTCTTTGGATGAAAGGCAGCGTATAGAGATACTACTATTAAGTACAGTTTGCTCATATCTTACACAACTGTGGAGCCTAGAATTGGGTTAGAGCCTAGTCTTGGTAAGACTTGATGAATAGTCATCTGTTCTTAAAGATATCAAAGGATAGAGGAATGTCCCCTTGCCCCTAGCAGTGGGAGGTCAGTGACAACCAAATAATTAATCTGATTTGCCCCAAGTACTCTGCCAGGGCTGTGAAAGAATCAACAAGAATCTTTGGCCTAAATAGTCTTGACCCTCATTGTAACCCCTCAACAGCTAGAGGTCAGACAGAAGGGTTTGTTGCTTTGTTCTTGAATAATCTTTGTAACCTTCTAAAAATGACAAACTTTTGTTTTTATTAAAACAAGTCCATCTAAAAATAAAAAATACCACCCCCCACTTTAAAATTAGTTCATTGTTTTATGAAGCAGAAAAAGTGAGGTGAGATGAAAATCCACAGGAAGAAGAGCCATGAAACTAGTAAATGCATGTTTTCAGAAAATAGTGATAGTTCGAAGGCTGAAGATAAGGTAGAGATTCCCCTTGTAGAACTCAGCACTTGCTTTTTGAAAACCATGCCCTTATCCAGTCAAAAATCACTACCTATTTGTGGAAAGGTTGTCCTGTGTGAATTGTGATGTATTCAGGAATCCTCAAGTGATGTTTCTCATGTAGCTTTAACTAAGGCAATATTTTCTCTATAGGTGACTACATAAAGCTAACAAGAGGAAATTTTTAGCAAAAGAAAATGGAAAACAGAAGAGAAACACCTTGTCCACGTGCCTCTGTGCTTTCAACACTGACAATAGTTAAATTTAACTTCACAACATCAAAGAAACAGAGAAAAGAACCTTTCAAATTCAAAAAATTTGTTCTGAAAAATATCAGAAAATTCAGGTACTAAACCTATTAAAAATGTAAGTTAATTTTAAATTGGAATTTTAAAATAGACTGTATACTCTGATAATTTTTCTTTCTTTACAAATACTTTTAACAGAACACTACAGATTTCTTACTCCACTGGAAGACAGAGAAGATAGAATAAGAAAGGTACAAGCTCTCTGCCTTCAGCCAATTTTTCTCTAACATCTGACCCATTAAGAAACCAAGTTGCTTAGCCATCCAGAGAGGTATCAAGAATTATTTGGTTCCGGTGAACACATAAATACTGTGGTCAAACAGGCTCTGGGAGATTTGCATCTGTATTAAGTCCCAGAGATACTGTACTGTTGAGAGCAAACTTCAAGTCCTTTGGATGCCAGGGTGTTTGGTTTTATACCTCTCTTGCATAAAACAAGAGCCTGTTTACCTTTCCAATATTCTCTGGGCCATTGACTTGACCTAGTCCTATTTTCACATTGATATTATTTACTTAGGAGACCATCAGAAGGTTGGGCTAGCCTTTTACATTTATGCAATGTCCAGCACTGTGGGATATGTGTGTACAACTGTATTCAGAAATGATTTGAGTGAAGAAATTGAAGGGATACTACCTAAGTTGCAGATGACAAAAAACTTGAAGGAACTATTGCCTCCCTCGAAGGCAGGGAGGCCCTGCAGAGAGACCTGGACAGATCAGAGGGCTGAGCAATCACCAACCATAGGAAGTTCAACAAGGGAAAGTACCGGGTTCTGCACCTGGGATGGGGCAGCCCCGGATATACAGACAGACTGGGGAATGAGATGCTGGAAAGCAGTGCTGAGAAAGAGACCTGGGGGTTCTGGTCAGTGGCCAGTTGGACATGAGTCAGCATTGCCCTGGCAGCCAGGAGGGCCAACCATGTCCTGGGGGGCATCAGGCAAAGCATCACCAGCCGGTCGAGGGAGGGGATTGTCTTGCTCTGCTCTGACCTGGGGTGGCCTCACCTGGAATACTGGGGCAGTTTGGGATGACACAATATAAAAACGACACTGAAGTATTACAGTGTCCAAAGCAGGGACACAAGACAGTGAAAGGCCTTGAGGGGAAGCCACATGATGAGCGGCTCAGAACACTTGGTCTGTTCAACTGGAGAAGAGGAGGCTGAGGGGAGACCTCATTGCAGTTACAAGTTCCTTGGGAGGGGAAGAAGAGGGGCAGGCAGTGATCTCTGCTCTGTGGAGACCACAGACACGACCTGAGGGAGTGGGCTGAAGTTGTGTCAGGGGAGGGTCAGATTGGATATCAGGAAAAGGTTCTTCCCCCAGAGGGTGGTTAGGCACTGAACAGGCTCCCCAGGGCAGTAGTCACAGCACCAAGGCTGACACAGCTCAGTAAGTGTTTAGTCAAGGCTCTCAGGCACCTGGTGGGATTTTTGGGACATCATTTTGATTATCCTTGTGGGTCCCTTCCAATGCAGTGTTTTGTGATTCTGTGATTCTGTATGAAAATACTTGTAATTGGACATCAGTGCTTTCAGAGGAAGCTCATTTTTCAGACAAGATGACTTCTTATAACTCATTAATGCAGTACTTTTCCATTATTTTACCAAATGTACTGCAGCTTAGCAATTAGTTTACAGTTGTTTATCTTTGTTCTCAGAAAGAAACAATTCTCTTCAAAGTGTTGTTCTTGCCTGTGGCACATGACAACAAGAAAAAAGTACATGTAATAACCCTCTGGTAACCATCTTTCTCATGATAATTCCAAGAATTTTTTGAACAAGAGGGAAGGTAATTACCATTAACATTGCACCTTCAAGCATCTGGACTAATTAAATTCACAATGCTTTTGATTTTAAATGTTAATTTAGACAGAGAGAAGCTTGGAGAACTGAATGTTTTCCAGCGTTCTAAACTCCTAACTTCACCCCATCACTTACAGTATCAACATGTCAGAGCTCTCTTTATCTATCAGTGTAATGTGAAGGGACAGAGCATAAAATGTCCTAGGACAGTCTAGCCTGAAGGAGAACCTAAACCTATATGCTGCAATTCAATGGGTTAGACTGTAGCTTCAAAGGGAAAATGCTTACCCTGGAGGAATAAAGCAAAATTGGACTTGGGTGAGCCTCAAAGGAACTGCAAGCTCACAAGCCATTGCTTATGTTTGGATTTGGAATTGAAATTGACTCTGGTGGCTCAGATCCTCACCACAGACTGTGAAGGGTACCAGCTACAGAGAGGAGTCTTGAGGGAAGAAGACAGAAACAGGGAATCAAATTTTTCCAGAACTTAATGTGCATGATAATATGATTGTAAACCTATTTACATTTAATTTGTTATTTATTTTTCTAATTTAACAAAATATCTCTCCTGCCTTTTTATATGTCCTCTTGAATTATTCATTTTAGAAGTTACTTTCCCCTTGTCATTCTCACACATCCCAATTCCTCCTTAAGTTTCACTTTAACCTATTTACTACTTGGGAGGTCCGAGATCCCTGAAGGAAGCAAGGGCTGCCCCAAGACTGGAGTATTCTTTCCTCCTGCCAGTGACAGACTAGTGAGAACAAAAGCTGAAAAGCTTGTTTTCTGGCATTTGTCACATATTCCCCCAAGGACATTACCCGAGCAGTGCAAGGCAGAACAACAGGGGACAAATCGTCTGCTGGCAAGAAAGTCTGTCTCACTACTTTGACCCAGTCAGGAAATCTTTTGTGGGTGGTGGTGCTCAGTGGAAGCTCCAGGCACAAGAAACTTGTGATCCTTGTCCCTCTGCACCTGTCTGGGCTACTTATTTGAGACTTGGTTATTTATCAATACACACACACACACACACACAAAAATAAAAACAAAACCAAAAAATCCATTAAAATTTCCTATGAAGCTCTTGAAATAATTTTTTTTTTTACTCAGCTGAACAGTTTCTCCCAGTGTTTCGTTAGTGGTCCATTTACTTTATGAAATTTTGGAAAAATCAGTTCTCTCATTACTGACTGAGTGGTAACAGAGAATCATGCTACTAACCAAACTTTTATCCTAAAGTTGAATTAGAGCTCACAAAAGTCTCTAAGAAAACTGACAGTAAAAATAGATCTAACAGGATGAGCATGTCTATCCAGTGACTCTTACAAGATCAACAGAATCAATGTTTTAATAAAATTGATTTTTTGGAAAAATTTTTCTAAAATTCAGTTACCCCTTTGAAACGAACACCGCAGTCATAACAGTGCAAATGACAACAGTATCTTGGAAGGGATAAAATACCATAAGCTGGGCCCAAGTAGTGAGCACATTCAGAGCTTACTGGCAATGAGAGTGCCAGCAAAGAGTAGACATTTGGACTGAACCAAAGTAAAAGAAACTGTAGCAGCTCAAATGAGAGCCCTCAGTTCAATTGAGAGTTATTTTGAACTGGTGAAAACATTGTTTGTGTAATCTCAAGCCACGTCACTGAGCAGAAGAGTCATGGTCTCTAGTTCTCAGGTGGTTAAAGCCTGAAGGATAGACTGACCCCCCCCCGGGTTAGTCAGCAGTTTTATTTTTTCCTCTCAGAATGCTTCTGTTGCTACACCCTTGCCTGAGCTTCATAAAGGCAGCAGTGGAAGCTGTAAAGCACTACCAGCAGAGAGTGATTCTTCTTTCTGGATGCAGTTCTATCTGAAGTATCTCTCTTCTGCTGGACTCTCTTTTCTTTCTACACTAGGTAATGTAATTACAACTTTCTCTTACTTTGCATTTTGTAATGCAAAGATGGCCCTGAACAGCTTTTTCGTCTCACTCCTCAAGAAGTACATATAAAACACTGCCTGAAATTCCTTTCTTGAGATTTACTTACATTACATTAACTCTAATACTGTTACATCCTTTTAGCTTTGGGTTTCCACTTGACCTAGTGGAGCCTAGTTTCCACCAACATCTCTTTCAAGCTGCCTTTCCATTTATATGGCACAGCCATTTTATATTTTGGGATAAAAGGACTTTATTTATTCTACGAAGAGCAAAAAATATAAATAACCCCTTGATAAGAATCATGTACCGATGATCAGAATTCTAGAACCGAAGGACCGTAGACCCTCTATATTTAAATAATCTTTGCAATATGAACAACCGCATCACAATCAGGTGATATCTCCATGTCATTTGTATCACCTGTGGAACAAAGAGCTGGTGACATGTCTTGCAGCAATCTTTGTAAAGCCAGGGCAGCCTCAGCTTCCTGGAATCCCCAGGAACCAAGTGAGGAAGAATTTAATATATTCTCTAAAGGCCACAAGAAAATTGTTAAATTATTGGAATCAGATTGATACAAGAGCCTCATTTTTCCAGTACAACTGGAAATAGTGGATACTGAAGATGGTCAAGAACAGGAGCTGAGAGGGTGTAAGAGGGTGCAAGAATAGGGCATAACACTGGGATACTTCCTGTGCTGGGAATACTGTGCTTAAAGGTACGTCATTTACACAGGGTATAACTGCTGTCTAAACATTTTGTAACACATCTAGGTAGTGATAATTAATTTTTACCTTATTATAGGAAAAGAAAACTGGTGTCAAACAAAATAAGGAATCTGATGGATGTGTCATTATTTGCACCTTGTTACAAAGGCCTCATTCCAGTCTCCTCTGAATTTATTCAGATTACCAAAAAGTTTCATTTTCCTCATGAAAAGAAAGCCACTAGGCTAAGATACTTAGAAGTTAACCAACTGCTCAATTAGAAGGAAAAAAATTACATGCCTTTCTTCAGGGAAATATGTCTTCCATGGAGTTGATAGTGGATAGTGACGTGTTAAATAACTCCATCATGATCCAGGAAAAGGGAATGCACTCCTGTACAGTCTTGAGCTTGTGACTACTCCTGTAGCGATGGATGCACAAACCACACACTTACAGAGGCGAAGCTCCTCAGTACTCAGTTTGTACAGTGTAACATCAGTGGAAAGGGACTTGGGGCAAAATAGTGCAATATGCAAAATTCCCTCCCCCGTTCTTGTTCTCTTACTAGCATGATGAGGCAGGAACAACATTTGTAAGCAAAACTGGGAGCAAATCTGTATTCAAGCCATATAAACATTTATTAACTTTTGTGGATCACCTATTTTCAGATTTAAGCTCACGACTGAAGCTCAGATAGCTTTGACTAATTAAGGATTTTCAGTTAATTTAGCTTGGGTTAAATTTAAGGTTTAAAGAATAAAGGGAATGTACAATACAGACAAGCCATAATTAAATGCTGCCAAAATGTCAGATGAGATTAATCTTTAATTTGAGTTAGTATACTGAATTAATAGGAAGCCTGTGAACACTCTCTAAACTTTAGTCATGTGCTCTTCCTTTTGAACCTCCTTCTGCTTCCAAATGGTTCCCCAAACACACCACATGAATTCACACTCATGCTAAAGTCAGAGGGTGAAAATCAGCTGAAGATATGTGCTGTGTTCTCTTCTCCAGTAAGTTTTAATGCCCAGAAAAGAAGGCAGATACTGGAAACACATTCAATCACTGCATGGTCAGAACATTCCAGTATGTGGGAACACAGAGGGAAAATGGAATCAGAAAACTTGAAAACTGGGCCATTAGCAAGCAACTTGGAGAGGAACAGCTTCTTTGTGTGATTTGGTCCTATGTAACTGGAAGTATCCCCATGAAGTCTTAATATTTTAAAACTACTAATGGAAAAGTAGGAACTTAATCAACCCTGAAAGGACAATCTTTTTCCTCAAGTAGGCAAATCCTGCAAATGAATCTGAACGTAGTCAGCAGATGTATTGCGGTTCTATCAAGTGTTCTTGATATTTTGTGTGTCAAAAGTTATCATCACAGTCTCTATCCATGGCTAAAAGCTGTCTTTCTCAGAGGGGCCAGAAAATCTCTGCTTCACTTTGAAGCACATAATTCTTTGGGAAATTTGGTGGAAAGTAAATTCTCTGTCCCACAATTTCCAATACTTCAGAGGAATTCCTTGTTAAAAAGTTCCCCCTCAGTTTCAGAGGACACCAAAATTGTCTGTTTCAGGGAAGTGAATTGATCAAGTCCCAAGTCAGTGTTAAACAGGACTACTTATGAACAGGAGTATTCCAGTTGATTTCAGGAAATATTAATCTTTTGCAAACCCATGAGAGGGTATTGTATGTAACTCTACAAGGATTTCACACAGTGCCCTTTGTCTGTATTTCTTGGACTTCTCTATTTATCTTGAAAACAAAATTGCTTCTCGAAGCAGAGTCAAGTAAGACTCGAAGCAGGGTCAGAAGTAAGTAAATAATTACAAATCTCTAGTGCTGTCATTAATAGCATATGTCAACTCTCTATAATATTTTTCCCCTTTCTTTTTAATAACATTGTAAGTTTCAGACCCTTTGTCTCCAGTATCTCTGAAGCCTCCATTTGCCTAATCCAGTTATGGGGAAATAATGTTGAAAACCTTGGCTTCGTTTGAATAAAAACAGATTCTGACAAAAATTCCAACTTGAGGACTAATGAGCTAAGAACTTAGCTGAGGACCTCCCTGCTAGGTAGAGCTGGTGCTGTCCTAGAAACAACTTAAAGGTAAATTTACACACTCTGTGCTCCATCCTGACTGCAATTAGGCAGAATGGATGTACAGAAAATACCATCTTCTTGTGCTGGGGAAATACAAGGGGATGACAGACCTCAAATCAATCTCAGTAGAAAGTTGAAAAGAGAAAAAAAAGGCTTTGTGTCGTACAGCCATTATTGCAACGAATGGAAGCCAAGGCTGAAATGAAGTGGTTTCTTTGCATAAGAAAGTCAGACCTAGAAATGCTGAAGATGAGCTGGGAAAGTCCAAAGTTGTATTTTCAGTTTTGTCAGAAAGCAGTGAGTTGGGCCAAGCATCTTCCATCGAGTTATTTTACAGCATCCTGCTTATCTATTTCTGTACTGTTTTCATATGGGTATAGCTGAATGAACTTTCAGCATTTCAGCTTATTTTAATTTGGCAGCCTAGACTCAAAGTCAGCAATGAATAACTTAACATTTTGGGAAAACTTAGTTGCATGGTTAATTCTATTTGTGCAGAGAATGGATTTCCAAAGTCCTCCTGAGATCTAGGCTTTTAAAGCAGCAGTTTCAACTTCTGTGACTTTATCACAGGTCTCTGTAGATTTGTTTGTTCTCCCTCAGGCCTCAGCTGTCTGTTTAAAGCAGGAAAATCTTCACTGCCACTTTGAAGGAAATGTCATTAACTTCTGCAGCTCCATTTTTCGTCATTATGGATTCCCACAAGTCTTCTGCCTAGGACTTCATAGGCTTGTCTATGCTGAGAGTGAAAGCTTGGCTCTGAAGGTCTGAAAGCTGTGACCTTAGGCTATATGATTTAACACTGCTATTAATTTTTGAAAGGCAGAGACATCTATTTCTTTATTTCTTCACAACAGATTATTCCTTCATCACTTATCCAGCAGTTCGCTAAGCTGGAAAGAAAGCACTAAAGAAAATACAAATGTTACATCACCACAGCATTAAGTTTCATTAAGTTCTTAATTACATCAATAATTAAAGTTCTCTTATTGTTCTCCTGTACTTTCCATCAATAAATCTCAAAGTACTTTATAAAGGAGGTCAGTTTCATTATCTTCTCTTTGATGGAGGGGAAAATGAAGGCTTAGGGAGGGGAAATTGCTCATCACAAGGCCAGTGGCAGGGTCTGGATTTGAAATGCAGCATTTGCACTGGTAAAAGATCACAGGGGTTAATCAGATTATGTGAGTTGTCCAGAGAAGTTGTGGATGTCCCATTCAATGGAAGTGTTCAACGCCAGGCTGGATGAAGCTCTGAGCAACCTGGTCTAGTGGAAGGTACCCCTGCCACGACAAGGGGTGGAACAAGATGGTGTCCAAAGTCTCATCCAGCATAAACCACTCCATGATTATATGATATTGTTCCAAAATTGTACAATAAGCACAAAGATACACAGACATGTGTATGTATATATGTATAGAATATCTGAGGACACTGACATTTGATCACTCCTTTTTATTTCTTCTGCATTTTTCATTAAAGCAAACTGGCTGGATCTTTCCAGAATTGAACTAACAAACTGACATGTAGGAAAAGTAGGTTGAAATTCCATTTTCTTCACTGGTTTCTGATTAATCCACAAAAAAATTATTTAAAAGAATAATTTCCCCTTATGGGAAATTGGACCCAAAATAATATTCACTTCTCTAAAAAAATTTCTTCCCCTAAAAAAAAAAAATGACAGGAAATGCTCCTTGAAGCTTGTTTCAGTTGAAAATATAACATGATCTATTTATGACTCTGAAGATTCAAAGAAAACAAAGCTGTAAAACATTAAATAAGCTCCTTTAAGTGAGCCAAGAAATGTCTGCTATATCCTGTCTGTACTTTTGCTTGTAAATCCTTTTCTTGTAGATATGTCTGCATCCAGTATTTCTGCTAGAGCTGATATCACTCTGTATAGAAGCCATATACACAGCTCCTGTATGCCAAAGTTGTAATATACATATTAGGGGAGAAAATAAGATTCCATGAATCCATTCATGGTATGCTAAGACATATTTTGGACACTTTGCTAAGAGGAGCAGTAGTTTTCCTTCCATTCATTTTGTCTCCTGCTCCACATGCAAAAGGTCTTTATGATCAGGATTGTCTCTTTTAGACTTGTAGGATAAACATCTCAAGTAGGATTTGGTCCTCACAAAAAGAAGTTGGCTGCACTGTAGGTAACCACAGATGAGACACCTAGAGAATTCACAGTATGCCTTGTCATGTACAGCAGTGCAAGATTATAAGAAACAAAGCAGAGCAGGACAAGAAAACTTGGTATTTCCCATAGATATTAATGCATCTACTGCTTTAATCCTTCAGAGATGTGTCTATATGCAAAATCCCCCTCCTTTATAGATAAAGAAATGGAAAAGGATGAAGAGTGTTTATAACTGTTCTTTCAGTGCACACATTCAGCTACAGGAGCACAAACTCATTCTGAAGTCCTGGGGGTCCAATAAAGCCTAAGGTACAAAAGGAGAGTATTCCAGATGTGCCAATTCCCATCTGTTCAGGGGAAATATTAGAGGATATATGTGGCTTTTCCTATGACAACTTTTTAGTTTGGTTTTACCCACCCACACCAGAATTGTGCTTTCTCTTAACCCTTCTCACACAGCTCCTGTAGAGAGGTGGAGCCTGCAGTTCCTTCCAGCAGCAGCTACTGCTGAAAACACACAAAGGGAAAATGTTTGGGTTTTTCAGAATTCATCCTTGCTTTTAGGCAAATTCAGGGAAGTTCACAATGCCAGGGACAAAGCTCTGCTAGGACTTCCTGACAGAGCTAAGAATATCTATTCTTCAGCTGTAAATTAAACAAACATTAGACTATCAGAAATGAGCTTTTCCTTTGCTGGAAGGCAAATGTGCCAGTTTCTGCAAGGTTCTATGGGAGCATGTGGCTCCTCTGTGAGACTCATGAAAACATCCATGCTCCAACGAAAAACACGGAACCTGCAGAGGATGTAACTGAAAACTCACCAGCAACAGCATTTTTAATTGCTCCCAGATCCTTCATCAGAACTTTGTAATTAATACAACAGTCTCTTTTACAAACAAGGGAGGAAAAGGGAATTCTGCTGATTGTCTTGATCTCATTGAAATGGATTGCTTTGCCAGTAGATGACATGAGAGTTCTCTGTGCCGAGCTTTTAAATCAAATACCTGGCTTATGTTGCCTCCATAGCTGGCGAGGCATTGTGAAGCAAAACCTAAGTTAAAGAATTGCTTGCAGAGTTGCAGCACAAAAATGATTGGAAGATGCATTTGTCCACGAGAGGAAAAATTTTGATATAGTGACATGTAAAATCATCCAGATGGATAACAGTTTTGGCAAGTTGTTGCAATTCTGCAGCAAGGCCATGCTTCAGAGCTTTACCTTTCTTTGAAGAGCTTTTTATTGCTTGAAAGATATGGACAATGCACACAACGAAATATTGACTACTGGTTTTGATTCAGAGGTAAGTCCAGGCAAAGAAAATAAAAAGCGTGTTTTTTAATCTAAGTGCTGTTTCTATTTAAAGCAATATCTTAATCAGAGTCTTGATTTCCATCTGAAGTGAAAGCTACAAGCAAATACAGTCTATTATATTTGGTCTGAAAGGGACCTAAACAGTAAAGAGGAGCCTGAAGGTTAAGTCCTGTCAATTCCCAGTAACACTTTATTTTCTTGTTATTATTTAAAGCATTTACCTGGTTTGATAAAATATTTTAGACAGAGGGAGCAAATAACTGCCTAACTAACCATATATCTCATAATTTTTGAATATTGTCTCTTGCTGTATAATTAATGATTTTATGATTAGTATATGTTCTGCTTTTTTCCTAATTGAATATGAGATATATATCCAGATTATATCTTACACAGTCAATCATGAATCAAAAATTATAAATAGTCTGTATCATAAATAGACAGTATTTTACCTTTATGTTGAAAAGTCATATAATAGTCAGCTCTAGGAAACTGAGAATGTGCCTTAAAAAAATCCCCTGGAACCCAAGTATCAGAATATATGTAAAAACTAATATATTTTTAACACTTCTATTCATGCACACAAACAGAATGCTCCTTCTGCAATGAGACCTCTGCTGCTTGCATGGATACATATTCTTTTCACCATTTTGTGAAAATATTGTGACATTAACAGGTGTTTTTTAAAGAGTTGATGGCCAAAGGGAACATAATTTATCTCTGAATTACATATCTCCTGTTCATGGTATATTTCTGCATGTCAAAATACTTACAATTAGGCTCTCAGTTGACTTTTTTTTAAAATTATCATTACACTTGAATGAAATTCTAAATACATTGTAAAAAAAAGAGAAAATAATGTATGTGTGATGCAAACGAAGTAAACATGGTCTGAAAATCTGCAACCTTCAGAAGACATCTGTGGTTGACCCAATGGAAAATCATGGAAGAGAAGGGAGAATGCCTAAATATATACAATAAAATATGGGAGATCCATTTTGGGTATCAAGTGGATAATAATGATATGGCCATAGTGCTGTCCATATTTCAGTTACCCAGGATAAGAAAGAGGAGGAAAAATTGCCAGTGTCATAAGATGAAGATGAAATACAAAAATTCTTACAAATTTTTAAAATTTTTTTTTTAGATAAATCTTCTACCTTTCTTTTTCATTGTATATATTAGACTAGGAGGAACAAAACATTCACAATAAAAAAAGGAAAGACCTCAAATGTGGCACAAAATATATATTTATTCCTATCACTCTGTAATTGAAAAACATATTGAAATTATTTTGGGATTTAAACAAAAAAACGACTCTGAAAGTCAGCATGAAAAATCCACCCACAGACCACACTACCAGTTACATTGCAGTTGGATATATACATTGGTAAATTCAGACTTTCTGGATATATGTAGAAATAAAAGCTCTTGCATGGTAGGCAGAATATGGTATTAAAAACCCCTCAATTTTCTTAAAAAAGCCTGAGAAGTCCAAACTTAAATTCCAGAGATGTAGTGTGATAAAGGCGAAATATTAAGCAAAGCTGAGTTTCAGCTAATTGCTTACTTCAGTATTTCTGTTAGTCCAAGCTCAGTTTCATGTGTGCTTGGGGGGATGTTTTGATTTTGTTCTTGGCTGTGTCCTTCCATGCTGTCTCAACCAAGGCTAAACCACATCCCTGTTTTGATGAGTATGAAGCAGGACACGCAGAACCTTAAAAGATCAGCCTTCAGTGAAAAGCTCTATAAAATGGAAGTATCAAGATTCTTATTCTGTGATGTGAAAATACATGTTACAGATTTTTGGAAAAAATCCAAACAAACACAAAACTATTTTCTGAAAGAAATTCCCTGGTATGGATGCTTAGGACCAAGTCGTTTGATTAAAAAAAAAACCCAAACAAAAAAACCCCAAACAAAAACCAAACAAAAAATCCCACAAAAAACCAAAAACACACAAAAAATCCCAACCAAAGCAACAACAACAAAACCAACCAACAAAAAACAAAACAAAACAAACAAAAAACCCAACCAAACAAAAAACCAACAAAAACAAACAAACAAAAAAAAAAACCCCCGAGTAAAAGCTGCTAGCTGTAATGAAAATTTATTCCAAANCCCCCAAAACCTGGAAACTCAGTGTATCCTATTTTATTCTTTGCTGGGGTAGCCTAAGCAGAAACAGAGACAGATAATTTCCAGACTGTGTTTACAGCAGGAGTGCATAGCAGCTCCAGAGATGATCAGGTCCCATGGCACTGTGTGTTGAGCATATGGGATGTGGGAGACAGTCATGACAGATAAACAATTGAGAATGAACGGGAGAAGAAGTAAATTAAATTCTTTATTCCAACTAACATATCTAGTTGGAAGTCCATGCCTGCCCAGTCAAACTTTGACACCTTGTCTTTGGGATCACACTGCACCCACACATCATCAAATCAAGAGGATAGGAAAGGAAGTGCTCCTCAACCTGACCTGAGACAGAATTAACTGCAAAATTGGAATTAGGCACGATTGCAAAAGATTACTCCCAGGGCTGTGTTGGTTGCAAACGCTACTTACAATGAATAACTAGACTAACGTCAGGCCTGAACTTCCTCCTGCTGAACTTGAGGACAAGGTGTCCGTCAGATGGCATGGAACAGAAGTAGATTCTGGGGAACAAATTCAGCACACCTGTGAAGTAGATGGTAATGCAGTTTGACAGGACACACATAGTTCATCATGTAGTTCACATGATCAAAGTGTCATTGTGCTTTCCTTGTGAGAATCGGAAGGACACCTAAAGTCATCCAAAGGACAAAAAGCAGCTAAGTGTAATGGAAGCAATATCTGTAAAATTTTATATATGCAAAAAAGTTTCTGGAAATATTTTTTCCTTTTTTTTTTTTCCTGCCCCTCCCCAATGCCCTTATCTGATACCAGGTATCTAATGATTACTTGATCTATTTTTAGAACCTTTCATTTTTTCTGTATAAATATCATCATGTCTGGTTTAAGGAGCAATAGTTTTCTACTGATTTTACAATTGTAACAATTTAATATTGTATCAATTTTCTAAACACTTTAAGATGTGGAATTATATACATGAAATTCAGAAGGCTAAAAACTCAGAGACTATTTAAGAAATAAAATCCCATCTCATTCTTAAGTAAAACGGTCCTAAAGAACATTGGAACATGAATACAGTTAAACAGAAGTTGTGAGTCTCTGAAAGCAGCCAATTTTCATTCTTACTTTTTACACATGAAACTGTAAGGGATTTGCAAGGACTATTTTCCTCCTTTAAGAGGACTTAAAAAAAAAATAAATGTAAGCATTTCGTCAAGTAGCCATCCAAGTTGTGGACTATACCACCTCATTTGAGTAGGTATTATTTTCCTACATATCTTACATACGCTGAAAAAACCTCGCAACAATGACTCAGAAATCTCCTCTGCAGATAACTAAAAACTTTTGTATGATCTTATTCAAATCCTCTTTTCCTGAACAGATGGTGGATGTCTTCAAGAGAGGCACCTGAAAAGTCAAAAAGCTTTCAAATGAGTAAGAATTATTTTATTACTTTAAAGATCAAGAAAAGGTGAAATTTCATTAGAGAGCAGGCACAGGAATTTACAAAGGTAATTTGAAACTGCTTGCAAATGTTTAGAAGGTAAACACAGAAGCTGACTGTTCATAACAGACAAAAAAAAAAAAGATAAATATCTATTCAAGTCGAAAAGCCCGAAGTCTTTCTCTCCTTCTGTCTCCCTCCTTATCTATTCTCACAGCAGGAAAGACATATTCTAAAATTTTTAATTATACCAATAAAAGCGGGATAGTTGTTATTATTATTATTAATAATTATTAGTTATTAGTATTGTTATTTTGGACGCTTTGAAACACCTCCAAAACATTGATAATTCTGGGCTGTGTGGGCATGATATTGTTGCTACACTCCCACAGGTTACGTGCTCTTACTCTAAAGGCTTTCAAGGGATTGAAGAATTCACCACTGAAGCTTAACAGCTTAGGTTTGATTTTGGGTTTTGGTTTGGGGTTTTTTGTTTTTTTCTAATATGGCAAAGTGAGTTATAAGCTCTTGAAAGTTGACCTGTTGACATTCAGTTTGTGGCTAGGAACTGACATTTTAGAGGAACATATAATGCTCAGGGATAAAGTAAAGGTGACCATTTGCTTCACTGCTTCAACCTCAGGCAATTTCCTCAAGTCACCAGTATACTGGTGTGATGATCTTGGACAACTACGCTCATTCTCTGCCTCCATTCCACATCACATTCATCACTCCCTTTTGCTACCTTCGAACTATGATAATTTTGAAGTAAGTTTCTGCCTGACATGAAAGAGTCTGGTTGCTGTTTCAGTGCTCTTACTTTAAAAAATGAAAAATAGGACAGCAGCCACTCAATGGCAAGTCCACATGGACTAGTAAAAAAATTCTATCCAATTTCAAGCTATGAGGGTCACAACCTATGCTTCTCCCAAGAGACTCCTGGACTCTTGCAATTTTCAGAAAAAAGTTACACATGTGAAGACAACACATGACAACTGCTCGAGAAAAGGACTATTGTATTTTGGAGTTTTCTCTTCTGAAAGAGAATTCAGTTTCTCTTAATACTTACTTTGTAAATTAAATGAAGTCCCTGAAATTTTTCTAGGTAATTTAGACCTGAAAATGCTGATGATACCATTTCATTAAACAGTTATGTGCTGCTATAAGCACTATGTTGGTCATGAAAGATTAAACAAAAATGTAAGTGCTGTTCTCTTTGGACTTAGAAAGGATGCAAAGCCATCAACAGCAGGTGAACATGAGACCAGATGTGCCCAAGTGGCCAAGAAGGCCAATAGCATCTTGGCTTGTGTCAGCAGTAGCATGGCCAGCAGGACCAGGGCAGTGAAGTTCTCTGTGCTGGGCACTGATGAGGCCCACCTTGAATTCTGGGTTCAATTTTTTAGCCCTCTATGACAAGAGAGACATTAAAGGGCTGGAGCATGTTCAGAGAACTAAGTGGAGCTGAGGAAGGATCTGGAGCACCAGGAGCAGCGAAGGGAGCTGGGGAGGCTCAGCCTGGAGAAAAGGAGGTTCAGGGGGACCTTCTCACTCTCTGCAACTCCCTGACAGGCGGGTGGAACCAGGTGGGAGTCGGGCTTTGCTCCCAAGGAGTAAGAGACAGGACAAGAGGACGTTACCTCAAGCTGTGCCAGGGGAGGTTTAGGTTGGACATCAAGAAGAATTTCCTCATGGAAAGGGTTGCCACACATTGTAATGAGATGTCCAGGAGACAGTGGAGTCCCTATCCCTGGAGGTGTCCAAGAAACGACTGGATATGGCACTCAGTGCCCTGGTCTGGGTTGACAAGGTGGTGTCTGGTCAAAGGTTGGACTCATTGTTCTCAGAGGTCTTTTCCAACCTAATTGATTCAGTGATTCTGTAATTAAAAAACCCAATCACAACTTTAGGTTTATATAATGAAAACATTTATTGTTGAACTTGGAAATAGAAAAATCCATTTCTCTGCAGGGACCACGTCTACAATGAATAGAAGAAGGAAAAAGACTCTCTTCTGTTTGCCTGCCTGCTCTTACCTGTGCTATCACCTAGCCAGGGCTTTGGGTGATAGTCTGGCTGTGACTGTCACAGGTAGGCTTCTTTCTGCAACAGTTGTACCTTTGCTGGTAGCTGACATCACCACAGGGCGTGACACTTCAGACCAACAGCAAGAAAAGGCTCAGCAATGCTCAATAACTGAGTTTTATTGGGAAATGAAGACATAAACAACCTCTTAGAACTTCTGGTATGGCTTTAGTCATTAAATAGTGTCAAGCTACAAAGCATAGCAGTAAGTTAAAATACTTCTCAAAACTGAGGGGTGAGACTTTCATGAATGAAAGTCTCCTCAGTGGAGTCTGAGGGCTGGTGCAGTTGCTCTGTGGAAGGGCAAAGTGCAGGACCACTGACAAGGGGAGGTGAAGGAAGTACAACAAATGAAACTGGAGAGGGAATTTCTTTTGGCAGAACTGCCCAGTGGAAATTTTGGCAAGGAGAGCAGGGAGAGTGCCTGCAGGCAGTGGATGCAGGGAACATTCTGGGGTCTCCAGTGACCACAGGAGGTGAAGAGTGTGGTTTTAGTGACTCACCCAAATCACAGCCTCTTCAGTGTGCCCTGTGCACCAGGGTGCTGACTCAGTCCTGACTCAGAGGGAGGGGAAACGCCTTCATGAGTCACCACCACCAAATATTTTCCTCCAAGTTTCCCAAATAGGATGTGCCACGTGAATACCTACTCCTTTCCTGGGAAATCTGATATCAGAGCTCAGCTTGAATGGCACGTATATTTAGAAATGACTTTTTCCTCATGTGACCTTACTCAGTAAAGTATTCTCTCTAGACATGTGGCTGGGTTAAAATTCCATATAAGATATTCCTGTTACACAGAGAAAATGCCTGCTTCACTTTATTATAAAAGTAGTCTATTCTCAATTAAAAGTGTAGGATGAAAAATTGCTTTTTTATAGAAAAAACCCTCAAGATCTGGACTGAACTCCGTAAGAAAGATGGTAAGAATATAGTTCCGTTGATACTGCTATCCATCCAGAATAATATTTTTGAGATACAATTTATAAAACTGTTACTATGGCACTGAAATACTCAAAAAAGTTCTGCTAGAGGTAACTGTGATTTTTCTGTCTCTGCTTACAAACAATTGCATTTCATCCCATCTGAGAGACAATTATTACCTCTCCAAAATAACATTCTTGCAGATTGTCCATAAACTTTATCTGGTAATTTGCAAAGGAATTTACATGCAGGCAATTTGGGTTGTGTGCATACACACAGGGACCCATATAAATATACATACACTCAAAATCCAAATTTTTATATAAATATATATATGTGCAATATGAATAAAGAAGTGAATATAGAAGCAAATTTACTGTCACTTAAGAAACTGTTAATCTATAACAAATAACATTTGCACTAAAGGAGACTAAATACTTACATATAAAATCGGTATAAAGTTAAGCGAGAGAGAGTGTTTATAGTATCTATGTAACTATAAGTATGAAGTTCAAAGGAAGAGAAAAGAGCCAAACTGGCATCTAATTCAAAGTACCCAAGTTCATTCATTTAGTTATGCCAAAGCGAGACTTATTAGTATGGGGAGTTATAATTGGAAAAGACTAATCCATGGAAGGTAATAATAATTTATAAATATCTTGAATTAGACTTACTTTGTGTTAAATAAATTTAGGTTGTACAGGTAACATGGTCAGGAGAAAAAAAACTTCATGATTTTGAGGCTGAAAGAATGTGGAAGTTATTAATTGAATTACTGTGGTAAGAATGAAAAAAAGGATAGCCCAAACAAGCCCCGTGAAAGACAAAAATAAGGATTCAGCAGGTCCTCAGAACATTAGACAAAGTCAATATATGTGAGGAAACTGCCGGAACTACACAAAGCTTGCTATGTTTTCACACTGACGAACAATTGCGAGCTCTTGGCCCAAGGCTGTTTTGAATCAACCCCAGACTTTTTTTCCCTCCCAGACAAAGAACATTTGAATAAGTGCAATTAAAACCTGAGGAGTAGAAGCCATAACTTATGATGCTGTTCACATGATAGAGCAGAAATCACCACAAAAATTGGCATCTCCAATTTTCTTTACTCTAAACTGCTGGAGAAGTGGTTAAATACATATTACGTTATAGTTACTGGACAGTGACAAAGCCTGCTTCCTCCTCCCTGGAGATGGTCCAGCAGCCTCAATTTGTCTGGCAGCCCTCATGAGCCAAATCCACTTTCCTAGTCTGTTTCCAAGCAAAATCAGGTGCCGTAGGAAGTGACTCTGTTGCAATAGGAGTCTCCCTTCCCTCTGAATCAGTGCTGGATCTGTCAGGCACTTCACGGTGGGACCTGCCACAGAAGAGCATAAATCATTTGTGGTCAATTAGCAACCATGTGCCTTTTTCAGGCTGGAGCTCTGGCTTGGCTCCAGGAACCGTCATTTTTACACCTAGTGCCTTGCCTAAAGAGTTGATGCGTTCTCTGTCTTGTTTCTCTGTCCTGAAACCTTCACTACCATGGGACTTTAGCCACAGATATAAGTGTAAAGGTGTAGACATGATTTATGCTAGAAACACATGCCCTGCTGTAAACAGAACCAACACGAGAAATAAAGAGATGGTCCAAAATACAAGCAGTGCTAATATTCCACAGTTATTATTGTAAGAAAGGAGACAGGGATGGATTTTCTTTTCTAGATAGTGCTGAGTGAAGAAGACATTTTTGAAGTAGTGCAACTCCAGTGCCTTGTGGCTGAAGAGAAGCAAAGGAATCTCAGAAATAAAGTACTGGCCCTGAGCTCTGGAGCCCTCCCCAGATTTGTCACAGAAAATGCAAGGATCTTCAGCAGGTTATTTGTTCACTGAATGCTTCAGAGTTCTGAAATAGTAAAACATAACAAATGGAAGAGTGGAAAAGCTGTAAGAGATCTTTCAAAGAAATATCAGGGTTTTACAAAGAAAGTAGTAGGCATGGATGTAATAAGGATAATAATGGATTATTAATCCATAATAATGGATGTAATAAGTCTCCACTGTTGCAATATGACAGTTTCCTTGGATTAAGTCAAATTGATGAATATTTAACATTCACCTGTGAATTTTATCTAAGGCAGTGCATATAGAGGAGGCCAGAGCTGTACTTTGCTTAAGTTTTCCCATCCAAACAAGGGGATAAAGCCCTTAAAGACTATCACCTATGTGTGATGCACAATCTTTGCATGAACAGGGTGTGCTTTCCTGGTAATTCATTATAGGAAGATGCTCTGGCCAAACAGAGATTAACACTAAACCTTTTGGGGCTGTAGTGACTGGAATTCAGTAAATATTCTTAGGCTCGGGATCATAGGCAAGGACAAACTTAATCAACTTAGAGGCTACCCAAGTAACAGTTTAAAGATAGACTGTCATCTGAAGTTTGAGCGTAGCTTCGTAGTGCCTTAAAGAAACAGTGGGACAAAAGTGGGGTTAATTTTTGCTTGTACAAATATCACATGCATTCCAACTTGGTAGGTGATTTTTATTGTTAGGTTCAGAAAGTTGTCTTCAACTTGCCTTAAAAAAGCTCTTTTTTCTAAATGAGAAAACAGTAAGAATGCAATAATAATTACAATAATAAAACAATCTACTGTTAATAATAATTCTGATCCTAGTCTATAAAAGCACTAAACTACTTCATTAATTCCCAAATACCAAAAGTATTCTTGTTTCAGGCTACACCTTGAACTGTTGCATGCTATTTTAATAATAGTAATATTAATAGTATTAATTGTAATTAATTACTAGTAATCAATAGTAATTTAGTAATATATCTTTACAGTGTGACTTAAAAAGCCTCACAGCAAACACCGTGCAGTGCACCATACTACATAGAATCTGCATAAATAGCCCACCATTTTTAGCATCTCATAATCAAAGTCAGATAAGTATCAAATAAAAGAAAGAAGTCACTAAAAAGTGCCACAATATAAAAATAAAACTTTATGATACAAATTCAAGCAAATTGTCTCTCTAGGGAATCCTTGAAAGTCATCTCGGCTACTAGTGGAAAACTTTCCTCTCCCTTAGAGCCCTTTCCAGTGTAGCTGGGATGACACATGCAAGTGTCTCTGTATCTGTGCCTTAACTAATCCATAATCCTTCTAACCTGAGGGAACTGACACCTGATCCATCCTGAGTTCAGGCTTGTGAGCAGGGCATAGGAAGTGTACAACTCCCAAAACCACATTGCTGCTGGGAATAGAAATTGATCTGCCAGTATCCCCCAGTGCCTCTGTGGGAGGCAGAAGAAAATGAGAAGAAAAATTAGGAGAGGATGGTGGTGGAGCTAAATTTTGCTTGAAGGAGAAAATCTTTCCTGGAATGTGCAGTTGCAAATATTGTATAAATGAAGAGTGACCCAGTTTCCTTTCATACCTCATTAGAAACTCAAGTCTTCACGCCACAAGTTTAATTCCTCATTCCAAGAATTCTCCTTATCAAGCTGCATCTTACAACCACTTGGATTCCTTGTCCTGTTTTGAAGACCTTTCCAGATCTCCACTATTTGGGTGGTTAGAAAATTTCTCTTAATTTCCAGTCTAAAGTTATACATGACCAATTTGCAACTATTTGATGTGGTGCCAGTATTAGTTTAAGATAATTTTCCCCCTCTCTTGATATGTAGCCATCTTCAACATATTTATAAAAAACTACTGTATGGCCTTTTTTTAGCAGGCTGAACCAAGGCATACTTTCTAATTTGTTCTCTACTGCACTTCTATCATCATTCAACTAACCCTTCCTGATGTTCGTTGCAGTTCAAGTACACAATCTTCGTCAAAGAACAGAACCCTTCAAGTTCCAGGACCTGTGCCTTATGCAAGAAAATTAGTGTTCTACTTTCATGCTGGTATCTCACTCCATGTACCCTTGCTGCAATCATGTTAGTTTTTTTCTTCAATGGGATGAAATAACCAATGCAGATCAGTAAAGTTATTGACACAGATCACTTTCTGGTTTACACCAAACAGCAAGACTCCATTTTATAGAACCCAATTACAGAAAATTGTTGCATGGCTTTGCACTCTTTACACTACTCAATGTAGACTTCAGTTAAAAGATTTTACTGAATCTTTTATTTTATGATCATTTAGTCTTGATTTGGGAATACCTACGCAGTCCTTACTTTCACAATTAGTATATAGAAAAATGCTCGTAAACAAATAGTCACTTTCATTATATTTGATAAGAACAACAACTCCCAATCTCTCGAAGTGAAAGATCCATTGTCTTTGGTCAGCAATACCAGCAGCATTTCTGCCAGCTTAGATCTGTTATGTAAGTGCCAAGGAAAAACATAAAAAAAAGTCCAAACTCCTGCCACTTGCAAGGTATTTGTGTGCTGTAACACTGAGGAGGAAAGATAAGGGAAGAAAGAGGTGAAGGACAGACGTTTCTGAAAATTAGACTGTGATTTAAATTCTGAGGAAACTTTGCACCTTAGTCATCTAATGTTCTCCGTGAAATCTTCAGTTCAACACGAGCTGCCTTTTATGCTCAAATTGGTGGTAAAGTTCAGTTTCACCATCAATACACCTAACTGGCAAGTGTAACTCTTATCTTGCATGGATCACATTCCTGCCGTAAGTAGCAGTCAGACTGAAAGGTTTGTGCATGGGCTTCAGAAATACAAGATCTATGAAATGTGCATCAGCAAGAAGTAGGAAAAAAGGAATAACCTTTGAAATGTTAACAATTTACCTGAGATGGACTTCTCTGTTGCTGACATTACCTTCATCTCCATTCTTCTCAATTCAGCCACATGCTAGTTCTCCCTGTCCTTTAACAACCAACTCTGCTTCAGGTTGAGATTTAAGCTCAATGGTTTTTCTTGTTTTTTTGTGTGGTTGGTTTGGGTGGGTTTTTTTTTGTTTGTTTGCTTGTGTTTGTTTTTTTGGTTTTGGTTTTGGTTTTTGGTTTTTAGGTTTGGTTTGGTTTGGTTTTGGTTTTGGTTTGTTGGGGTTTTTTTTGTTTTGTTTTGTTTTTCAAATGTCTTTTAACAAGTTGTCAATACTAAATCCCATTCCGTGAATCTGTTTGCCAGACAATTTCACAAGTACTCAGAAAAAATTGAATAGGAACCATAGTTTACTGGATTGAGCAAGGCATGCCTGGAAGTGGGAAATAGCTGTGTTTTCTGGAAGAACAATTGTGCCAATGAATTATAACTTTTTTGTGTTTTCAAAATAAAAATCAGTTTTGTCACTTCTTAAGAAGATCTGGATGATTAGAAAGAATATAAAAAATTTCAGGGCACCACAACAGCATTTTAGATTCAAAAACTGTGAGGTACCTTTTGCTTCTCATTTGTGTGTTTTGGCTTGTCTGTCTTCTTTAACTTTTGAGTTTCTACAGAGGTAAATATATTTTAATCAAGAATTTGCCTGGAAAAATACTGTGGGTATAAGCTCTAGAATATGTTCTCCACCCCCCAGCCACTCCCTAGGAATGCAAGATACCTGTAGGCTGCAGATGCACAAGGAGAGGCACACAAATCAGTTTTGGGCTCTTTTCTCTCAGAACCCTACCAAGCAGTGGCACAGAATCAGCACCAAGTGACAGAGGCATTTTTCCATGCAGCAGCACCCAACCTAATAGGTTTGACAGCTAATTAAGCATTTGCATGGAGCCCCCAGATTTGGCAGCATGAGCATGCCACAAATCTGCTAACTCATCTTTTAACTTGTAGTATACAGAGCAGCTCAACAAGATGAAAATTAAACATATATATGATCATCAAGTGAAAACTGAACACACTGATTTAGGGACAAATTGACCAAGTCAGCTTTTAAGTAGAGTTAGTTCTGCTGTATTCAATGACACTGATGACAGTCTGACAGCAATTTTTACACTAAGGAGTTCTCCTCGCTAAGATGGGAAGGGCAAAAAGGAAAGGTGGCTCCTCTTGTAGTATTTCATCTTTCCTCGAGGCCTCTTATTTTGTTGGTTTTTACCTGTCATTCTTGATAACATAATAATAGGCAATCCAACATATGAAGCAGGGATTTAGTCAAATTTGCGTCTTCCAGTAGAAATTATTACACATTTTCTGGCCTTTATGTTGCTTATAAACTGCTTCTAAGGGTCAGTATGTCCTTTAGACCAGGGTTTGTACAAGGGAGATATTAGAATGAAGACTTGTGATTGTGATAAGCAAAGACAAAAAGCAAATTCTGCAGAGATTTTCCCCCTTGGGTATTACTTGAACTCTCTTCTGATAGTTTTGTGGAGATTTGCTTACTGGTAGGTGTCTATAGCTGTAGGTGTCTGACTAAATAATACTCCTTTCAATTAGGATCTCTAGAATAGCTGCAAATGGTGTTTGGCACATACAGTAAAACACAGAACAAGGAAAATTTATTGAATTAAATTCTGTCTTTTTCCCTCTAGGAAATAACTTGGCTACACTTAGTGAATAAAACAAGAGCATGCAATAAAATTAGGTAGAAAGAGAGGACACTATTTTGTTCTTAAGAACAGGTTGAAAAATGAATGCAGATGAATAGAAACCACAACAAGGACACAGGATTGAAATCAAATATTTGTAATTCTACTAAAATTAAAACATCGTGAAATAAACCTGATTGCCATTTTCCTTTTGTCAGTTTCTCCTCAGCTATATTTCCAGGAGGCTGCCACTACCTTCCACCATTTCCATTGAGATCCCTGTGATCTGACACCATTTTGATCAATAATTTATATATTAATCCATCCTTTAATTTATGGGGCAGAATAGTAATTGTGAATAAGAGCTGCAACAGTCATTACTGCCTCAACTAACTAGAAGCTAGAATTTCCAAATGCACATGAATTCTGTGTCTGTTTTCAGTGAGTTTTACCTTTACTTAAATACAGAGGCAAAAAAGCTGTTGACTATTAGAAAATCAGAAATTTTTCTATGAGATGTTCTCTTTCTGTGGATAATATATACTGTAAAAATAGCTTCAGAACAGCTGAACTTCACTGATTACACAACTCACAGTCAAGACAAGTAAAACTTCTATCATAAAGAAGAAAAGCTGATGGTATACAGAATGTAGCTTTCACATGCTGATGTGCTGTTAAGTCTGTAATACCTCCTGCTACACAACACCATTCATTGTGCTGTTATTCTTTTAAGGGGGAGAGAGCAAAATGCAAAGGGAGCAAGAAATTTGCTTGGAGTTAAAATACAAAATCAGAACCAAACCAAGGCTACTTTTTCTCACTCTCTCTTCCTAATGCTCATCCAGTTCACAGCACCTTCAAGACACTGTCGAACCCAGGAAAGTAAATGAAATGTTCACTTGGCCAGGAACAAATTGCCAACACCCACAAGAACTGAGACAACTGGGTTGAAAACCAAACTTGCATAATTCACCCAAAGCTAAAAACTACTCATCTCTACCAGTTGTGTCCCTTTCTGCCCCTGTCTGTTTTCATCATCTGTTTTAACAGCTGGAGAAGACAATTAGTTTCCTGAGAGACTCCAGGCCAAAACACTGGGCCAAAGACAGGGTAATCTGCCCAGAGAGGCACTTTCTGAGCCTGGTGTTAGTTTCCTGCTTCTGATTTCAGGGGCAACGAGTCTCTCCCACCCTCTGTACTGAGCATCCAGCGAGGAATTTTTTGTCTCTGCAGAACCAGTTCATTTCTTCCCCAAGTTACTGCATTACCTGAACATCAGAGTAAAGAGTCCCAACAAAGTGTTTGATCCTAGCTGCATAATTAGGTGGAAGAGTAGAGAAAAGTATCAATGCTGTGCAATTAGTGGAAACCACTGCCTACAGGTAGCACATTAGTCCATTCACTTTGGCATTCAGTCTCAAATTCTATTTACATGACAGGTTTAGTCACAGGGGAGCACTATTTATGTAATTACGTTAACAGAGGACGATAAGACTCTTTTTAAAGAGGTATTTCATGTGTTTTTATATAGTCAGGAACACTGAATTTAGACTTTTTTCTCTTTCATGTGTAACAGTAATAATGAACATACTTTATGCTATAACTTCATTACAGGACTCCACAAACAGTTTCCATGAATACAACAACATCTAAATAATCTGTTACCTTTTGAACAGATTGAATCTGATGTTCTTCCACTATAATTCATGACTTTTACTATCTTTCCTTGTCTTTTATATAGTGTACTAATTTTAAGAGTCTAGTACTCAAGATCACTGTGTACTGTCAGGAGAGATTGTATTTATATTGTCTGTCAGTATCTAAATCTGAGTTTTGTTTTTACTGTTGCACAATGCTTTAGTTATTGTACCTGACACAGCTGGATCTTTGCTGAAGAACATGTTGCAATCCCTTTTCAACTCCACTTTAATAGCAGCAGGACACTCCTCTCTAAGAGCTGTGTTGCTTATACAGAGTTGGCCATCTGCCTAAGGCAAGTCATAAGATTCTTGTTTTAAAATGTTTTGCTTTGCTTTCTTTTCTATTCAAGGTGGTTTTGAAGGATTGTATCCTTGTTTTCTCAAACCATTCATGTCCTTCAATTTTAGAGTAGTCGATCAATGTTCTTGATTCTTCTCCCTCTTCACTTCTGCCAGCCTTTTGTCAAGGCTATATAGGAGAAATAGACCAACTGCTCATCATCTCTTTGGGATTTATAGAAGGGAGTGCTGAAGACCCAGCATAGTACTCGGTCATATGGCCAGTCTGACTGCTCTTCTCATATGGTCACTGTTAGAATGCTCCTCTGGGACTAGTGAAAAGGTCTGCAGAGAACAATAATGGATAGGAAACCATAGAAGACCTTATTCATCTCCATCAGTCAAATATTCTATTTTAAAATGCATACAACACAAATTATGTCTGTATAAATATATATATGTACATATAAATTTTTTTGTCTTAGGAAGATAAATTAAGCACAGTCATAGTACCTCTGTTTTCTATATTTGGTATCTTTCGTCCTGAAATTTGCACCATTTCATCGTACACATTCAATGTGCTGCTTTATGAAATAGAAGAGGTAATACTCAATAATTTTTGCATTGCTGAAGAGACATGTCACTTCTCTGTTCACGTGCTTAGAAATATAGTAACAATTGAATTGGTTCTTCCAATTCTACTCTTCATGTACTCAAAATACCACATTTAAGCAGATCCTCCTCTTCCCTGCTGTTTCCTTTTTTTGACATGTGCTGCCCCAGGGAAAATGACATTTGCTCATCACAATGTGTCAATTATCTTTTTGGCAGCTATTTTCTCTTGAGCAATATATATTTATAGATCATACAGATTTAATAAGAAGAGTATGCTTTCAAATTCCAACAAACTTCAGAAGTTTGTTGGAGTTACCTTTAGTGAGAGAGCACACATCATAATTATTTGGAGAATTGCTCAGTCTTTCTGTAAGAGAAGTCAAAACTTACTGTACAACTAGTGGTTTTAGAGGAATGAGGAAAGACCACACTGTTTAACAACCTGTGAAAAATTGAATGAAGCCACCTTGCGCCCATCAAAATACCTGTCTGTCTCAAAGTCCTGGTTGGTGGGACCAAACAGTGCCAGATATCCCACCTGAAAGTCAGTGGACAGAGAGAGGGGGACTACAGTGCCAATGAACAGCAATTAAACTAATTAAAATATTTCTATCACAACTTCTCTCTCCGGTGGAAAATTAGAGTTAAACTGAACACAATTTTTCCAAGGGAAAGACTCTCCAATTTAAAATTAGGGTTGAAATATAATCTTGGAATTTTTTTCAGCCCCAAATGAAAAGTTTCAACTGTTTCGGGCTTATTGTTCCTCCATTTTAGTTTTTCACCTTATATATTTAGAAGACATATTTTTTTTGCCAAAAGGTTAATATTGTGCAATGACAAAATTCCACGTGGAAAAGCCTCCTCTTCTGGATTCCTTTCTTCCTTCTTTCTCCCTTTGCCATTCCCTCTGCCTCAGAATTTTTAGTTTCAGAATCCTTGTCGAATCCCCAAGAATTTCCTGTAGAATTGTAAGCCCTAGCATGCTGAGTTCCTTTAAAAACAGTGTATTTGATTTGACTGACTTCAGGTGGGAGCTTTCCTGGAATCTGATTTTTGATCCTGCAAAAATAACCTATGGATCGCACATCTCTGTCATTTTACAGGCTGTGCAGCCTTCTCCAACTTGAGAGATCTATGTGAGACACTTCCACCTCAAACACATGAAATCAGAGAGAAATAGGCTTGTTTAACACTGCAGGGTTTTTAATTAAATGCTACACATACTGAAAATATGTCCAGTATCTTAGATAGTCAGTGTTGGCATCAATTTTCTTTTACGTTGTTTCATATGCAAATTCCTGAACTAAACCTGAGTCTGGCCAACTGAATATGGTGTGAATAGACATAGAAGCTTCCCAATCCATGGTTCTGTTAGCTGGGGAAAAAAAAAAATAAAACTAGCCCAAAACCAAACCCCAAAAGCACTCTAATTGCAATCCAAAAGTTAAAACATGGATTCAATTTAATTATTCATTTCTAACAAAGGGCAACCCTTCTGAGAATGCACTAAATAATCCTCTCTCTCAGGAATCTGCAGTAGCTCTGGATCTTTCACAGATTATTCTTATTAAATCAACTTAATGCCTCATATACACTGCAAGCAGACAGGAAAACAAAAGTGAGCAAGACAGTGATTCTCATTCTCTATTTACAGGGCACAGTTGTTTCCCATTTAGGATAATCAGCTTTTCTCCCTGAATTAGCACTTCACGCAGCCTTAACAGCAACTTGAATATTGAGATAAGCTTCCAAGAACAAGCAACAAGCAAGGAAAACTCAAACCTGACCAATGACAACACCTTTAATAAGTAATCAGCTTGCTTTTGCTGACCTCTAGATGAGGTTTCTGTTTTCCCCTTAGGTCCATTTGTGGATTAAGTAGCAAGGGAATAGACTTCCCCTGTGGTGTACCAATCTGATTATAGCCAGCACCAATTTCCCTGTATTTTCCTCTCCCAGATCAGGCTTCTTCCACACATATAAGTTGGTCAACACACCTGCAGAAGGTCTTGTCCATGCTGAAGTCTGGGGGTAAAGATATTTCATTTGTCACCTATGAATTCTTTGGCTAATAGAAACACTGAAATTTCTATGTAGTCCACAGACATAATTTAAAAATTATTAAAATAGAAACAAACCAATATTATATTGTTAAATGTGGTTCACTCTCATTGTGAAACACCAATTTAAAATACTTATGATTTTTTTTTTGTGAACACTACAAACTTCCTTTTGAAGCTTAATACCTTTTTGCACCTATGATGCACACAGGAATATGAGATTAAGCTTCTCCCTCTCTCTCATGCAGCCTCTTTTGCAAAAGCACACTGAATTATATGACTAAAGGAACTAAGTAGTGTCCTTCTCCCCTTAGCTAATACAATTAATTTTTCCCCCATTGCACTGTATATTCAAATTTGTAACATTGAGAGGTCGGAAAAGAGACATATGCTTGCCCCTTTTATGATAAAATCACCTATATACACATCATATCCCTTCATAAATAAATTAAAAACCCTAGGCATGAAAACTGATGAAATGAAATACTCCTATCATTTGAAGGTACATCTGCAACAGCAAAAGGACCTGTGAATTATCACAGATTGAATCCCTTGTTTCGTGTAGTTTGCTGCACTTATTTTTATTTCAATAATTTGGGGATGGGTAGTTGATAAAATAAAGTTTCCCTAGACAATGTAGAGGTTGCATTTCAAATACATAGCTATGAAATATTAGTAGCCTTTACAACAATTTCTAAACATGACAACAAAGGAAACAATGTAATGTCTGTTAGTATTGACTGAGAAGAAAAATTGCTCCTTGCAAACAGTTATTTTCATTAGAAGTGGTTTTTCTGCTGCCTGAATAAGGCCCAAGACATTTATCCAGACACTATCCAGAATTATCTCTGTAAACTAAAGAAGGAAAGAAAAGGGGTTATTTTTACAGTATAAGTCTATTGTAGGTTTCTTTTGGTGATGTTATTTTCCTTAGTAACTCTATCACTGTGAGGGGAAAAGTCACAGTTTTAAGTATGCATTATATGAACAAATTTAATGGTTACCAAGACTTACACTCAAGAAAATATGTCAGCCTTAAACTCAGGCCAGAAAAGCTGTTTTCTTGCATGAAGCAGAAACTCTGATAGTAAGAAGAGAAATTGAGTCGTACCAGATTTACTTGGCTGATGCTTATAGATTTCTCAGGTAATGGTTGTAGAAATTTGATCACTAATTTCACTGAAAAGAGGATGCTGTCCAAAGAAAATAGCTGCAAGAAAATCAAACTCCCATCTCAGAGCCTGAGATATTTGAATGAATAATGGTGGCAGGAAATAAGCCTTATTCAACAAGTTCAAAAGAGGAAAGAAGGAAGGGTGTTTTCTGTTTTGTTTTGTTCTGTTTTTTAAGGCAGAGAGAACAATTCTGTGGATGAACATACAGCTATTTCTAGTGCAGGAACAGAACAGTTGTAAGGATATTTTGACATCAAAGTCTGATGATTTTCTGCCTCCCTTGCAGATCTTAATTTCATACAGTCAAAGGGAAGCTTTTTCAGTAAACCACCTAAGGAAAAGTATGATAAATATATGCAAGCATTATGCATTTTTTCTGGAGCATTTTGTGGATCTCATTTCTATGTATTTTTTTGTTAGATCTGTTGCCTTGGATATTGAAGAAATGCTGTCAATTGACTTTTTCAATTGAATAAATGCACTTAAATTCAAAGGATTGTGTATAAGTCGTGGGTTATATTGCATGAAGCTTGACTATGAAGCAGTTATCTTACATGGTGGAAACATTTCAGATGAAGAGAAAGACTAATGAATAAGGACCTTTATCTATTTTAATGAGTTACAGTAGAAAAGTAAACTAGAGTTTCTGTAACTTCTGTCTTTGTTTATGCCTTATTCAGTGGTCCTTGTAAAAAAAAGGCATCTGTGCTCATTTGCAATGCAAAAAAGGCAGGCAGTAAGTGACATTTCCAGGCAGAGAGAAGTTAAAACGAATTACATGTACCCTTGTAGTGTGGTTCAGGTTCAGGAGATCTCATTTGTGACCCTGACTAACCCAAGTTTTCTCCTATAAATGACTGCCAGGCAGCTCAGATCTCAGGTCTCCAACATCACCCATGGCCACAGCTTAGTTTTGCCTGAAGTTTCTCCAGTCAAAAGCTATAAGTTTTCAAGTAACATTTTAAATACGAAATGCCTTTGAAACATAAATAAGTAATATAAAAGAGGGAAAAGTAGAAATAAGATAAAGCCACACAAATTCAGCAGTATTGAACCAAAACCTGTATCTGTCGCTGTCATAACACAATTATCTTGCAAATTTGTCTTCAATAAAACTCATAAGCTGAGGATAAATCACCAAAGAATTCACAGCTGCACTTACAGAAAAAAGTTCCCAAAATAACTACACTATCTATTTTTGTAGCTGTTACATATTCCAAAGCACTTTCAAACAAATTACTCAAATTGCTCAGCCAGCAGAATTTACCAGATGCTGAAGTGATTGCAAGAGAGAGAGAAAAGGAAGCTGCCTTTTCTCTCAAGGTAACGATGACTTGACATCTCAGAGCACTTTGGCTCCAACATGATAATACTGAAGTCTTTATCAGCCCATAGCACATTGTATCAAAAGAGAAATAAGTGATTGAGCTTGACCTGAAAAATTGTCTCTATTAGCAATTTATTTCACAACTATTTGGGGACTGTTGAGTTCTAGAAATATTTTTGCAGGCATAGAAGTACTTACTCTGAATTTCAGAAAGGTAAAGACCAAGATTTCTCTATAACCCGGGCTACCACGTTGACTGTATAGGGGACGTATATTTAGGGGAAGTATTCCCTACATAGGACTGCACTTTCAATTGTTGGTTTTATTGACACCAAAAATTTTAGCAAAATTGGTTTATTGCTCACATGGTGACAAAACATAAATCTTGTTGGAAGAGTGTGATGTGTTCATTTACAATCAGTTCAGAATGCAGTTTCTGAAGTACTTGAAAGCAGTATTAAGTATGAGTGTACATAATTATATAGCTAATTTTGCTTTTGTGAGCTCCCTTTTCATGCACATAAGTTGATATTGAAATAGAATTTGTTAAAACTACACATAATGCATTTCTTATTCTTATTGAAACCTGTATTTTCACCTCTATGAAGCTAAAGGCAAGAAATGATGATGAATTTCAGAACAAATCATATGTTTGACAATGGCAATTCCATCAGATAGCTTTGTAGACAACTTAGGTGGACTGTGGCTTAACTATGCCATACTTGTGTCTTGCCCAACCCCTGACTGTAGCCAACTGTGGCTTGATCATGGATCAACTGAAAGTAACTCAGAGAATTAAGTGTTTAACGCTAAAATAACATTTAGTCTGTACCTGTAAGGAGGATTTAGGTAGAATAATTTAGCTAGTATAATTATAATGAGAAGAATGATCATCACTCACCTTGGCTTTACTTGGTGTTGATGAATTCAGCCCGAGCAGTTCAGAGATTCTGGAAAGGGCAGGTTGTGAGGTGGTGGAGAAGAAGGAAGTGGGCAAGGAAAGGTAAACAGGAGAGAAGATGCTGCCTGACTAATGTCACTGAAAACTCCAGCCCATGATTCTGTCTGTCTCAGATAAACAGCTTTATCCTTACTCTGAGAAAGGACAGTAGGTGCATTTTTTCTATGCTGTACTGACTGCTGAGGCCTTCTTAAACAGCCCAGAAGGGTCAGATTTTCAGTGAATAAGATCTGTCTTGTTATTAAAAGACAATGCAGACAAAGCACACACAGCCATGGAGTTTGGACCTTTGTGATCTCTAAATCACAGTATTTTGTTTTCCATTCTCTGTTACTGTAACATTGGAACTGACCACATTTGCAATATCTAGGGAGGTATCTGTCCACTTCACGGTTTTATGTACATCCATCAGTCAGCTTCATCTCCTCAGTTCTAGGTTGTACTTATTTAACATTTTATGCACTTGAACTCATGTGAAGAATCTTTCACATGCAGGGAGTCAAATAGGGAGAGTGTAGATGTGTTCTCAATGTGCTGTGACCAGCCTGACTGCCTACAAGGGAAACCTGAGCTGGATAGGGTTGCTGTCCCTATCTAACACGAGCCCTCTCTGCCACCAGTTGAACAGAAGAAATTAAAACAAAAAAGGCTCCAGCTAATCTATTTGCAACTCTGTCCTTCAAACTGAAGAGAAACCACCTCTAGCTTTGCTGTAAATCCATCTCTCAGGAAAGAGATTATGGCAAATCCTTCCACATATCTGAGAGCCCTAAAAGAAACCAAGAGCTTTCACAAGCTATGGTGAAACAAGTTTCACCATGATGTAGATCTGGAGGTTTCCAGATTACGCTGTGCTTGTACTGTAGAGGAATCAGGCAGTGAGCACTTAGTCAGCATGTTTGCTTGGAGACTTTGCTTGGAGACCTTGCTTGGAGACCATAGGAGACTTGTCATGACAAGACAAGCCATTATTGAACATTATTAGAGAAATGACATTGCCTTCCATCTTTGGGTGAGTTTATTTTGCTAACTTCTCCTTTTTGAGTATTCTTAGTAACAAAATTTCATTTGCAGCAAACATAACCACACACAGGGAAGGGCCAGATCCTTCACAGGTTTAAATTAGGTTAATGTCACTGAACTTGGTGGAGCTTCTCCAAATACCAAATATCAGCAGCTGAAACAGCAACAAATAAGAATTTGTAGAGTTGCTGATGGATTTCCCTGTAAAATGCAAAACAGTGGCTTTGTCTACCTTTGTTTTCTCTCTTGTTCCTCCACTGAAAGTGACAAAAAGTGTCTTCTTAATTTCTTTAATGAAATCATCAGGGGGCTTTCATTGTGGGTGGTAAAGCATTTCAGGAAGTGTAATTCTTGTATTTTCTATAAGCCCTAACAAAGTCTCTGAAACCCATCTACCATCTCCATTTCCAGTTGCTAATATTAATGAAGGTAGTGAAAACTCATTGATCATTTGGTCCTGTGTAAACATCATAAGCCTATTTTAGAACTTACACAGCAACTTAAAAACTGTCTAATGTTTCCCTAGCACCTACCAGTAAGGACCGTGAGTGATGTATGCTATGGGCCAACCCCAAATTCCTGTGACCTGGAGGAGCCTCCATGCCCCACATATTCCAGGCACAGCCAAGTGATGTGTGGAATTTTTAACTTGGTGACACTGTGGTTTTAATGTAAAGTGGACAGCAGTGTGCTATACTGACAAGACTTTTTGTCTGTCAGCAGCAGGACATGCACATCTTTAGACCAGGCTCTTGTCTCCACCTCTGGTAACATTATAATGAGAAAAGGCAATAACTTTTTGCACTTTATATCAAGCCTTAACTATTGTTTTTGTTTGAAGAATCTCCACAATAAATGCTGTATAAGAAGTATATTTGAAAGATTACTTTAAATTTAAAAGAAAAAAAATCCGACATTGATATTTTTTATTCAAAATAAGGATGCTTACAGAACTAAAGTTTGCTTGAACTACTCCATTTGAAAGAGGTGTTTTCTTCTAGTGGGAGCACCAGCTGGCAGCACCATTATTCATGTGGCAAAAATTACTGAACTACAGAAGCCTCATGTCTTTTCTTAGTAACAATGTCGAGGGTAGTTCTAACCAAACAGTTCAAAACACACAGTCTCAAATTTCTAAAACTACAAGTGACTTTCTCTTTGAGACATATTTTTTCTCCTTTTGTTTCTATAGTTTTGCTGTACCTTTCACCCCAACATATTTCATAAAATATGTCTCCATTTTTGTGAAGACGTAATCCCTAGAGAATGTAAACCTTTAAGGTAAATACTTCACAATTTTTGTTTGCACAGCCAGCTTTTTGGAGCAGGGGCTTTCTTTCTGTGTATTTTACACTGCTGGAACATGATGGAGGCAAGTGTGTGATGGGGCTTACTGCATGTTACAGCAATATTACAGAAAATGCCAGAATCATGTATAAGGAAAATTGCCGCTGTCTGAGCCTCATTTTTGCTGCATTTGCAAAGGTTTGCTTTTAACAAACTGATATTCTGAATGCTCAGTTCAGAGCCAAATGCAATTTCGTCTGTTTCATGCGGGCTTTTAAATTTTTGAGAGCAAGGAGAAGGCTTCTTCGCAAAGAGTTCATGGTGTTCTCTACTCAGCCCTGTTTCCTGTCTTTCTGACCTGGAGGTATTGTGAAATGCTACTTGGCCTGCTTTGTGGGTGTTTATTTATAGATACTTGGCCTTATAATTTATTTTCCATCAAATTACAATTCCTAGTAACAGTGTTAACTGTCATCTTAAGTGCCTGTCAATCACCTCTGTACTTTTGTGAGCTAAGGGCTCTGAGTTTACAATTAAATTGGTTTGCTGAAGTCGTTTGCCAATCTATTGTTAATCTCCACTTGCATTTTTCAAATCTAGTAGGTTTCTTTGTGAGAAAAGTGTACTTCATGTTCTCAGATTTAATTTATACACCACCCTTATAGGGAATTTCTGATGATCCCTTGGACCAGTAGCAGCTGGTAGAGTGAACTAAGAAAAATGCAAGGCAAATATCCTTTCCTGACGCAGCCCGTGGGAAAGGAGGGTTGGTCCACTCCAGGGGCAGAGCAGTGCTATGCCTCGGCTAGCCGAAGGGCTGCGGCATGCACTCCGGGCCTGAGGAACTGTGGCGCAGGAGAGTAAAGACCACACAGGCACACAGCACTCAGGACCAGGTGGGAGTGAACTTTATTGACAGGGAGGCAGCCCCTTTTATAGGGTCTGCCAGGGAAGGATCTGGAAAAAGGGAGGAGTTTAACAGATATGGTAAGGAAAGGTGGGAACATGACCAAACTTGGAGTGTAGGGGAGGAGAAAGGGGAGGAGTTTGGTAACCAGGGGTAACAGGGGAGGAACTTACAATGAACAGGGAGTTATAATAAATTTAAATAGAACTGTCTAAATTATTCTTAAAACGATTGTACAACTCCATGTCTCTGCCTCCGTCTTTATAATGGGTTCCCTCACTTTCCCTTCTAGTATATACAGACTATGTGCTTCAAGGGCTTGGAATTAATAACTCAAACGGTATTCAAATGCAGTTCTTAGGTCTCTGAGGTTTCTTAATTAACTATGTGCCCATGTGCTTCAGGAGCTATAGTGAAGGACACTCAGTCTTACAACACATAAAGAGTAAGACACCAGGAGTCTGTGGCACCTACAAGCAATGAGAGAAAGAAATAAGGAAGAAGTACTTCAGGAGGTGAGAACAGTGAAACACCAGAAAGGAAAGAAACAGGTATTATTCCTTCTCACAAGGAATTACTTCTTGCTAGCAAGAAGTAATAGTTTTATTCTTGTTGAGATTTATGAGTTCTTTGCTGACCTGTAAACCAGCTCTGCTTTTTGGTTTGTACACCATGTTTCTCCTCTGGTCAGTATGTAATGCTGTTGTGCAAGGCATTCAGTTTTTAATTCCTACTGCATTAAATTGCATGTTTTCAATGGTAGTTCACTCTTACTAAAGCAGACTGGGAGAATAAAGTTGATACACCTTGTTGAAGTGAAAAGCTGTATTTTTTTCCCCTTGTCATCATATTTTCCTCATTAAAATGAACTAGTAAAAAAGGATTATTATGGAAACATTTTAGTCTTTCCTTTTTCAAAAAGACATCCCCTTCTTTCCTCTTTCACTAAAAGACAATAGGTTTCTCTGAAAGGATCATATCTATCAGATGTGTGCTTTGACGGAAAAAAAAAAAAAGCAACTACAGAGGGAAAAAAAGAGTAACCACCCTACTTTCTTGCAAAAGGAAGAAATATCTAACTATATCTCTCTTCCTAACATCCAATTAGAGTGTTTTCCAGAAATTCAGTGAAAAGATAAAAATATCTTTTGCCTGTTTTAAGCGGAAAAGGAAGAAAACAATGTTTTGCAGTCTTGTTAGTGCACAACAGAAAGACCCACTTCATTGTCTGTTGTGCCCATCAGACTAGGAGAGAATTTACTTTCTGTGCTTTCCGCACAAATTGAAAACTATTCTAAGCCTTCCCTTTATTATTGTTTGGTACAGGAACTGAGCTGCTTCAAATTCCTGTCACTTAAGAAAAGCCCGCTTCAAAAGAAAGAGAAGGGCAAGTGACAAGGCATAATTCTGCTTAAATTCAGAAAAGACACCTTGTCCCTTTTTGTGGTGGATCAACAGATGCATGTGTATCCAAATAAAAAATGTGGTGTGGAAGGAAAAAAGAAAATTGCTCTTGGCCTTCATTGTAACACATCTAGTGAGGAGGATCACCATCAATCTGTCTTGAGTGATGTAGCTTTTGAAAACATTTCATTCATTGTGCATGTGGGAAATACAAGGTCAGCTTTACTCAGGCTGAGAACTTGGGCAAAGGGCTCAAGCACAGAACCCCATTACCTTACAGGTTGGAAGCTTCCTAAATCACCTGTCCTTCTCTGGAGACAAGAAAGGGCAAAACCCCAAGAAGAGCAAAGACACATTTTCAGTTGCTGTATAGAAGAGAGAGGAAATAACAGTCAAATGCTTGATTTGCCCTAAATTTCAACTCTTGAATAAAACGTATTAACCTTGGTCATCTTAAGAGCGAAGACAGTGGTGAAGAAGTGGAAGATATTTTAACTTCATCATAAATAGAGGAAACATTTCCCCTGAAAGAATATTCATAAATAACAGATGATAACTCAATCTTTTCCTTCTTTTCTGTCTAATCAACCACTTTCACTTTGTAAGGACAGGAAAAACAAAGTGGAGAAAGGAAATAACAAAACTGAAACAGAAACTGGAATTGCCCTTAAAGTCAATTCCAAAACAACATCTGGGAAGCCTGCTAAAAAACTTACATGCTTATCACATCTCAAGTTACAGGGTTTTTTGTTGCTTGGCAACAGGTGTCAGAAATAACTTTCATGCTTTATTTTCCTCTGTATCCACTGCTTATAGGTGATTTATTTCTGTGAAACCAGAATCCCATCACTGAACATCTGTCATGTGGTCTGTCTCCTAAGTAAACACTCTTTTGCAATGCTGGCTTCTCCTAAATTTACCAATATTTGATTTGTACTCATAAGTATTAGGATGTGGAAATGCCTTTTGAAAAGACTCCTTATCATCCAGGGTTGCAGACACACCTGAGAACACTGTAAGAACAAGCAAAATCATGGAGAGGATGAGGGAGAAAATAAAAGAAAAAGGAAACAAAAGAGAGAAAACCGCCTCATATCAAAACCTGTCAAATGTTCTTTGAAAATAACTTCAAAATTAAAAGCCTGGGTTAAAAAGTAGAAAGAAAAGGCATTTTGTATTTGCACTGTAGAAACTGAACAATTCTTTAGATAAGGCTGCTTGACTGAAATACCTTTTCTGTCCCCTGCCAGAGTCAAAAAAATGTCAAGCTTGAAGCAACAGCACTTTCATGTGTTCTTGGTGTTTCTTGAGATTATTCTGGGTCATGGTGAAAAGAATCTGGAAAAATCTTTTAGTTTGGATGAAAAAAAATGCTTCCCTTAATAACAGAGATTATCAATTCTAAAAATGTGTTTCAAAAAATTGCTAAACATCTGGTGAATGCAAAAACTTTTGCCATTTATTTATTTTGTCTTTTCAAATAAATGTCATCATTTGCCATTGAGCTTGGAGTTTCTTGCAATTCACAGTCTTGTTGCAGTGTTGTCAAGACTGTGAATGGCAGCATCTAAGACTTCTCCTCACACTGTTTAAATGGCAATATAAAGCAAAGCATTGTGGAGAATCAGATCCTGCACAGAGCAGGTGGCATCAAGCCTATTGCTGAAATGCACAGCTTTTTCAGCAAGCACAAGCCAAAACCAGTAAATGTTAAATGAACAATGAGCTCGCCAGTGTGTTCTTCAGCACCATATTCAGCACCACCTCCCCAGGGGCAAGCTTGGTGCTTCCCTCTACTGAACTTCTCAGGGCTCCTGCCTTAGGAGGATATGGCCCTGAGGTGGTGCAAAGACCAGGTGAATTTCGATAAACATATCATGAATCAGAGAATCATAGAACCATAGAATCATACGGGTTGGAAAAGACCTCTGAGATCATCAAGTCCAACCCGTGATCCACTACTACCAGTTACTAGACTATGGCACTAAGTGCCACATCCAGTCTCATCTTAAATACCTCCAGGGACGGAGAATCCACCACTTCCATGAGCAGCCCATTCCAGTGTCTGATTACCCTC
>VZRE01005010.1:0-11307 GCA_013396775.1 Cephalopterus ornatus
GTCCTGCACTTGGGTCACAACAACCCCAGACACCGCTACAGGCTGGGAGAGGAGTGGCAGGTAAGCTGCGTGGTGGAAAAGGACCTGGGGGTGCTGGCCAACAGCAGCTGTACATGATCCAGCAGTGTGCCCAGGTGGCCAAGGAGGGCAGTGTCATCCTAGCCAATGTCATCCTATCAACAGTAGTGTGGCCAGCAGGGCCAGGGCAGTGATTTTCCCCCTTTCCTCAGCACTGGTGAGGCCACACCTCAAATGCTGTGTTCAGTTCGGGCCCTTCACTACAGCAAAGACATTGAGGTGCTGGAGCTTTTACAGAGAAGGAGCCACAAAGTTGGTGAAGCATCTAGAGAGTAAATTATATGAAGAATGGCTGAAGGAGCTGGTGTTGTTTAGCCTGCAGAAAAGGAGGCTCAGGTGAGACCTTATTGCACTTTACAACTATCCAAAAGGAGGTTATAGTCAGGTGGGGCCCAGTCTCTTATCCCAGGCAACTAGTGACAGGACAAGAGGAAATGGCCTCAGATTGGATATCTGAAAGAATTTCTTCACTGAAAGGGTTGTTAAGCACTGGAACAGACTGCCCAGGATGGTGGCGAAGTCACCATCCCTGGAAATATTCAAGAAATGACTGGATGTGGCACTATGGTCTAGTAAGGTGGTGTTCTGTCAAAGGTTGGACTTGATCTTGGAGGTCTTTTCCAACCTTGATGATTCTCTGATTCTGTAACCTGTGTTTACAACTAGCTATGTAAGAAATTTAGTCTTTTTCTCTCCTCTGGGCAACTACCAGCAGCAGACAAATCTTTAATAAAAACTGAGACTGAATGACTAGATAGAAGTCTGCTGCCCAAGAGGGGTAAATCTTTGAAGTAGCACAAATCTCCATGAATTAAAGTCTTCAGCTGCTTCTTATGGACAATCACAGCTTTAGAATTTGGCTAGCCATTTGAAATATGACATTTAATGACACAGCTACAGAGAGATCACTAGGAAAACATGCTAGTGTACACTAGGCAACAAAAGCAAACTGATGTACATATATAATCCAGGTCAAGAACCATCAATAAACTCCATCTCTGCAATTCTCAGAAACAGGAATAATATAGAACAGTAAGGGAATAATCATCTGACATGTAGAAATAAACTCTAGGTAACTTACGCCACTTGTCTCATTTGAAGTCAGGTACAAGTTGTTCTATTCATAACCACAGGCAAAGTCTTTTATATATAAAAACAGCTGTGCAGTAAAACTAGTGAATTAAAACAAGACTGCTTAACTAAACTGAACAAAACAACTTACGTGTATGGAGACAGAGGACCTAACAGGACTTTGGAAACATCCCGTTGTCCAAGGGTCATAAGGAGCAGAGCAAAGCTCTGATTTGTTGAATCTACACAGCCTCCCTGCAAACCAAAATGTTTTAATAATTAATTTCTGTACAAACCAGAAATTGGGATGGGAGGAGAGTAATAAAGGAAAAAGATACACTTAAAAGGCTGAAATACCTCTCCCAATTTTCAAGGGCCAAGAAGATAAAAATCTAGATTTTTTAACAATGATGAACTAATTTCACATGGCAGGCTGGGAAAGGAACAGAATTAAAACAAACTCAGAACAAGGTCACATTAAACATTCCTCCCATCCCTCCTAATCTGTTTTAACATCACAGAAAGTAAACACTGAAGAATTTCCTTGCAGTAAATTTAAAAGAAGTATTAATTATAGTTCATGTGCCTTTGAAGATACCATGAATTGCAGCACTTTATGTATTTGCCAATCTGAAACATGTACAAGAAGCAGATGAGAGTTTCGTAGGGAGGATTCCCAACACTGGACTTTCTGTATTTGTTGTTTGGTTAATAATTCAAAATGCTCCTTATCACTGGGATGAAAACTAAACTTTCTGAGCTTGTTTTTTTGTTTTTCTAAAGCTGTAAACATTATAAAACATCTACTTCTATGACCAAATTTATACAAAAGCTTCCATCAGCATGGAGACAACCATGCCCTAAACAATATATCAAAACACAATGCATTCATCATGTCCTACCTGCTTACATAAACTCTCTTGCTGCAAGGAGTCAGTCATCCCCAGTTTTGTTGTGCACAAGCAATGTGCTGTTATGCCCACTCGTGGTGGTACATCCCCCCTGTGCCCTTGGGCCACTCTACAATGTCCTCAGGATTTCTCATTAGACCTCGACCATGATGAATGGCTCCTAGGCAGTTAAGCTCCTCTTGAGTCTATCAGAAAAACTGTCTTTTCCTAGGATCTTCTGTTGCCTAACGAACTGCTGTCATCTAATGGACAGCCATGGAATATTATTTTTGTCTAAATTATAGCCCAGGTGGAATGATATTAATGTTACTGTACCTTTTGAGGAAAATTTCAGTAACAATTAACACAGATGTTGGTCAGGACGGAGAGTGACAGAAGACTAAAGCAGCAGTCCTAAGTGAGGCTCTTTGAGCTCTCCTGGGCCACAGCAGTCTGCATGAGCACCTCCCTCTCAGTGGTATGCCTCTCGAAGCTCGCCAACTCTCAAGTCTGTGATATTGTGGAAGACAATCACTAAAAGCTGCTGATGGGACCTGGGCTGATACCCTTACTCCTCAAGACTGAACCCTTCAGTCGTTGAGAGGTGCAGAGGCATCCGATGTGATTATTTCACTGAACTTGAGGGGAATTTTTAGCAGGTACCTTTGTATATACTTCTTTGTGTCTATGTGTATGCATGTATGAATTATTTAAATACGCTACAGCAAGTGCAGTATGAACGTTGCCATCTCAGATTTACAATTAAGTTACTACTGTGCTTACAGTAAATCCTACTGAATCATTTTGTAAATGTTAGTTACAGAATCACAGAATGGGTCGGGTTGGAAGGGACCACAGTGGGGTCATCTGGTCCAATCCTCCCTGCTCAAGTAGGGTCATCCTAGAGCACGTGGCACAGCATTGTGTCCAGACGTTTCTTAAATATCTTCAATAAGGGAGACTCCACCTCTCTGGGCAATCTGTTCCAGTGCAAGGTCACCCACAGCATAAAATTCTTCCCCATGTTCAGGTGCAGCTTCCTGTGCATCAGTTTCTACCCACTGGCTCTTGTCCTACTGCTTGGCATCACTGAGAAGAGCCTGCCTCTGTCCTCTTGACCCTCTCTCTTCAGATACTTAGAGACTTTGATGATGTTCCCTCTCAGTTATCTCCTCTCAAGGCTGAACAGACCCAGCTCCCTCAGCCTTTCCCTGTAAGAGAGATGCTCCAGTCCCTTAATCATCTTAGTAGCCCTCCACTGGACCTGTTCCAGGAGCTCCATGCCTCTTTTGTCTTGAGGAACCCAGAACTGGGCACAGCACTCCAGATGTGACCTCTCTAAAGGCTGAACAGAGCAGCCGGATCACTTCCCTTGACGTCATGGCAATGCTCTTCATAATGCATCCCAGGACACCATTTGCCTTCTTGCCCACAAGGACATTAGTCAATAGTTCCCTGGGTCCACCTTCTTGTCCTTTTTGAAGACCAGAGTGATATTTGTTTTCTTCCAGTCCTCAGGCACCTCTCCTGACTGCCACAACTTCTCAAAGATGATCATGAGTGGCCTTGCTATGGTGTCCAACAGCTCTCACACTCATGGATGCATCCCATGAGGGCTCATGGACTTGTAGATGTCAAGTTTGCCTGGGTGTTCTCTAACCCAAACTCCCTTGACTAAGGGAAAGTCTTCCTTTCACCCTTCATTTTCCCTTTTCCCATTTCCCTGGGTCAGAGATTCCTGAGGGCTGATCTTGTCAGTGAAGACAAATGCAAAGAAGGCATTCAGTAACTGCCTTCTGTGTGTCCTCTCTTACCAGGATCCTCTCTCCATTTAGTACTGGGCCCACATTATCCTTTATTTTCCTTTTGTTATTGATGTATTTGAAAAAGCCCTTCTTGTTGTCTTTTACATCCTTGGCCATATTTAATTCCATGTGGGCCCTGGCTTTCCTTGTCTCATTTCTACTTACTTGGACAATGTCTCTATATTCATTTCAAGTGGCCTGACCCTACTTCCATCTCCTGTATGTTTCCTTCCTTGAGTAATGATAGGAGTTCTTTATTCATCCACGCAGATCTCTTTCCCCCTTTTCCCAATTTCTTTCTCATTGGGATGCCCCATTCTCGAGTCTAGAGGAAGTGACCCTTGAATATCAGCCTACTTTCTTGGATGCCTCTTCTCTGCAGGGCCTGTTCCCATGGAATTCTTCCAAAAAGATTCCTGAAGAGTATAAAGTCTCTTGTCTGATGTTCATGGTTGTAATCTTAATTGCTGCCCTGCTCCTACTTATCCAACACTGAACTCCACAATCTCATGGTCACTACAGCCAAGGCTGCCCCAGCCTTCTCATTTCCAACAGGGTCTTCCCTGTTTTCCAGTATGAAGTCAAGCAGCACACCATTCCCTGTGACCAGAAGTTGTCATCAATACTTTCCAGGAACCTCCCGGACTGTTCATGCTTTGCTGTGTTTCTTCTCCAGCAGATGTCAGGGTAGTTAAAAGTCCCCCCTAAAAACCAGTGCCTGTGACCTGACACTGCTTCAAGCTGCCTGTAGGAGGCCTCATTCACTTTCTGCCTCTGATCAGGGAGCCTGTAGCAAACACTCACAAAAATGTCAACCTTTTATCCTAACTCATATGCTCACTACTTGCTCATCCTCCAACCCAAGACAGAGCTTAATACATTCCAGGTGTTTCCTTACATAGAGGGCCTTCCTGGTCTGTCTCTCCCAAGCAGTGTATAGCCCTTCATGACAACATTCCATGGTGGGAGCTATCCCACCATGTCTCTGTAACTGCAATGAGATCAAAGCCCTGTGATGACATGCAGATCTCTAGTTCCTCCTGTTTGTTCCCCATACTGCATGCACTGGTGTACAGACACTTTATAGAGCCATTTGATTCTGTCAACATCCCAGTAGTCAATGAATAAATGCTGTTATATCCTTTAGACATTAACCATTGATCAAATCTGAGGCTAACTTTGGCAAGGGGGTCTACTATCATGACCCAAAGGGAGGGTCTCTCATCCTTTTCTATCCGTACCTTTTGCATCCCTGCTCTCCACGTAAATCATTGTAGATTGATTCCAATCTTATTTTCCTTTGTGCGCTTCATCTTTGTTGCATGGAATAGAGTGAACCTTGCCGTCAAACTTTGTTGCACTTCAACATATTGATATAAAGCCTTCTTTATAAATCACCTTTCCTGGTGATTTAAGTGACCTAAACCACTCATTTGCAACACCATTCCTACATAATCAGTTGCCAGGCACTGAAATTAAGTGATTGCTTGTAATCTAACAACAGAACAGTAACTTCTGCCAAATGAAGAACTTCACACTCCCAAGGAAGCCAAGTTTTTTTCTCTCAATCCAGCTGCCACTTACTCAAGAGTCCAAAATCAAAAACAACCCTCCTAGGAGAAATGGGATGGACAAAGTCAGAGCCAAAGTACATTTGTTCCAAAATATCTGGCACTCGTTACTAACCTAGGATGCAGCTTCTAGGCTCTATTAATTCAGTCTATGGCAGTTTCTCCACTATTGTTTCCACTGATAACAGAGCCAAATCCAACTAGATGTGAAATTAGACACAAATCACTTAAAATCCCATCCATTTTGAAATGTTGTTATATAAATACCATGACTGATATGTACACATAGATATCCCAGCTCTGGTTATCGGACAACACTGTTTCAAAAAGGATTGTTCTTCCGACCTCTGATTTTAGTGTTGATTATATTTTGGCATACACACAATTTCCTCCCTTACCTCTGCGGTACATATTCACACGCCTCAAGAATTTCTCACATAAAGGGTAAAAATTATTGCAGAGGGTTTGTGTCTTGGTTTTTGGTTTTTTTCTCTCTGGAAAATAGGAGTTGATTCTTGCCACACTGAAGTAACGCCATCTTGAAAATTAAGTCTTCAGTGAAATCCTTCACTTATTTTAGCTCTAGTTCAATAAAACCAACATCCTTAGCCCTCCTGCCCCTCCAAGGTCCCCTAACAACTCGGCCCTTCTTCATTAAAGAGTTCAGCCTTAAATAGGTATTGCAGCCTCTCCTATTTTTCATGATCACAAGGAATATAAAAATTAAGATCCTTTTCCAGTTCTTCCAGGCCTTTCCATTTGCAATTTCCAATTGCTTGCTATATAAAGCTCCCATAAACAGTGCCTTTCAAAGACAAGAGTTAAAATCCTCACTGGCTTTCTACAATTAAGCTTCAGAGAGAATTGTATATGGATTTTTAATGACCATGCTAGTCAGTCACTCTACGCCCTCTCTCACAAGAGTCGCTGCAATTAGCACTGTTCTGTTTATTAATAGTCAATTAGCTCTGACATCTTTCCATGAATAAACATGCATAAAAAAACCCTCCACAATTCCAAGAATCATACAACCTCTTTCGTTTTTTTTTTTAAGGCTTAGTAAAAGGACCATTTAGCACTTAACGTTGCAAGGCTCAAATCCTTAGATTTCCTAGGTAAAGCAAGCACTTTATGAAATGTCCCTAGGCTCCTTTGAACAGTAATGAACTCCAGCAGATTTGTGGGTGAGCTGAACAGCCAAAGCCCTTTTACAGAGAAGCCAAAGCCCTTTTACAGAGAAGCCAAAGTGCTCTCAGATGCCCTTCTCTGGTCAACCCTCCCTGGCTCCTGCAGCACAGTACCTATAGGCAAAAACACAGATGGAGAAACAATCTCATAATGAGGAGATCTAAACACAGGAAAAGAAATTCTCCCTTGAGCCCTGTATTCAGTGAGTAGGTGGTGTAAAGAGAGTAAGATTTAAAGATGGAAATCTGTTCTTGCTTTCACAAATTTTTAGTTTCATTAAACATCCTACGTAGGCAAAGAAACACAGGGGAAAAAAAAAAAAGGTATATTCAAACTAAACAAACACTGCACACTTCGCAAGAAGTTTTTATATCCTCTCTGTGGTCAACACTAGATTCAACTGACCTAACCAAAAAAACCTCCAAAAAACAAACCAAACCTTCAAAAACCAAACACTCAAAAAAAGCCCACCCCAAAACAAAAACCAAACCAACGAACCAACCAAAAAAATACAAGAGAGAGAAAATGAGAAAGAAACTACACCTTCACAAATATCAGGCTAGCCCTGTATGACCATGTGTATCATATATAAATTCCAGTGTGTATTCTGAAAACTACATAACAAAACCTATCATATTGCCTATGACAGAGGGAATGAGGAAATCATTAAATAAGGACTGAGCTTATCCAGTGGATAAGCAGCACAAGAGCCAAGAGGGCTAACAAGAACTTTTCCACAGTGAGCTGCTGCAGTGCAGGACAAGCAGTCTGTACACTGCTCAGCTCTTGTCAGTCATTCTCGGACTCAAGTGGACTACACATAAAAGAGTTTTCCAGGAGCACCAGCAGTACCATAGCAGGCCACAGCTAACACCCTCACTCGCTGAGAATCTGATCCTCAAAGACATTGAATCCTCATCGCCTATTACTTTATCAAAGACTTGCCTGGCCCTGTTTCCTCTTCAAACACTTCTTTCTTGTCTTGAGATCCTCACTATCCTTTGCAAAATTTGACTCAGCACATTCAAATGGCTGCAGTACACTGAAGCAGAAAGTTACCTAGTTCAAGCCTTTCCAGCTCAAAACTTTCATTTCAGAAGTTCTCTGATATCTGACTCTGAACAAAGCATAATGTCTGGACAAATTTCCTCACTAGTTTTAATCTGTCAAGTGCTGGATGGTTTTCAAAGGAAAATATACTTCTTACTGCTGATAAAAGTATCTGAAAATTGGATTTTTGATGTCTCCAAACATCTGATTACTTGAGGATGTTTTCCAAAACATTTACACAAAGCAACAAATATACCAGATTTTAGTTTAGGTTGGGTAGGTTTTTTTTTTTCAGTTTGGGGGTTTTTGTTTCATTTTTTCTTCTTCAGGGAGGGAGGAGGAAACTGAAAGATTTTACAATTCACTCCTCAAATAAAAATAGCTACCTGAACCTACATAATTGTAGAAATAGACAGATGCTTCAGTCACTAGTTGTGACTATTCTCGATACATGCACTTTTAAGTGCAAAAGGCCTAGACAGTACCCAGGAACACAGGGAGAATATTTATTGGTGGTATTTCTATGAGATAAGAACTCTGGGCTACAAAGAGAAAGTCCTCTACCAACATGGTGCATATACTGAATAAACAAAGACAAAATATTAATGGAAGACTGAAACAAGGGGAAAGTTGGTAATTCAAACAGATAAAGGCTTTGCAGAAGGAAAAGGAAAAGATAATACGGTCATGGATAAACAAACTACTACAGGCATGGATGTGATTAATGAAGTTGAGGGGCATTTTTATGATTGCCTACATGCCCTAGTACACAATCTCAATAATGGCATTTTTAACCCTTTGCAAAAGTCCTCTCAGCTTATTACAGTCCAAAGCAACTATTTTTTTTTTTAAACAGCGATTTTTAACAGTATTATTTGTAGATGACTGCCTCCTAAAGGCCAAATGTGTTATGTCAATACTAAAAACTAGTTATTTTAACATTTGTGGAGATATGAAACAAAAACAGCAGGTAGGTTTTTTATTAAATCAGAAACTCACTAGTGTGCTATTTGCCAAATCATTTGGAAGACCGAAAACCGCTCATCCACAAGACGTCTTGCCACAAATGAAAACCATTTTAATAATAAAAAAAAATGAGAATGCTGTGAAAAACTGTGATGAACTTAAGATTCCTAAGCAAACATTGTCCTAGCTGCTTTCCAACAAGCCACACAACCAACAGATCTCAGTACACTGGACTTCATCATCATCATCACAAAGTGATCAACACGGAAGCCTGCTAGGTTTTTTTTCTCTTCTTCTCCCTCGAGTGTTCTCCCACTCATAATGCTCCATTCCAACTACTAGCTTAGAAGGATTGACTATATTCCCCATCCAACTTCTTAAAACCTCATGTGAAGCTGACTTAATTCTGTTGTAGGCAGAAAGCAAGAAAAGAAAAATCTGATGTTACTATGATTCATAGTAACATCCCTTGGACATTGGAAATAACATGGCCCTGTAAAAGGCACCCTGTTAAAGGAACCATTCAAAACTACTCTTTACCTGGATGAAGAAGACACTGGCAGCACCAGATCATTTCTTTTTTTGGATCTGAGTCTGTCTGAGGGTGGCCCCAAGCCACCTCTTCCTTTACAAATTTCATCACCTCCTCTCCCTACAGCTATAGACACAAAACATTGGCCACTTACCCTGTAGATCTCCTCAAGCAACAGCTTAGCACAATTCTGGCCCAGTTCCTCGGGAAGCACTGCTGCTCCCTGGCCCTGAGGGTTTGAGGCTAGCTCAGCACTGAGAATAGTGCCATTGATGGTTTCTGCAGTAAGGCACATGCCAAAACCTGGTGATCTGAAAGAAAGAGAAAAAGTGCATTTATTTAAGGACAAAAATCGAGTAACGGGCCAAGAACTACTCCCAGCCAACCTCCTCTTTAAGTCACAAACAGCTCCTCTCATAGGGCAATATTGGGAATCGGGACTTGATGGCAAATTTCCAGGTCGATACATTAGATTCATTCTGGGGAAAAAAAAATTGACAGCAGTATTTAAAAATCAAACCAAGTACCACTTGCTGCAAAACCTCTATGCTGCCTACTCCTGGGGCAAACTCTTTCAAAAGGAAAAAAGAAAAAGAAAAAGAAAAGAAAAAGCCATCCAAACATCAGAAATGTGTTTTTATTAAAATGAGGAGGTTATTTTTTACATTAATTTAATCAATGTTTGCTGAACATCTCAAAGATATCTGGTGTTTCTTCACTGTGACATTCAAAACCAAAACTACCTTTCTTTAGAGCTTGAGCTCTTTCCCTGAAAGCTTCAATACTTAGCAAGATTAGACCAATTACCTAGTATCAGGGATACTGCAGTTGTACTGGAGTCACACTTATGATGAATATGACAGCACAGCAGCATCAGAAACCCACATGTGCCAGCCAGGTGGGAAGGGATTCTTCCTATGGAAGTTCCTCTTCCCATATTATTATTTATCCCTCTGCATGGGTGACATGTAGTAAACAAAATGCTGCTGTCTCAATTCATTTGACTCTTTAATTTTATAGACAGATGAAAAAAAAAAATGGGATCTCAAAAACACAAAGCTCTCAGAAAAGTTTCTGCAGTTCTGGTCACTGTTGACAGTCTGGAGACACAAGAGTTACAAACCTCGGATATTAAATAGGATAAAGGACTGGAAAAGAGGAAAAATACTTCAAAATGAGTCAACAATTTCTAGATTTCTGAACCTAACAAGTTTTAAGGTAGTATTTCAAAAAGAGAAACAGTGAAAGAAAATATGCATGCCTGCATTTGGGTATACAGACAAAAGACAAACAAATGAGTTATCCAGAACTCTTTCAACTTCAATGAAGAATGACAAGAGAATAACAGAGCTGACAGATACCAGTAAAATTGTCTAGATCACATTCATCACTTCCGTGTTCTGCTGGCAAACAAAATTTGTAGAAGAACAGTAAATTAATTTTCCCATCCTTGATGGTAAAAAGACACTCCTTCAGCTATTCCGCAGAAGACAACCCACACTGCTCCCACACTTCCTTAAAATGGTTCAGCCCCATTCTCAATGCTACCACTTCCATCAGAAGGTGTACAGTCAAGTTTGAATGTTGGCTTCCTCAGTGTACCATGGCACCTCTGATCTCAATCTCACTTCAAAGCAAAGAATTTAAAAATGAACAGAGCTGAAGTTGCCTTTAGGTGGCAGTAATGATGTATTGCATTCCTTATTTAAAAAACCACACTTCTATCCCTGTTACATGAGTAAAACAAATGCATCTAGAGAATCATTTCATTTTTCCCTTGGGAGAATATTTATTTCAAGTCAGCAAACAGAAGATTGTGATCGAAAACTCAACAGATTTACAGATCAGCACACCCAAGCACATGAACAAACGCAGAATTATGTCTGTTCCCTGTGAATACTGGATACTCACTTTCCAGAGCTGACGCCCTTCATATGATCTGTGTAGATATAGATGTCTGGGAGGAATTTATTCAGGATGCCCCTTGCAGATTCCACCATTCTGTTTGCCATTTGTGGTGACACTCGGACAGAGTATCTACATTTCTGAGCTAAGAAATTATTTGTAGTCACAAAAGAAACTGAAAGCAGAGATTAACTGTAATGGTTTGGATCAGGCTTTCCCACTAAATGCTCAAACCTTACAGTTTGCAGCCT
>VZRE01005012.1:0-53355 GCA_013396775.1 Cephalopterus ornatus
AGGTGAAATGCACACATACGCACTCAACAAACCCAGTGCTACAAATCCTAGCTATGGAACAGCATACATATTACTATTAGTGCCACAGGTATACATGGTATATGTGCCCTTACAGAGCAGTCCACTGTGTTGGAACAAACAAGAAGATGGGTGCCAATTCATGTGGGGAAGTGGATTAAGCTGGAACCGTTACAGGAATTCTTGCTCTGTACTCTCTCACCTCTCTCAGTAGTTGGTGTCCCCAGAGCAAGGACACACAGAAGTTTCATAATCTTCAACCAGCTTTTTAATCTGAACCATAATAGGAGAATTTTTTTAACAAGATCTTGCTGTACAATTAGATAAAAGCTGCAAATGTGAAGGCTAATACCAGGAATAAAATAGGTTCAAACCTATAAAAGATAGTCAGTCATCTTTGCTTGTCCCGAAAGAATTTTGCCATTCTTGTGTTCTAGCTTTAAAAGAGAACTGTAAAGCCTCTGTGCTTACACAGCCAGTGAAAACTGTTTTGGAACATCTAGATTAAGAAGTCTGGATATCAGAAAAGACTGATAAATTATCTTAAGCCCAAGTTCTTGGCCCTGGTTTGTATTTTATAAGCCCAGAGAGCAGGAACTGTTACAAGGTGGAAACTGCTTTTCTTCCTGTACCTAAACTGGTGAAGTTTACTTACTTTGTATAACTCATGAGAAGCTTAATTGCAGAGCAAGCTTTTTTAATTCTAGCTCCATGTCTTTGCTGAGCTTGTTCCTGACCAGGTGAAATGGTGGAAAAAGTGTTCTCAGTAAATAGTAAACTTGTTGCAGAATGTGATCAGGAAACATAGGTTTTCTCACAAAGATCAGAAAGAAATATTTGTGTCTAAAACTGTTGATTATTCATTTTCAAAATAGCTCTTTTGCTTTGACATGTCTTTTGGAAGGAGTTACATAAGTCAAAATGAAATTAAATATTTTATCTCAGGATCATCTAGCAGTTTTAGTTATTTGTTTGCCTCAAAAGCGGACAAATTTTTATTTGAATTCTGGAACAGACCTCAGTTATTTTCCTAGCCCAGTTATAATCTTAGAGTCATTTCCAGTGAGAAGAAATCCAGCAACCCAACTAAGAATGCAAAGAAAATCTATAACCAGACTGCAAAAGAGGATGTAGACAAATAATTGTATGTATTCCCAATGCTCTGTGTTGCCACTAGAATATCAAACACAGCACAAGAAATCAAAGAACAGGGAGCATGGAACACAGTACTGCACCGAGGAAAGATGTCCCCCCACTCATCTCTGGCATAAAAGACCAACCAAAACTGAGCATTCAGAGATATGAATGGGAAGATTTGTAGAAAGACAGCAAACTATATTCTGTTGTAAAAGAAGTGACACTCATCCTCTACCAAATTGCCAACATGTCATTCTTAATTTGCTGTCTAGTTTTATTCTGTATGTATACCAGGCCTCTTTCACTGATATGTGTAGAACCTGGGACAAAAATAATATCAAATGCAGAAGGTGTGAACTTGAAATTCTATTTCTATTGCTGTAGTTTACCTGCCCAGTTGTGTCTGGGGAACTTTATTACTAAATTATCATCATCAAGCTGTAACAGCTCAAGATTGTTGTAAGATTTCTAAATTCTTAGATTTTGTCAAAAATTTGATTGTATATCTTTTGAGGAGTCTCACTGTCAAGCATCAATACAAAGGTGACTTAATTTCAAATTTGTGCACATATCTTCTGTAGGACAAAACCAAACCTGCAGTGACCAAAGGCTGTGAGTAACTTGAGCAAATCTGCTCTAAAATATGTGACGGAAATGAAGATGAAAATGAAAAAAAATGTATAAGGGAAAAATGTTGTTAAATGTCCATTAAATTTAGGAGTGTTTACTTTCCTTACGTCCCTGACAATGGTTCAAAGTGGGCCAAATCCAAATGTAGAGGCATATACCTTCCAGAGAATTCTCTGTCTTCAGAGAATTTGCTAATGGGAAAGCTTTAAGAGCAATTGAGTTAGTCCTTGAATTTGGAATTGATGTATCTGCCCTTTGCATCTTTAAGATGTTGCACAAACTACCTTAATTACTAAATAAAACAGTTGAGATCTCAGAGGAGAAGTACTATGTATTTGGCGAAAGGAAAGGGAATCTCATGAAGCAATCTAAATGCCTTCAGGTAATGCAAGTACAATTGCCAGTGAGGTACGTGCATGCAATTCAGAGCAAATTTTGGACCCGTTTGATACAATTAAGTATTAATTATTTCATTTTTCCCCCCAATAGATCAGTATATTAAAGAAGAAAAAGTTGCACCTGCCCATCTGCCCCAGAATGAATGAGACTGTAGTTAGTCAAGCATAGTCTATTCTGCTTCCCCTAAATAGTGTGATGTTAGAAAATGATCATGACCAGACTATTTCTCAACAAACTTCCACAAAATACTGCGGAACACAGTGGCATGAACCAGAACACTTCGTATACACTGTTAAAACTGTCACTGGGGTAAGAAGCCCATAACTACCTTCTGAAAGAGTCCTGTAAAGAAGGATGTCATGGTGGTTTCTTTGGAAGCAAGTAGTTTCAGGCCTCCCATGTGAAGACTGATGCCTGAAAACAAGCCGACTGCAGAGCCCCCGTGCTCAGGAGTTATGTAGAACATGAGGAATGCTGTGGTATTGGTGATAGAAGAAGCAAATATACCTAACAATAACAGATTCCACTTCAGCCAAGCAGCAATACTGTTCTGTGTTTATGGAAAAACAATCAGAAACTCAGGCTTTACCAGCTCTTACTGGGGATTATTTACCCCATTGTGAAGAATGTAACAGGGCACAAAATGCCTCTGCCCAACAGATTGAAAATCCACAATGCTTCCTTTCCACCTGCCTTTTCTACAGAAAGTGAATGGGAGACAAATGCCTGTTTAATCCTGAAATTAGCTTCAGCAAAACAAATAAACTTACTCAGGTATTTAAAAAGCAAGAGAAGTTTTAAATTCTCTCCTAAACTCCTTAAACTTCCTGGACAGTTGCATGCATTTCTTTCTTCCAACAGAGATCTTTTTAATTCTTTATTGCTGTCAGCTCCCTTTTATTTCAGAAGTGAAGCTGTGACAGGGCGTGGGAGCCCTGCGACAGGAGGTTGTGCAGGCAAATCGATCGCTACAGACACGCCAAAGTACCTGCTGCCGACTTTAGAGCAGCCTCAAGGGCCCACGGTCACCCGGCCACTGCAGGCATACCTTCCCTTTGGATGCTGAGCAGCAAACACACTAAAGCAGCCAATTCTCACGTTTCCCCCCTCTCCTCTTAACTGCACGTTAAGGAACGTGCAGTATCTGTTTTTAAAATGCAAATTTACCTGGTTTGGTTTTGTTTTGTTGGGTTTTTTGTTTGTTTGTTTTGTTTCCTGATTTTTGGTGGTTTCTTTTTTTTAGCTGTGGGGTTTCTTAAAAAGATAAAAAGAGATCATAAATTACTACACAGATCATTTAATACCTATAGTAATTATTTTCCTCTGTTCTTATTATGCCCGTTTGTGTGTTGGCCTGAAAAGTTGCAAAACTGAGTATGTGACAAAGGAAGATGAGGCAGGGCTGGTCTGCAGGGACAGGCAGCACTTGGCAGCACAGTGCTATGGAGGAGAGGAAGCATGCAGGGGCAGGATTTTCTTTTTATAGGTTGGTATCTGGAACCTCATTTATCGTAAGGTAGGTTGGTTTGCTTGCTTGTATATTTATTAAATGAAGTCTAGTGAAAAAGCACTGTGATGTTCCCAAAGCTGCCCCTCTGGGTTCTGCAGGAATTCATCCTGGCAGACAGATCTGCAGACTTGGAGGAAGTTCAAGTATTTTCCAGTATATCAACAAATATGACAAGAAATCCCACTATATTCTGAGTGATGCCATAATAACAAGTGAGGAAGAAAGTAGCAACATTAGATAATCCCCATAGAAGACTAACTCTTTGATCTCCAGCATTTACATGCATGCCTTTACACTTTGTACATTGTGAGCATTTGATTTCTTACCGACAAAATATAGCTACAAACTCCTCTTGAATGTTCCAGAAATAAAATTCGCCTTGATCCAGTTATATGCTTTCTAAGTAGTAAGGGAGAAAACTGAGGCCTCAGATGACCATAATGAGTAAATGAACAAGTTATCATACAAATGCCAAGAACTAATAATGTCTATTTAGTTTAACTGCTTCTAAATATTAAGTCAATTATACTTCTGCTTTTTCTGTGAGTCAGTGCACTATCACAGTTTTAATACTTTATCTCCAAACACGTAGGCAAGCCTGACACCGGTGCCTGTGTGGATGGGAGCATTAATAAAAACATTTTCGTTGCCCCATTTCTGTCTCTGATGGTAACTAAACATAATTTTAACCAAAATAAATTTTGCATCAATTCGTGTGAATAAAATCCATTCTCCCTTGTGCCCTTGACCTCCCTAGGCCTAGAACCTTTTGATTTTATTCTGTCCAGGAAACATTCACATACTTGAGCAAATGTGAAATAATGAGCTCTGACCTCTCGCGATACTGCTTGTCTGGTTACATCAGTGAATTTTCAGCAAGGGAGCTATTTCAATGGGTGTCAGTGTAAAGGAAATGACTCACTAGGCTGGCTTATAGCTGCTTGTAACTACAGAGACTGTTAACTAAATCCTAAATAAATAGCAATAAATAATAGAAAATAAATCGTGTTTCATTGCTAGCACTAAAATCTAGTACATGCATTATTAAAATTAAAGGGATGCAAATAGTCAAAAGTCTCTGAGCAACAGAGTTTTTTAAATAAAACAACTGAAATTTTTGATAATCATCAAGAAGAGAGAGGAAGAAACAGAGAGAAAAAGCCAAAAGGAAGACATTTTACAGACTGTAGTGCCAGAGTCATTCTTTCACAGGCTTTACATCACAGAAAGCTCAGATTCAGAAGATGTTGAAAATCTATGTCTTCAGTATACACCCCTCACATTTCAAGATTTCAAGCAGAGTTTGTTCATGGTTGGGAGCAGCAGTGCTAAAAGGAAGCAGTTAGAACCAGGACACATTCCTGGGACATTATAATGCATATTATGCATTGTCTCAGCTTGACTGTGAACAATGCACTTGAAAATGAACATCAGCTAATTAGTTGCATACCATAGAGGAGGTTTGAGCCTATTTCATTTACTGCATAAACGATTTCAGACTTTTTTCTTCAGCTCAGAAAAGCTCAGAAGAGGCATAGCCCTCCACTCCTTTCTTGGATGCAGAATTTTACATGTGACATGGCGATGCAATCTGGAAGAAAACAGAAACCCTGGAAAGCCACAGACATAAAAATAGAGATAAGAGAGTTTTAGCTTCCTTTCTGCTTAAGCAAGTGTTTGAGAAACTGAAATCTGGATCTTGCTAAAGAAGTTTGCATCCACACCACAAATGGCACTGCAATGTAGATACACACCAGGCAGCTGAAAAAAAAAAAAGGCAGCTCACTCTGGTAGCACATAGTCTTTAATTATAACATCATGCAGCTTAGCTGCTCATCCATATGGATACTCTACACTGAATTGTGTGCTGCTGTGGGTCCTCAGACTCATCTCTCTGAGCAAACTCACCTAAAACCAATTTAATAGCTTTATATTGCAGTGAAGTCTGCAATAGATGTACTCCAAGCTTGTGCTTTTCTATGCTAAACTCCTGTCGACCCCATTCAAATGTTGCTACCACTTTTGAAATATAAGTACACCAGTTTCCCCTCTGACAGACCACAAAAAGGACAACAGCAGTCTTCTGCCAGCTCTGTGCAATAGCTCGCCTAAGAGGCGGCTGGCTACTGGGAAGCTCTGTGAGCACCACAATATAAATGTAATGAAATGACAGGGTTCTGCCCTTTCTCATCCTTGTCACTAATTGCATACTGTCACTGCTCTCTCTGAGCCCTAAAACTCTGTGAACGTGAAAGTTTTAGAAGATGACAAACAGCCTGGGAAAAATTGGAGGTACAGACTGAGGAGGCATTAAATGGAAATAAATTGTGACTGCAGAAGAGGTCTTTTTCAGTTATTCCCACACCACCGTACGACTTCAGCAAAGCGTGCAGCAAAGTAATGCTCAGGGAACACAAGTTAAGTAGCTGTTAGCAAGGCCGAGGCAAAGCCTCCACACTCTGTGGTCACCCTGAAGTGACCGCCTAGACTACTTACCTCACACCTAATAAAGAAACAAAAACGTCTCTCCACATCCTGGGGTGCAAGGTGTGTACCAAGGGAACTTGGCTACTAAAGCGTGCCTCTTGTTCTCACATGCACACACAGAGCTTTTGAATAAATGGTGCTGAACATCACAGTAATTGTATCAAATGACCCAGCATTTGATTCCATTGATGATTTCAGAAGTTCAGAAAGCGATACAGCAGTTCAACAAGGCCAGTGTGTGATTGTATGTGATACTGGCACTTCAAGCACATAACAGCATCAGCTTCATGGAGGAACACCTGACTCTGCACTTGAACTTTCTTTTTTTTTTTTTTCTCATTTCATTTGTTGGGTAATGAATGAAACACAAGAATTAAATTCAGAAAAAAAAATTTAATTATTGCTGAAATATGGCTACATGGACCAAACATGAGCACAACGCTTATGCCACTGATCATCAGCTATGAAGGGGTTGATCTAAGTCATAGATGTTACTGACAGCTGTGGAGGTGTAGCTGGGGATGAGGGTCTCCAAATAAAAGGAAATGGTTTCTTTGTTGAAGTGAGTTCCTATTCAATTCTTGGGTAAACTCCTTGAACAATTACATTCCTTTTGTCTCAAAAGGAGCTTTCTGTCAATCAGGACAGTGTTTCCTCAAGAGTAGTTGTACAACATGTAAAATGTAAGCTCTTTCTAGCTTTGTTTGTAATTTATGTATTTGAAGGGAAAAATTCTTATATTTAATGAATTTCAAAATTCTCTTCTTACTCTAAGGTACAGTCTGACATCAGAGTTATGTCACCATTTTTTTTCTCAGGAATGACAGTACATTGTAGTTGTCTGATTTTTTGTAGTTCTCTAAACCAAAATCTTTCAAAGATAGAAAATAACATCTGAATTTCTTGTCCTTTCTTTTCTCTCCCTTTTCTAATGCTCTCATTTTTGTTGTTGTGAGAACATAAACACTAAATCCCCTAGAGTGAACCTTCCTGGCACCTTTTTTGATACGTAGATTGGACATTTCTTACTCTCTATCATTTAATCTCTGAAGCAGTTTGTTAAGTTTTCCTCCAAAGGAATGTTTTTATTGATTGTTTCTATGGCTTTGAAGTGTATTTTCTATATTAACAGAAATGTTTGCATTTTGTCTTTGTAACTTCAGAGTTAGAACTCTAGTAACAGAATTTTATTTTTTTCTTCCACCTAATGTCTATATTAAGGACCTCCTAACCTTTAAGGCAAGCGGTTTCAAATCAATTGAGTTGTTTTTCAAAAGGGAGGCTAAAGAAGAATTAATAATCCAAGTTCGATTCTTTTTACTCTTTCACTATCACTGACACATTTACAAGTGCTCAGCTAGGAAAAATCTGGACAGAATGAACAGAAGACTGTAATTGAGGAGTCTAAATCAGAAAAAATAAAGACAGACACTGTATAAGAATAATAAAAACAACTTCTAACCAACCATGATTTAGCTGTTGTAGTAGAGTTGTAGTGTACATGACAAATAACCCATAAATATCTAATAGAGTTTAAAAGAAGTGATAGAAATAGAACACCAACAATATTATCTGTTGCATACTGATGGAATGAGAGAACTGGAAAGTAAAATATTGAGTATATTTTTCTTTATTGTTTATGTTGGATAGGAAGTTAGGAAAGGTCTCAAGAAGAATTTTTCCCATATAAAGAAGTCTCAAGGATTTCAGAGTATTATACTTGCCTGTGACATTCTAATCACTAGAGATTAACAGTACTGATATTCATTAAAGAGAATTCGAATAAGTTTCCATGAAGCAAGGAATGAAGGACTGGAGTCATGATCTATCTGTTTGAAAAGCAATACTTTTGCAATGTTTCTTTGTCAATTATAGAGCAACTTAGATTAAATCAGTTATTTTCAGAGTGAGAGACAAAGTTAAGGATTTGGTATGTGAGGTCCAAAGTGACGACACTCACTGCACTGCAACCAGCTGGGGAATAAGTCAGGCTAACCAGAGCAGTGACAAGCGTTCCTTAGCTGTCCCCTGAGAAGAAAACCAAAAGACAAACCACCTCAAGTGTATGTACACGGATGCATGAAGCCTGGGGAACAAACACAAGGAATTGGAACTCCATAGCCAGTCAGAAATTTATGGTATAACAGGAATAACAAACACGGGACAGACAGCTCATATGACTCTGGGATCACGGTGCATGGCTATAGGATGTTTCATAAAGACAGACAGAGAAGAAGAGGAGGAGGAGTTCTGCCCTATGTTAAATACAGCCTTGAATGTAATGTACAGAAGTCAACTGTGGTGATTCCAGAAGCCCTGTTGAATGCCCCTGAGTCAAAATGAGGTGAGTTGTTTCCAAGGAGGTTCTTACAGTAGGCATTTGCTACTGACCTCCAAACCAAGAGGAACAGGCTAACAAAGCAATATTTGGGTCACTTAAGCAATCTTCAGGTCTGCAGAACTTTGTTCTTATGGGTGACTTCAACTACTTAGACTTTTGTTGGAAGAAGAGTACAGCAGCTCACATGTGCTCAAAACCAAAACCATGGATGGAAAAGCAGACATTTTTTAATACCCGCTGAGAACCACAAGGGCGTTGCCAGGGTGTACAGAGATGCAGTTAGAAAAGCAAAAGCTCATCTTGAATTTAAATTGGTCAGAGATGTCAAAAACCACAAGAAAGGGTTCTTCAGGTACGTTAACAACCAGCAGATGCAGAAAGAAACTGTTGGCTTGCTGTTAAACAGAAGAGATGAATTAGTCACCAACCACGCTCAAATGGCACAGGTACTCAACACTTTCTTCACCTCTGTCTTTACCAGCACTGTTGAGCCTCAGGCCTTGGGAATGAAACCCAGCTTGATACACAAACCCACAGTCAGTGAAGGAAGGTTTAGTATGTGAGCTATCACAGGGGCCTAACCCCGAGAATTTGATGGTCCCTGACAATATTCACCCCAAGGGTGTTACAGAGCTGGATATGATGTTGCGAGGCCAGTCCCAGTCGGTGGTGGCCAATTGAAAAGTGTTACGAGAGCAATATGCATAATTCTATATATTCTGCCTTTGAATGGAAGGAAAAATTGATGTTAGAAAACAGTTCCAGGTAATCTTAGATAAGCACAGTCCTTAGGTACAGAAGTCTGTGGTATCCTCACTGGATAGAGATGTTTTCAGAAGAATTGCTTACTTAAAGCTTAGGCTTTGATAGCACAATATTCTATAAGCATAAAAATCTATAGCATGTATATCTGACACACATAAAGTCAGAAAAAAACCCAACCACCACATGCAGAAGAAAGCAGGAATAGGGTAAGGATTTTAAATTTATTTTCTGTCACCAAGCAAACTCAGAAAAACACTGAGGACATGAAGAAGTGCATTTTAGCCCCCTCCAAGTATCAGTTGCCTTTATAATAATTTCCAAAATATAAAAACTTCTTTTCTGGTAAGAATGAGGGCTCCTCAGTGAGAGTTTTAAAGACATGAAGACATTAGTAACATTTGCAGCCACTTCATTGGTTTTTAAAAGAAACCTAAACAGTGTAATTCTGTGAGCTAATTAAAATGGTTCTCTCCAGTTGCACTGAATTTCTTTTGGAGGATCATTAATTTCCTTGCAGCAAATTTTGGTACTTTGTTTTAGGGTTTCAGATTAAGGAAAGGAAGGTTGAAGGGAGACAATAAAGCCATACAGCAACACCAGGTACATAGAAGCCCAGACTTTTTGGTACAGCCCGTTAAAGCAAATGCCATTGATTGAGTCAGGACTTGAATGCTTTCTAATGAAAAAGTCCTATACACTAGTATTTCCAGAAAGAATAATATCATAAACTATACAAATAAAGGAAGTGATATTTATCTTTCCTCTTATGTCACATATTAAAAAGAAATAGTTATGAAGGATAAAGTTTACAATTCCTCTTACCGACTCGACAGGGGACAGCTTCTGATCCTGTCATAGTGCAGTACTTGTTAGCATTATTTCTTACTGGTATTCCCTAGGCACAAATGTGATTAAAAAGACTTCTCAAAGGTCACTGGGCAGAATGTCTATTATCTGTCCTAAGACATGAATTACAAAAAAATGAAGCAGTGAAAAAGATGACTGACCCACTGACTAAGCAGAGGTACAGGACTTTGCAGACCTGAACTCCAGACCCTGTTCTGCTCTGGCAAGACATGCAGATGGAGATAAATGTCTTCAGTAAGTCTTCAACATGCCTAAGCATTTCAGCTTTTTTATTTTTTTAATCCCATTTGATATTCTTCTGCTTTCTCAAGTGTCTAGACATCTCTGAAAACCTCTTACCTAGTCTCCTAGAGGGATAGTGATACTACCTTGTTTAGGTGCTGAGACTTCTAACAGTCATTTCAAAGACTGAAGTACAAGCCAGCATGGCAAAGTTAACAGCTTGACCTTTTTTATAGCCCATACTGGGATCGAAGGCAACAAAATGAGCCTTAACTTAGACTATTAAAACTGGACGGTATGAATTACATTCAGTTTTCAAAATGTAGCTAATACACTCACTTATTCAGAGAGGCCTGGGGCAGATTCACACATTAAAGGATATGAAACTCATATATTATGGTAATGGGAACCATGAAAATAGATGAAGATAAATAACCACATTTGAAGAGCACACTCCATGAATCTCCTGAACGTAAAGAAAATTATCTTATTACAGTATTTTTAAAAACATTAAAAAGCTAACCTTATAGAACAGCATCAAAAATTCTGGTATTTTAGGTTATTGAGATGAGAACCCGAGACTGGAACTGAATTAATTAATGCAATAACAATCAGAAGAATCAAATTTCTTTTATTCCAAGAATTGAGGCTGAACAAATAAACCCATTCATAGTTGCAGCACTCCCTGGTGCTCCCTAATTTTGTGCAGAACTATTCAGGAGTCTCTACCTTGCACTCCTGGGTTAAATTCTGGCAAGGTTTAGAGGCAAGGAGTCTGTGTCCACAGCTCTGCCAAATCTCATCCACAAACCAGATAATCTTCCTGCTGATAATGGACAGTTGACTATAATTACCTTTTTTTTTTTTTAATAAGTATATAAACCAGAGACAGATAAAATAAGACGAAGGGAATGTCTCAGATGAAATCTGAGATGTGACCTTTTCAAAATACAGAGCATTTCAGTGATTTTAATTAGAACCCTAGGAACAAGAGTTAAATAAGCTTGAAGATACTCTTTCAACTGAGCCTGGTAAGCTGGTAGGAAACTTTGTCTGCCTGCTTTACAGCACATAGGTTTTATAGCCTCTCACTCCATTAAAAAAAATAAATAAATTAGAAGCCCCAAGGCAGCCACATATTTAGAAGCAATGAAAACCCAACCTGTCTACCTCTAAAGCATTTAAAGGCAAATGTATTTGGGCTTACAAACCAGGAATGAAAGCATAGCGGAATTAATTAAAACATTTGGCTTTTCTGTAACCTACATTGGTGCTCATGGCACAAGTCTGAAGATCCAGAATGTGTTTCTGTGTTTCTTAATATTTCATAGAAATAAAGACTCTCTGTGCTAACAAAATTAACATTGTGAACAAACGTATCTCATTACAATGTCAAACGATGTAAAACCACAATGGACCATTCCAGGGGAGTCAAAACCAATTAGTTGTATCAGAAAATCTACCAGACTACAAAACAGAGAGGCCTCTGAACTTCTGCAACTGGTTTGGAGATTAAAGAAACTGCAACACAGCATGAGGACAAGAGATAAAGTGAGTGGGTATAGAAAAACTCCAAGGGAACTGAGAAGTTCATGCCCAGTTTCAAAATGTAACAAAGTTTAGAACTGACTTTCTAAGCGATTTTAGACAGCTTCTCTTTTTATAACTAAAATCATGCTCCCAACCCATAACATACAGCTCCTTTCAGTGAACAGACCATCAGTACAGCGCTCTGCCATGAGAATGATTTCTTCTTTCACCCCTTTGTGTTCTGGTGCATACTTTTATTCCCACTGTGAATCCTGAAATGGGAAGAGGATAATCTAATCTGAAAGCATAGACATTTCTGAGGCTTAATTGTAGCTCGGGTCACTCATTAAAAAATTACAAAACAAAACAAAAACAATAAAAAACAAACAACAACAAAACCTAACCAAAACAAAAAACCAAAATACACCCACCCAACAAAAGAAAACAAACCAGAAAAAACCAAAAAACATTTCTCTACTTCTTTGTTTCCATGACCATTACCAGATAGGCAGCTAGGTCTCATGCTTCAGGTCAGACAAGGAAAATGTACTGTTTCTTAGTATGCTCATAACACAGAGCACGAGAAATGGATGATCACAAAGTAAACTCAGCTATAGACACTTTTAATAAACACATACTAATTGGAGAAATGTGTCAACCCAAGACTGTATGCAGCTCATACAGTGCAGACTTGAATCACTTTCATCATGGAAATACTAAGTGAATGAAAGATTAAGCTTAAACAAGGTAGATCAATAATAAACTCAAAATACAGAAACTTTATGTACCTGTCTCCACAAGTGCATTTTTAAACTACATTTATGTATGTATTAGTTGTTGCCTTTCCCTCCTGGCAAGTATCCAGCATTGGCTGGCTGTAGGAAATGTTAAACAACCCCCATCCCTGAATAACTACTTGGCATAGAAGGATTGCTTGTAACTTGTGCAACATGCTTCATATTAAGGACTCCTCAACTTCAAAGATACTCTTGAAACTGGGAATTAAGCACTTATATTGCATGCTTTGCAAATTTAGCTCTGTGTCTCTTGATCATCATCAAAGTTAGCCTACAGAAATATTTCTCCCTCAATTTAATACCAGTATTTGAATTAAAAAAAGATTCTGTACAGTATTTTAAACACATTAAAGGGAGCATTTCCTAGCATAAAATCTGACTTGCTATCATACTAGTTTTGTGATCTGCAGTTCTTATAATAATCATAAGCCTGTTTACTGGGGACGAGGAAAGAAAACATTGTGGAGCAATGTAGCTCATGATGTAAGACAAGCCACTATGGGCACTCCTTTGGATTCTCTTTGTTAACTTTTTTGAACTAAGCATCTCATCTAATCAAAATATGAAATCTGTTTCACTCCTTCACAAAGGAAATATGGTTTCTTGTGTCTTGTGCTTGTAATTTTCACCATTGTCCAATTGGTTATCACTTGAAACTCAGCAAAGAGAAAACTTTGTAGAGGTTCAGTTTTGAATTTCTCCCTTCCTCTTCTTTCTACAGTCTATATATGAGAAGGGAGTGGGAGGAGGGGGGGGAAGGGTGTCTAAAATACCTTAGAAATACTGAAGAATTAAAATATTTTAATGCCAATTAAAATATGAGTGAACTCTAAGTTTCCCAAGGCAGCCATTTCCCACAAGACTTGTATTCTAAATGATGCATTTGCTATAGCTTAGTGGGGAAATGAATGTTTCTACAAAATTTAGGGGGGAAAAAATCCTGGGTTTTGGGGTCTTGACAGAAGGAAGTATTCGCTTAGATCAGGTATGCCAGACATAATTGAAAGATATTTATTGGTGTGTAAAGAATAGGTTTGCAAAGATGGTTAATTGACAGAAAATAAAGAAATGCATTTTGTGGGATTTGCCAAAAGAGATTGTGTCCAGTATCCAGTGGAGTTAAAGAGTTCAACATCAAGCCTAGTTTTGTGAATTTCATCTTAAACCCTCCTTGCTAGGTTTTATCAAAACATACATAACCATACATTTTTGAAAGAAAATCCTTGGGGTTCATTTTCCAAATTCAGGGTGAATTTTGCCTCAGTAGTTGGTAGGATCATGAACACCTACTAAATGGCATTGTTGGTATTTTCAGCAATGAAATTCAATAAAATCTATATGCTGCATTAGCTGCAAAATTATGCAAAGGGATATAGAAGAAAGCCAGCAATGTCACATTAAAACTCTTTTAAGCGAACATTTAATCTGTGTAACTTTCAAAAAAATGCATCTGAAAAAAGATGTCAGTGTTATTTAGCTTAAGATGGGAAGCTGAACAGAAATTTAAATGACAGGGGTCTTTCTACAAAGAGATAGTGCAATTTTTTAGCAGAGACATTTCTCTTCACAAGTTTTTCAAATTATATGTTCTTGTGAAGGATGTTAAATGTCTGGGTTGTAAATTTCAAATTGTCACTGCATGATGAACTCCAAGATGAGAAAGAGAGGAAAAAATTTCTTGTTTTTAATTCAAGCTGAACATAAGCTATTGAAAATTCATATTTCATTGGTGGATTTTACTCAACATTCACAGAAGCTTGAAGTGCTACTTCACGGGTAGCTAGCAGAAATGAATAAAAAAAATCTGAGTTATGCTGCTATTATTTCACTATTCTGAGACAAAAATTAGAGCTAGATGAAACTGAAAATTTGCATTTTTAAGAAATTTTTAATAGACAGTTTTTTACATCTGCTTTTAGTTTAAAAAATATTCTTTACTGTTAAACTCCAGCTATTTAGTTCAGTTTGACTTGTACATGATGCTTAGCATCCAAGCAAATTACAGTGTTATAACCCAAGAAGTTATAAACATTCTGCTGTGATTCCATCAAAAACTTTTAAAATGAAAATTCATCAGAAACAGCTGATTTCCCATGCAAAGTTGCATTCTGAGAAAACATTAGTTTCCAAGAGAAACACTCTTGGCCAGCTCTAGAAAGGATGCCATGCAGCTATGCTGACAAAACACACTAAGGTTCTACACAAAATTTTATGTCTGTAAGGAACATGAAGAATATGTAACATCAGTATCTTATGGATTTTCTGCAAAATCTGGAGCCTCATTTGGTTTTGCAGTACAGTAAGTTGGAGATATTTGACAGGGAAGTGAGAAGGACAGATTTTTCCCTAAGGATCATGAAGACATACTTGCTTAAAATGTATGTCAGGGTCCTGCATCAACAGGATCAGGCTTGAGATTGCTTGTTCAGAGAACTGTGATCCTCTGCACCAATACATTGACTCATACAGCTTTGGGCAGGCACAATCTTTCTGTACCTCAAGCTACCCACAGCTGTTCCTTCTAGGGCTGCTGTAAGGCTCATTTAGCTCTTCCAAAGGACTCTGAATCTCCTGAAAAAAAAAAAAAAAAAAAAAAGATGTAAGCTATTGCATGCTGTCCAAGTCGGTCTTGGCTCAAGAGCTGTTTGTCTTGGAAACAGTGAAGTGTCCAGGCATGTTACTGCAAAAGCCCCATTTTTCACAAGAGATTCAAAACAAAGTGCTGGAGTAATATGGGGAAAGCAGCTAGTTTAGTTCCTCGATTGTCTTGATAAGAGGATTTGTAATTATTGTGCCAATAACAGGGGTGGATAGAATAGAGGAAAAAATGTTTACCATCAACAAAAGAAATAAATCCCAATTTACCACCATAAGAGAGAGTAATGGAAAGACTACTGATGGATTAACCAATGCCCCTTTTCTCTCACTCTTTTTACACAACACACAATGATGTGGGTTTATATATTTTTAAACAGAATTGTTATGGAACTTTTATGTAGTGGAAGTGTTGCACACCCTAATTCAAAAGGGATTTAAGGAAACGAAGTAAAACTGAGGAACTGAGGTAGGAAGGGAGGGGAAATAAACTTGAACAAGTATTTTTTCCCTGTACATCAGATTCAGAAAAGCATAGCAAGTAGTTTTGTGCAGATATGAAATACAAGCGTGTTTTATTTATAGATGTGTTCCCCATGTGGTCACCTGTGGAATTCATTCCAGTGTACCAGGAAGATTATTGTAGTGGCCTCATAGCCACCATTTGCTGCACACTCCAAACAAACAGTTTCCAAAATGTTTCAAAAGAGAATGCATTCCAGCTGTCTCCTGCATTCATCCTCCGCCTGAGATGCAAGCGTAACAATGCAAAGAGAAAAAGCTACTCCCCTAACAAAGGCAGCATTAAATACTGGCAAGGAAATAAGAAACAAAATATTCTCGTCAAACATAGGGAAGGCACACAAGTTCACATTTTTCTTCTGCTTGTTTTCTTAGTAAGGGTTTGTGTATCTCAGAGATTAAAAATGTAACACATACTTGCTTCAGTTGCTATGGTAATTCTGTGGGGTTTGGGGTTTTTTTATTATTATTATTATTTAACTGAATAGCACTGTAAATAGCTATATAAATGTCCAGAACACAAAACACAGCTTTGCCCCAGGCATGTTCTATTTACACACCCCTCTTTTTCGGCAAAACTTCATTATTGTTGCTTTTAATGAATATGCACAGTCTATGCATTGAAGCAAAACTGAAGCAGAGAGGTACAGGAAATTGAATCTCCACTAATGAACAGCCTGGTATTTGAGATTGTTTCAGAACCCAAATGTCACAGATGTTCAGGTGGAAATTATTTGTCATCTTATGAATTCAGAAATGTAGGGTTACCAACAGTACTTTCAGTGATCGTCTTTACAGTATCGCCAACTCACCACTAGTAAAAAAGGATCCCTGTCGTGGATGTCCTGGTAAAAGAGTTAGGATAGACTTGATTTCTTGAAATTAGGATTTGCTGCCATGCCTGTCTGAGGGGAAGAAAGGGATATTCCCATGCATCAGAAAACTTTCCAAATTAAAAGTACCAAAAATCGTGAGCATGTTTACCGTCCTTTGAGCCAAATTACCTAATTTAATAGGACACTGACAATACCTGTCTAACATCATTAGCAGCAGAAGATGCACTTTTCTGAAGGGTTGGAGAAACACAATTTTAAAAAAAAAAAAAAAAAAGAAAAGAAGAGAAGAGAAGAGAGAGTTAGGCAGGACATCTGTCTGATGAGGAAAGAGCATCTCTCCCAAACTGATTTCAATAGCAAACGGTGTTCAAGCACACTCATAGAAATGCAGAAGCATCCCTGTAGGTCTAGTCAGATCCACGTTCAGTGTTGTACCTAAGTGCGGGAGCATCTGCGCTGTGTGCCTGTGTGCACGCAGCGCTTTTCAGAGAGCAGGGAGCGGCAACATATAAACAGCAATCCATCAAAGTGTGGGTGGAGCAATGCTCTGGAGAACAATTTTAGCATGCAGAAAGATGCAGAATACTAACGCCGCAGGTTATGGAAGAAGAGCTGATTAAAACGAATAGCTGGGGCAATACAAGGAGAAAGGTAAAATATGAGACAGAAAAAGGCAGACAAAAAGGAAAAGGAAAGTAAAGAGGCAACAAAGAGATTTAACATCTCTCTTACAGGACATGTTGACGTGGTTAGGGGGATATTGCAGCTTTCTATTCTTTTATGATAAGTGTTATCCTAGGCCTTGTGCATCTGCTGTTTCTGAAGAAGCTTCAAATAAATTTGGTTTTCTCTGAACCGTTCCTAGACCACAATACTTTGACTGTGTTCTGAGCCTCTCCTATGCAGACTGGTTCCCTCTGTGCCATCCCCCACAACTCTGCACCAAGTGGGATAAATAAGTCTCCTTAGCAAAAAAAACTTACATTGAACAGAAGGAATTATTCCCTTAAGGAAAACATGGAGGCTTTTTTAATATCAGTCTATCTGTAGATATATTTATGTGCTTTGTCTAAAGGCATACTATTTCCTGAAAAAATCAGTAGGTCAATTGTATCCAGCCACCTAATGGGACCTCCAAAAACTAATCCACCTCTCTCCTCAAAAAGTCAAATTGCCAGTTTATTCTTCTACCTTCCTGATTTGTTCTGCTAAAGCAGTTTCTGAGGCTGAGTGAAAAAAAAAGTTAAATTGACCAACCTGTATAACTAGAACTGTCCCTGAAAGTAAAGGGTTTAGGAAGGGGCTAAGATGTGACAAAACTTTTCCTTTCTCTCTCTTTTCTCTTTGCACTCACTCTACTATACTAAACGTATAAATCTGTATTCCGAATAACCTATAGATAGCATACATTTAACATAAATACATCAATTTAGATTAGCAACATAGCGTGCTTTTTGAGTAAAAGCAACAGCTCAGGTATTTTCAGAGTGGTTAAAAGATATAAACAAAAAGCTGTTTATTTTCTCCCTCCTCATCAAGTTAACACGTGGTTTCTCCATCTCTCAAGCTTTATCAAACTGTAAAAGAATTAAAACACACTTCCTTATTGCTTCCTCTTCAAGTGTTAGTTATTCAGTTGCTAAGGTAACATGAAAAGCAACTACATAGCTCCAATGTACCAAGGTTCACACTGCCTGATAAGAGTGATAGAGGAAATCAACATGCTGAACAACAGAAATACATTCCAAGGCAAATAAAAACGAAAAAGTAACTATTCTGTGTACAAGAGAAATTCAAGACATGGTTTTAAATGTTATTACAAACCCTTTTGAGCAGTGCTGCTATCTCTATTTATTATTCACTGTCTGTATCCTTCCCTTGGCATCTCTTCTTCCTCTCTGCTCAGGAACACTTTGGAAGACCTGTGCTGATTTTGCAAAGGTGCAAAGAACTGACCCAACTGCAGTCAGAACTGCACACTCTCATCCCAGCTTCCTGTGATTACAGCTTGATTGATTACAGGCTACACCCTCAAGCATCAGCCCCTGATCTGATCTTTGAAATACCTTCTCTCAGCCTGACGTCACTCATACCAATAACTCTAGTTAGAGCTCCCCTAGTCCGCTGCAATTTTACCCCGACCAACCCTGTGGAAAGCAAAACATACAGAGTGAATGCAACTTACAATTTCTGGCCAAGATCTAAATATTAACAAGTGTTTGGTTTTGAAAATTAAATTTACTGTACTTCAAATATCAGCCAGTCTTCTGGCCAAGAATACTGCTGCTTGAAAGGCAGTAGTCTCAGCAAGGATGAGTTTTTAGAAGCAGAACGAAAGACAAATTGGAGCTGTGTGCTCCAAACTTGATTTTAGTATAATTAGGATTGTTATTTGGCAATGTGGTCAGCTAAGTGGAAGGTACAAACAGACTGAAGTTAATAAGGCCGCAAAGAAATGAGATCCAGGAAGCCCCACTTGCTCCTGCCTCTACAAAAAAATGATCCAGACTTGTGAGTACATGCACATATGCTCAGAGGAGGGATGTGGATGGCTTTTTATTGATGTTTATTGCTTTGGGTCTCTCAAAAGGAGCTAGATTTCAGGAGAGATTTGAATTCGAGTTGCTAGCCAGTATCCCAAGAGCTAATAATGCCAATGCCAAGGGCAGGCTAGCTCAAGAACAACTATTATCTTCAACATATTTATTGCTGGTTGAGATTAAGTGAAAGGAACTTAATATATACCTATGTCTGTTCTTTCTTAATCAGGAACTGGGCAAACAAACAAGTAGAGACAGCTATATTAATCTTACTAATCCTTCACTGAATTTATGGCATTTTACATTCTTTGCACAATTTGTTTTGAAATTTTATCTGGTATTGAGAAGTCCTTTCTGATAATTATGGATTTTTTTTTAATGTATAAGAATGCAAATACTTGTTAAAAAATTTGAAAATAATCAGTTAGAGCTCACATGGCACTGCCAGCCTCACTTGCTCTTTCAGGATTTTCAGGCATTTTTAGAAGCACTACTATTCCTAAGTATAAACATATTGAGGTATTACTTTAAAAATCAAACACAAAATTTTTGATGATATGCTTAGCAAGAATTTTTCTTTGGTTTGTTCTTCATAAAAAAGTTCACGTCCTCTCAATCAGAAGGAAAACAAGAGAAATATTCATGCCTATACATTAAGTAAGCAGTAGTTTAACAGTCAATTGATCCATGCATGATATTTAGATTGAGTTAGACATATTAAGTGATGTTGAGGAAATACATCATTCATAAAAATACTGTTCTGACATAATTTTTATGATTTTATTCTACAATGTTTATGCTTTTATGGCATTAACTTCTAAATTAGTTCTGGTGTTAATTACAAAAGAGTAAATTTATACTTGCGTGACAGGTAAAATTTTATATTGATCATATGCCCTTAAAGGTATATTTTTCAATTAACAGCATTTAAAAAAAAAAAAGCTTATGTTGATCCACAGCCTTCCTAGTAGGTTTGTTTGGAGTTTTTTTTTTGTTGAGGTTTCTTGGAGTTTATGTTGGGGTTTTTTTTAGACTTTGCAATCATTACAAAGATAAAGTTTCCAGTACAATAATCCTAGTTAATGTCTGATGCTTTCACTTTTCTTTTATATCTATGTTGTTCAAATGTCAGTGATTTTAGCACTGAATTTAACCTTTACACATTTTTCTCCTCTTGCTCCTGAAACCTTTCTAGTCTCTGCTGGATTTGGCTGACAGTAGACTAGAATGCATCATGCACACGTACACATTCCTGTTCAAATTCCTCCAGGCATTTCATGGTAAGTCTACTAAATGATATTGTTCCTTCAGTGCTGACACACAGAACCTCAGCTCTGAAAGCCTATTAGATCCCTCAGAGGAATGTTACAAACAAGGCAAAAGCCACCTCTGTGTAGACTGTGGCGACCTGGGAGGCCTTCAAACACTTTGCTGCATCTTCACATGAGTTTCTAAGAGTGAAATGAAGAACTTGTAACCCTCTTGGTACAAAAAGCTACCTTAGCTAACAAACTAATACTAAAACCTGGATGAACAGTTAGGAGCCATTTCTTGTGAATCATTCCTCCACTGGATAACCTCAAGCAAAATCTAAGATAAGATATAAACCAATATTCCCTGTACTAAAAAAGAAAGTCATCCTTCCTTAATAAAAGGCTATTCTGCAGTCTAGTATCTCATTTATAATGTCCATCTTATCTCAGGTAAAGCTTACCGTTTTTTAGGGGCTCAAAGTCAGAACCAAATGTAGACTGAAGTATTCAAACAATTTCATGTTATCAGTAAACATTAAGTAGAGATAACATGAAGACATTTGTGATTCATTTCTGGTTAGCTACAGAACAACTGTTCTTTTTTAACACCATTCTTATCCTCATAACTTAATGAATTGCATGTGAATGTTCATTTTGTTTTCTAATAGAGAAAATGAGGCAAAGAGAAGAAAATGATGTCAGTTACAAAATTAGAGATGTACTGCAGACCCATGCAGTAATGCAATGCAACAGTTCTTATCTGTTGTTTTACCCACTGAGTCATGTTGCTTCCTTCAAGAATTGAAATATTAATTATTGACTGTGCACAGCAGGGTGAATGCACTGTTCATCATGTCTATCTATATGGTTGAATTTGTTCTTCTTGAATACTGTTACATATTGCTGCCTCTCTGTAACACAGAGCACACAGCTGGTTTCTGAGTTTCTCTGTTCTTTCTGCTAGAGAATTCTGATTAAAACCTTAATAAAAACAGCAGTTTATCAGCAGATGCTTAAAACATGCATTCCATGGGGCTAGCAAACATCATAATGCTTGGTGGTAAATGGTTAGCATGGATGTTTATTTAAACCTGGCCAAGCCTCTCTGGTTCTGGAAGCTGTAAAACTCCTAAGGCTAAGCTTATGAAAAAATTGTGTGCTAAGAGGATGAGCATAAATTCCAAACAATGGAAATGAACTTTTCTTACTGTAAAAGACACAGACAAGTTACAAGACTAGGTCTACTCTAACATTAAAATAGTTTGGAAGGGGATTTTCTTACTGTACTGCCATCTACGAGTTTGGCTAGGTCCCAAAAGAGCTGAAAAGAGTCTTTTGCACATTTCGATTATTTCTACTGCTAGTTTTCTTCCAGTTCCAGAAAGCAAGATCACAAAATCCCACTTTTATCGCTCATAGAATACAGTATAAGCCTCTAAAACGAAAAAGAAAAATGCAGGTGACACAGGGGATACTGTGAGTGGAGCCCAAGTATCCCTTTTTGCTGGGCATCTTCATTCACTCAGTATAGCCATACGTTTAAATGCTTTGGTACCTCATCCAACCAGGTGCTATCAACAAGTCTATGAGGATTTCTTGGAATGCACATCACTGGAGAACTCTTACTTTGCAGCTAAACTCTAAACAAAGACACGCTGTAGGTAAAGTTTTATCCTATATTCCTATAAGAATATACCTTGTATTGTATATAATGTATCTTATATTCCTATAAGAATCCCTAATATCTAACCTGAAACCTTCTCACTGCAATTTATGACCAGAGTTTTCTCTACCCAGAGAAGGAAAAGAGTTTCTTCAGTTGATCCACATCCTTCTTGGAGTGTTATGCTTGTAAATGGGCACAGTTCTCCAGCTGAGGCAACATCTGTGCTGAGTAGATGAAAAGATGGACCAGACAATAGCAATCTCTCCATCCCAGTAAAACAGATGACCTTTCCCCAGCAGCGTGCCATTGCTGATCTGTGCTACCCACTGATAAATGTTCAGCTTGCAATGTACTGTGCCTCCCACACCTCCAAGACCCTATTTAAGCCCCTTGTTCCTCTTTGCGCAGTTGTTCATACCTAACCCTGTACTTCTCTTCCTTGAACTCCATGCTTTTTTCAATTTCTCAAAATGTTTGAATCGTATCTCTTCCTTCTCAGAAACTTTTTTTTCTCCCAGCTAGGTGCTGTGAATTTATGTGTAAGTATGCTTTTTTCTGCTATCCACTTCGTTACTGACAACATGCAATTCACCACACCCAGGAGAGATTCTTGCAGAACCCTACTCAGTGTCTGCTCCTGGCTTAACACATAACCTGACAGAGTTCAAGAAGCGTTTGGACAACACTCTCAGGCACATGCTGTAACTCGGGATGACCTGTGCAGGGCCAGGAGCTGGAGTTGATGATTCTTGTGGGTCCCTTCCAACTCAGGATATTCTATGATTCTATGTTTCTACTATACACACTGCTTTCCAATCAGTATTTTATTCAGTTTATGGTGATTTATTCCAAACTGTGTCATAAGACAGTGACAAAAGCCTGAATACAATCAAGATGTCTGACATTTATTTCCTTCATATTTATGCTGTTTGTTACCTTATTAAGCAAAGAAATTAGAGTCGTTTGACACATTCAGTTTATAAAGCTATGTTAGCTCTTATACTTTTCCTTGTTATATGGTTGTTAGCAAATCTTCATTATTTGTTTCAGTGCTTTTCCAGGAACTCTTGCTAAGCTGGGTGGTGTGTAAGTCCTCAGCATCACTGTAGCTGTGTTTTACAGGTAGGTACTGCCTTTTTCTCTTCCTATCACCACATCCATGAATAAACTGCTCGCTCAGGGCTGTGACACTGCTGACACCTATTCTTGAAGTACTCTGTGGCAAACTTCATTAGGTCCACCTCAATTAAAGTGGACATACATTCATTTTAAATTCATTCATTAATTACTGTAATTTCTTCCGTGTGTGTGTGTGTGTCTGTGTGTGTGTAGCACTGGTTTTGTTGCCTTTTTTTTTTAATTCTAAACTAATCTTCAAAACATTTTATCTTGTCTTACCAGGATACCAAATACCATATGAATTGCCTAATGCATGCTCTGATTATTCCCTGCAGCACTGTGAACATTACACTGACTGACACTTCAGCAATAAAATGCTACACAGTAAAATAAGTCACTAAAAATCTAACATGTTAATTACAGAGTCACTTCTTTGCAATAACCCTGAATGAAAGACAGATTGTGAAACAAGCCAGTAAAACAAACATAAAATTTATAGTATTTATTATTTTCCTTTCTTAATTTTTTTAATTGAAAAGGGGTTTTTTTAGTATCTGTGATTAATTAAATATTCTAAGTCTACTTATTTCTATATTTTTCACTTTTCCTGATAGTTGTCCCAATCTCAAAGAAATTAATTTTGAAAACATATGAGTGATAAAGAAATGAAAAATATTTTTGTTCCATGATATTGTTTTGAGTGATTTCTTGATTCAAGCCAATTTTAGTATATCTTTAGTCCTCTCATTCCATAGACTGCTCTTTACTACAGGTTTGAGTTTCCTTTAATTATTCAGGAGATATGCCCTCATGATGTAAAATATATTTCAAAACCTACATTTTATTTAATACCAAGGACTGCAAGTAAATTGGTAGCCCACAGTAACAACATATGTTTATAATTAGGATTACCATCAGGGAATTCAACCTTACTGAAGGATAGAAAAGAGGCCCAAGCAGGGAAACCTCGAAAAGTCTATGGAAAAAAAAAAAGAAAGGAAGGAGAAAGTTGAAATGGGAAAACCACTGCTGGATAATGGAAAAGACTCAGTTACAAAAACAAGCACAACTTTCAGCCAATTCTGCTACAGAAATTTCAATATTTTAGTGACCAAAAAATATTTAGTAACTAGTTATTTTCACTGTTCAACTGATTTTGCCCTCTTCTAAACCCTAAGCACAAACTCTCTGAATTTGTCACAAAAAACTCCTAACAGATTAGCTACCTGACACCAAGAATAAAATGCTGCAAACAGTGCTTTGTCTTATTAATATAGTATGCATACATTTAAAAGTGTCATGGTTAACACTGGATTGTTTCCATTACAAAACTCATTTTGAGTGTTCAATAACTCAGCTGTTTGAAATCACACTGAGCTGAAGTTGGCAAGCTTTACTTGTGTGTGCATGGAAGATATTACCTCTACAGCAGATAAGTAAAAATCTCTCATTTCTGGGTGAGTCCTGAAAGATTCACATTTAAAGTTTAGCTTGACTGAGGAGAGATGCAAATCTCTTGGATCTAATGAAACAAAGGGAAAATATTCCAGAATTATCACCATTCGTTCTATTAAACTCAGCAGGTTCACAAACTTAAAGTTCCTCAGGGTTACACGTACATATTTGTCAACATTTTTTTAACCTAAAAAACCATATTCCTACTTAAATTCAGTAGTGGATAAAAGGTACTTATATTAATTTTACTAATAAGTGACAAATAATGAAGACTGAATTCAAATTCTTTCAAATAAATCCCATGTAGGCTGAGATTTTTCTCTACTATTTTCCTTAGATGAATGACTTTCTAAAGAAATTTTAGGTTTGGTCAGTTTTGCAATTTTAAAATTAGGTAAAATTTAACAGGTGTCTTACATGACCAAATATTTTGAGGTAAGTTCAACATGGTGCTAGACACAATTCACAGTGACTAGTTTTATGTACCTGCAACTGAAGAAAATCTCTTTCATGTTGAAAAATGACTGAAGCTGTAGTATTTCTGCACCTTTTTACAATGTTATGGTGAATTAGAACATGAAGTTCATGTAGCATTGTGGGAAGCACCTCTCTTACCTGGCTCCAGCCTTATTCAAAATGTGATTCAGCTCTGAAGAAGTCACACCAGTCTGATTCAAAGCTGATTAGAGCTAAGAAAAGGAGGACCATGTGACAGTTGTATTGCAAAAACAAAATGAGATGAAATTCATTATGCCTGCAGGCAGCGCCAACTCACAGGAGTTTAAGGATATGTACCTTCTAGCCCCAGCTTCAGGATTCACGTGGTTATGTCTGAATCTCAGCTTTCTTTCTTTTATTTTTCATTTTCATCATTTGTAAGAACTGCATTTCCACACTGCATGATTGTAGGAAAAAATGTCTAATAAGGAAATTGTTCAAAAGCCAGCGAACAGTAAGAACTCAGTTCAGAAACTAGAAAAAGTTGAAAAGAGGCAGGTCTTCAATAGCATATTACACATATCCTCTGGAGTGTTAGGCAGTAGAAGCTTTAAATTAAGTTAACTTCTAGTTGAACTAATGGTGATTTCTGATGCTTAATTGGAATGCAAAAAGATTAAACAACAGTAAATAACAAACCTCATTGGAAACAGTGTTATGCCCTATTGGTCAAACATTCATTAATTCTCATACTGCAGGGTTACTGTATTGCACAGGAAAAGCTATGGACTGAAGTTTTAGTTTTTTATTTAGTGTTCAGGTTCTGCTATGAAATGTTTCTGAAACATAGTAACCTATCTACAAATTTATAACCTCATCTAGAAATACTATTGCTACACTCAGCTGAAATAGTCATTGCCCTTTTGAGTCATCCAAAGCTCTGGAAGGCCTTGGACATTGGCTCTCTAGCAGGCGGTGATTTAACAGAAAGATCCTTACAGGAAGAAGTCACATTGATCCAAAGACTGACCGCACTTAGACGGAGGTGTAAGACACAACTTTGTGACAGAGCCAATAATAGCACCTGTAAATAATTTTCTGTTAAAAGAAACCTTTGACCACATGAATTTCCTGGAATAGAGGAAACTGGAATGGAAAAAAATTCCCTCTTTGAATTTTTATTTCTTGATTTTGCTTGGGACCTGAGTCCTCAAACTTATCACTGTGGTAATTACTGGCTACTTCTGGCAAGTATGAGGCTTACTTTAGACTTTATAACCCAGCTTTCAACTTTTTCCTTTAGTCTCACAACAAAGGTAACGTTCCATTACTACATAATAAATAGTAAAGCCAGTCTTAGGCCCTAAAAATCAATTCCCAGTAGAAATGACTGACTACAGAGCCCCGTGTTTCTTTGAAATGTCTTTGCATAGTAGTTACATGGGAAAATCTTATGAAGATCTTTCATTCTTGCCTATATAATGCAGACTTTATCCCTGCACTTTGGATCTGAACTAGCATTACATGATCACTAACAAGATGAAAGCAAATAGCCCTTCAGGCTTTGAGAAGTGGGAACTGATCACAGTTCCAGTTGACTTCAATATTTCTTTGTGTGCCTTACAGCCCTGTGAATCACATCCTGAAATGCTGAGCAGGTCTGTCTTGCTGAAGATTTATAATCTTAGCAACAATTATTTATTTCTGAAATCAACTCTCAGAAGCTAAAATGTTATTCTTAGATGAGAAAAATTATGTACCTATCTGAGGTATAGCTTACAACCTTTATATCTAAGAATTGACTGGCTTGTTTCCAAAATACATGATGGATTGATTGATTTGAAAATAAATCTGAAAGATGTTTTTACAAAATGTTAATAAACTGTATGTATTTTATAATCATGCCAATAGTAATTGGTATGATTATAAAATTAATATATTGCTATATACATTAAAAAATCTTTAAATTTTCAGCTTCACAAATTTTTGGGAATTTAGTGATTGGAAGTTGTGACCAAAATCATAAACACTGTTTAAGCATTTAAATAAATAGTGTTTGAAAGCCATTTTGGCCAGCTCCTTTATATTGATGATGACTGATAAAACAATCAGTCTTGAAAACCGTAATAATCACATAATAAGGAAACAGTTTGGAACGAGAATACTGCAGGGAATAATATTGCATCTGGGGGTAGAAATCATTATGCAAATTATAGGAAGACATAGCAAAGGTCTCAAGACTTTAAAAGTGCTCTAGATCCTAAGAGTGTTGAAGGGGTGAATGCACTCGAAGAACTGACAGAACAAACTGTTTGTTGTTTGATCCTTGTGATTTATAAGTAACTAAAACTTTTTTCATTCTTTAGGTTGGTTCAAGCTCTTTATGACTTGCCATGCCATAGAGTTGGGACAAGATTTTATTCTATTTCATCAGCCCATGAACCCCTAGGTACAGAGGACGTGGTGCTGCTTCTTGACTGAGGGGGACACCTTTTCCCTGATATGGGGAGAAGGATATTTTGTATTTTGGTTTCTCCTGACACATATACAATAAACGCATGTTTGAAATATGCATTATAGATGTCAAAGACAAAAAAAAGAAGTATTTAGAAGAGCTTTTGCTTAGGAATTTAAGTTCTTTATATATACAAATACTTTCTTCCAAATTATATTGCTCCCACTTGTATATTGAGAAAATGGTGGACAGTCACTGAAACCTGGGATAGTCTGATTACTAATAATGATTACTGAATTAAGTATGATTATACACTAGGTGCATGGGTGGCTGTGGAGGGACACATCCCACTGCAACTAAAACCACAGGGTGACACTCTGCTGAAGACAATTCTAATTTTAGAGCTATTGCTTGGAGGCAAAGCATCTTGAACGGAAACAGACCAATCTGCTACGTGACAAAGCCCATGGCAAGGCTCTGATTTAAAAAAAAACAAACACACACACAAAATACAAAACAATAAACTAAACCAAAACCAGGATAAAGTACTCCTCATCTTTGAAATGTGTGGAGGAAAAATATATTATGGGGTGCCTCCATTTGGAAGGCAGATGTGGAAAACTCTCACCTAACAAATAATAACAAACTTGTTTCTTGCAGTTCAACCAGTAAAAAAACTTAAGAGAAGTTGAACTCAACGTGAGATAACTATTTTAGACTGTTCTTAATATTAATTAAGTTTGAACTATAAACTATAGATAGGATGTGTAAGTATGGCCAGTTGACATTTAATTTAGGCAGAGTTTGAAACCACCAGTAACATATATACATTGAAGGTTTCCAAACAGCTAAGTTCCCAAAGTGGCAGAAAGCTCTAAGCAAGACTGACTGGGCAGAAAAGTTAAAGACAACAAATAAACTGAAATAAGAGATTTTTAAGGAAGACCTTATTAGCTAGCAGGGAAAAAAAAAAAAAAAAAAAAAAAAAAAAAAGAANGAAAAGAAAAGGGCATGACTGCTATTAGAACCCAAGGAAGCACTGGGGAGAAAGTCAAAGGCCTTCAGAAAAATTCTAGGCTTGCAGGACTCCTGGTAATTCTTTTTTTGGTAAGGATATTACTAACAAAAGGGATTTTTAGCAATGTCTTGACTATTTCAAGGGGATGACTTGCTAAGACATATAGAATAAACTGGCAAGTTCTTTAGCAATGACAAAAAGTAATGTACAGTGACACTGGGATGATATTTTTTAATGCATTCGTGACAGAGCTGGGCATCACAAAAAAAGTGAGTTGGAATAAATATTCTGAAGTCAATGGATCTCAGTAATCTGCACCCAATATTATATATTAAAGGAATGGCTGAGAAAATGTTTGTCTTGCTGATATTAATCCAATAAAACTTGTTGCATTAAGGAAATTTTAGATGATTTGCAGAGTGCCACTGTGCAAATATTCAAAAAGTACCAAGTGATAAAATCAGGTAAGTATTGGCCTAGGTTTAATCCAGTGATTAAACCAATGGGATATCACATATGCTACTAACCTGAATAAAAATTAACACAAAGAAGTCTCAATAATGCCAGTTAATCAGTTCTACTGATAATAAATTTAATCAAATCTGACTTATTTTTAACAGATTACAAGTCTGGTAAAAATTGAAAAATTGATAAATATAATTGAATTGAATGCAATATACTTAACCTTTTCATAAGGCACTAATTTGTAATGTGTAACAATCCAATTGAAACAGGAGCACTCTACAATATCAAAATAGCCCATATTGCATGAATGAAGTCCTGACCAACTGTCCAGTTGCTAGCACAAGGAGTTTCCAAGGAATGCCTAAGTGGGTATATTTATAGTGGCAGTCCCACCCACTTCTGTTTGGCTTTGAACTACTCAACTTTTTTTTTCTTTCAATGCTGATTTGGAAATAGTAATAAGATCACTGCTTGTCAGATTTCAAGTTAAAACTAAACTGAAGGTGAAGGTACAGAATAAAGCAGAATGATGACCATCCTGGGGGGCCAACTGCTATCTTTTAGGTAGAAGATGTCTCACATTTAGTTACCTGTGCCCTGTAACTAGTGTCCGCACTGCAGTGTCTGTTGACAGGCTCCATGTATTCCAGTGTACAATCCTCTTTTCTGGTCTCTTTTAGTATAAGAGAGCTGTAGAGGTTCATGCAGTGTGTCCACACAGGGTAGATCAGAGATGAATGAGCATGCTGGGCTCAAAACAGCTGATGCTGTTTATGACCTGTAAGCAAGGCTGAACGAGCACGTGTATGCCACGACTGCACTAGTGCAGTGCTGGGACACTGGGAATGTAACTGATGATCTCACTCATTAGGGAAATTCTCTATCGTACTCCCCTGTGTATCAGAGGCACACCCATAGCGTCTCAGAGCTTGGGGCCACAAGCAACCATAACCTGATTGAGTCCAACCTCAAGTATATTGAAGAACATGAACTGTCATAGTTTTTCTTCAACAGAATGCAAACAGTCCTTATTTACACTGAGAGAGAAAATGAGACAAAGGGTTTGCACAACTGCAATGAAATTCATAAAAATTCATCTGGTAGTAACTGCTACTTTTGCCCAAAATAAACTACTGTGTCCACTGCATAAGGTGACTGCTAAAAGGACCTCATCTTTTTGCTACTTAATTCACCACTGTTTCCAATATATGTTCTTCCTTTCTCAGGTCTTCTTTTAGCCTGTGTTCTCCCCAGCTTCTTTCAAATGAAGGACTTAATATTTGTAATTCTAATATTTTAGGCTTTATTTTTGCAAGGACTTTTAAATGGATGAATCATGAACAGAAGACAATTAAATTTGCAAAAGAATGGTAAATTGAGAGAGACAATAATTTACCAATGAATATATAAGAATCATTCAGCAATGTCTGTAGTTGTGACACTGACTGATTAGTGTATTTGGATCTTGGTAATTTCTTTAAGAAGAGAAAGTGAGTAGACGGCAGAGACAAAATTACTAAATTATCCTATTGCACTTTTATTTAGAAATGTAAAATTCATGCAGACAGACTTTGAATAGCCTGGATTTTAACAGCAAAGTAGTGCAACTCAAGCTCAGGCACCAACTAGCAGGAAAGATATTTTTCACCATCTGCTTTTGGAAAATCCAGATTCTCATTCCCAGTAAAGCTCCCACACATTTTCCTTCAGAGTTTTCATCTTCCATTCTAAAAGATTTCTAAGCTGGTAATACTTCTGAACTCAAAACCCTGTGTAAATTCACGTCCCTTCCTGAAATCGATGGCAAGGCTCAGTTAGACTTCAATAAGCCCAATAAATTGCCCTTTAAATTTTAGAAGTCTGAAGTTGGCCATCTGGCTCCAGATGGTCTGAAACTACTCTTTCAGGGCTGATTCTCCAGAGCTATCTCAGAGCGCAGATTCCATTCCTGCTGGGACTGGAGCCATCAAGTCTAGGGGCACTTCGCCAACACAAATGGGAAGCCACTTCTACCAGTGAACAGCCCACCTGCTATTCAGTCAGTACTCCTTAACCTCCCTTTCACCAAAGTGCTGACATTTCTCTTATCAACAATCGCCCCCACGCTCCCCACTCAAAACAGTGTTACCCTAATTTGTATGCAAATAACACTACTGAGGATCACCTAGAAAATTAGTCATTATAGTTTTATGTATCTCTGCATTTTTATCAGTATATATTCTGAATTATATCAGTATATATTCTTTATATAGTATATCTGTATATATGTATTGAACAAAGAAGGCAGGAGACAAGCATGGCTGAGTAGGAACCTGCTGGTCAGATTAAAGAGAAAGAAGCAAAGCCACAGACAGCTGAAGCTAGGACAGGTGACCCAGGAAGAGCATAGAGACAAAGTTCAGTTGTGTAGGGATGGGGACAGGAAGACCAAAGTGAAACTCGAACAGAATCTGCCAGAGGACACAAAGAATAACAAGAAGGGCTTCTACAAGTATGTTAACCGAAAAAGGAAAGTCATAAAAGGTGTACAACCCCCGCAATAAACAGTGCTGGAAAACTGGTAGCAATGGATGAGGAGAAGGTTGGGATACTCAACGACTTCTTTGCTTCAGTCTACAATGGCAACCTCTCTTTCCCACACCACTCAAGGGAATGGACAGCAGGATGGGAACTGGGGGAGCAGAGTCTCTCCCACTGTAAGAGAAGACCACCTGAGGAAGCTGAAGTACATAAGTCTACAGGACTCGATGAGGTTCATTCCAGAGTCCTGAGAGAAGTGGCTGATATAGTTGCCAAGCCACTCTCCATGATAATTTGAAAAGTCATGGCAGTCAGGGAAAGTCCCAGGTGACTGAAAACATTGTACTCAGCCTTAAAAAGAGTAGGAAGGAGTACCCTGGGAACTACCAACCTGTCAGCCTCCCCTCTATGCCTGGGAAGACCATGGAACAGATCCTCCTAGAAGCTATGCTAAAGGCACATGGAGGACAAGGAGGTGATTCAGGACAGCCAGCACAGCTTCACCAAGGGAAAGTCCTGCCTGATCTACCCAGTGGCCTTCTATGGATAGCAGACTACAGCAGTGGAGAAGGGAAGGGCTACAGATGTCATTTATCTGGAATTCTATAAAGCCTTTGACACTGTTCCCCACAACATCCTTCTGTCTCCATTGGAGAGGTAAATTTGATGAGTGGACTGTTAGATGGATAAGAAAGTGGTTGGACAGTCACATCTAGAGGGTGATAGTCAATGGCTCAGAGTCCCAAATAGGCATCAGTGACAAGTGGTGTCCCTTTGGGGGTCCATTTTAGGACCAGTGTTGTTTAATATCTTCATTAATGACACAAATGAAGGGATTGAGTGCACCCTCAGAAAATTTGTAGGTGACACCAAAGTGAGTGCTGAGGTTGCCACACCTGAAGAGTGGGATGCCATCCAGAGAGACCTGGACAAGTGGGCCCATGGGAATCTTATGAGGTGTAATATGAGGAAGTGTAAGGTGCTGCACCTGGGTCTGGGCAACCCGAGGTATCAACACAGGCTGGGAGATGAACAGATTGAGAATAGCCCTGCTGAGAAGGACTTGGGGTTGCAGGTGGATGAGAGGCTGGACATGACCTGGCAATGTGCACTTGCAGCCCAGAAAGACAGACACATCCAGGGTTGCATCCAAAGCAGTCGAGGGCAGCAGGTTGAGGGAGATGATTCTGCCCCTCTACTCTGCTCTGGTGAGACCCCAGCTGGAGTGCTGCATCCAGCTCTGGATTTCTCAGCACATGAAAGACATGGAGGAAGTCCAGAGAAGTGCCACTAAGATGAGTAGGGGGATGGAGCACCTTTCCTACAAAAGGGTGAGTGAATTGGCTTTGTTCAGCCTGGAAAAGAGAAGGCTTCAGGATGACCTAATCGTGGCCTTACAGTTCCTGAAGGGGGCCTACAAGAAAGATAGAAAGGGGACTTTCTACAGGAGCATGTAGTGACAGGACAGAGGGAATGGATTCAAATTAAACGTAAATAGGTTTAGATTAGATATTAGGAAAAAATTCTTTACGGTGAAGGTGGTGAGGCACCAGAACAGAGTGACCAGAGAAGTTGTGGATGGCCCAGTTCAAGGACAGGTTGGATGGGGCTCTGAGCAATCTTGTCTAGTGAAAGGTGTCCCTGCCCATGGCAGAGGGTTTGGAACTAGATGATCTTTAAGGCCGCTTCCAACACAAACCATTTTATGATTCTGTGATACATTCACATATATATTCAATATGTATTTACCAGTACATATTCAGAATTATTTCCTGTTATTACATGTGGAACTGTAATATCAAAGATTAGCATGTTTTTATGTTTTTTCTAAACGGTTTACAATGAGGAGGGTCTGCCTGTAGTCTAGTTTAGGGTCAGTTCAGAAAAATTGGTTGTTTATGTGAGCATGAGTAAATGCAAACAAACCAAGCTTTCAGTCCTGTATACATGTATCAGTCCCTATACATCTCTTCACTGGGCAATTAAATTTGCAAGTATTTTATCTACTATTTCATTCTTCTGTATAATATGATTCAGTGGTCATGTTTTGCAAATATTTCTTTTAAAAATTAATGTGTATGTATACCAATGTATTTTTAATGCAAAACACAACAAAGGCAGAGGTCCTCTGCTTTTCTCCAGAAAAGCTGCTATTATCCAGGCCCTAATTTTCACCACATAACCCCATCAGTTCTGCAAAGACCTCTTGATATTCATTCTATGGAATTAAAAAGAAATTACAAGTATACCACTGATGGTTTTTTAATGAAAATAATAGAATTGTGGATGTACTGGATTGAAGAAAAGCAAATGAAGTAACAAAATATTCATGAAAAAGAAAGAAGAGTTATAAAACTTACTCTTGCATAAGTTTGACTTCTATTCCCAAGAAATGACATAGAGTTAAAAAACTGCAAAACTATTTCAGTATAATAGTAGAACTGACTGAATATAACACGAAAATTATTTCACAGAAAAATAATTTCAACATTGTTTCTATTTCACAGTGTACTGAAACTCAGACCCATTTCCTGTTAAAAAGAAAAATGAATTTTCACACTTTAAAATCAATACAAGAATTAACACTGAAACCTCATCTGGACCTAAACAAATTCAAGCTAGAGAAAAGATTTCTGCAGTGAACACAATTAACCCAAGAGCAATTTACTAAGGCTTGTAGTGGGTTTTCTATTATTAGAAATGCCTAAACCAAGACTCAACAAGGCTTTGTTTTTTTCTGTCTGTTTTTTTCCCCCTGAAACATAATCTATCATTCAAGCAGAGCCACTGGACTCGAGCTAAGTTCTAAACAGGGGTTCAGATTAGACAGTGACCATTTGAAGGTCCATCAGCCTTTAAAATTCATTAGCTAAACTCTGGAGAGGAATAGTTGATGTCGTTATAAAGAAATAACTTGAAATTTCATTTTTGTCCAGAATTATTGCAAATGTGAACATGAAATACAGCTTTGAAAACTTTTCAGAAGCTGATTTAGGAATATCAATATTTGGAGATGTGCCAAAAATCTAAAACAGCTGGATATCCCAAGTGATCAGGAAGAAGATAAGGAGTTTCGCTCTAATCAGTTTGAATATCACTAATGTTTTGCATATTCTGTTATCTATAATGCTTTCAAAGCTCTTTGGAAAGGTGTGAAATAATTATTTTCCAATTTTTATAGTTGGATGAATTGAAACCCTGATAAATAAGATAACTTGCCTAAGGTCATACAGCTTGTCAGAAATAAAATTATAGTCCTCATATCAAATTTGTTTCTCCAGCCACTAAACGATGTGAGCACTGCAGCCCTCTTGCTGTATAGGTGGCACTCTAATGAAGGAAAACTCAGTTTTTGGAATTATGTACATAGGCCTTCCTTTTGTTTTCATATGTAGAGAACATGTGTTTCCCAAGCCAAATCTCTTTTGCAGCATTCACCAGCCTAGATAAAAGTGGTCATTTGTCGTCTTTCATGTGAGCTACAAGGGAGGACAGATGAAGACAAAATAATGGCATTACTGCCAGTCAGAACATCTGAATAGCCAAGTATATTTATTCCTGTAAATATCTGCTGTTTTGTAATCTCCTTGGAGCCAAACGGAGTCTTATTCTGTTCTTTGTATTGCAGTAATGCAATACACTTTTGGCACTTAATAAATGAATAATGATTTTCAACAGTTTTCAGGAAAAAATATCACATTTCAAGTTACTGTGTGACAAGTGTGACATTGACTGTGACACTTATCAGACTGTATTAAGAGCCACCATCGCAAGTGAAAAGTTTCCTAATCGCAAAGGTTTAAAGAACATTTACTCTCAGAATCGTTATAAATTGGTATGTAAACATGAACACTCTATCCCCTAAAAATTCTCATTGTGAAAGATGTTTTATAGTCTTACATATGTTAATTCAGTGGAGTAATACTAGAGTTTATACACAGCCATCTCCCCTCATGCAGATATGAATCTCTTTCTGTAAATGTGACAATCAGACTACAGTCAGACAGACCACTCTCTTTGAGAGGCTAAACATCCACTTGACAGCACAAATGCAGACTAAACCACCTGGGCTCAGGTGGTCCTCTCAAAGTCTTTCCATAATCCCTCCTTTAGACCCCAAAAAATCCAGATCATACCTCCCACAATTCTGCAGGAAAGCGTCATTGAGCATCTTAGCTTACCACAGCCCTGGTAACCACGCAGAAGATCAGAAAAGTCCTAGTGCCTTTTTTAGGAGCAACTATTGTCAAAGAAAAAGCAGTTAGATAGAGTAAGGTCCTGTCTTGCAGAGTAGGCTGTTCACATCAAGTCCTAGTTTATATCCCAAGACAACTCCGCAATAAAGAAAGAGCCCAGATATAAAACAAGAAAGTAACATTAAATCTTAGCACTGGTGAAGGCTAAACTAGGTGTAGTGTATAATCATTTACCTAAGGCAAGTGAATTAAAAAATTGTTTCAGCACAACGTAAGTGATCTACTAGTATAAAACTATTATAATGGACTTTCAAAAATATTTTGAACATATACGTAGAAAGTAAATATCTGTACCTGCTCAGAAATACTGTGGATTGTCAAGAAACTGCAACACTTTGCACTTCGCACTGAGTAATTTATGTATTCAGGGAAGACAATCCTATTTTATATGGATTTCTGAAGAAAGACAGAACACACCAAGTGCACGTTTCCAGTTCAGCTTCTTTTCCTAGACATCTGCCCTAAGAGCATTTGGGAAAATCATAGAATGGTTTGGGTTGGAAGGAACCTTAAAGATCAGCTCTTTCCAACCCCATTGCCATGAGCTAGGAACACCTTCCACTAGAAGGTGAAATGAAAACAGATTTACCAGTTCACTTACCATAGTTATTCAGTGTCAAAGGGAAATGGTACAGCAGCCCTGGGTTCTATCCCTGCTTTCATAAAAAGTCAATATTGTTGTCACATTTAACAATGTTGACCTTAAGAAATTCTCTGTCTTTTTTACTAGCAAGTTACTGAAGAGCTACACTTACATAATGATTGTTTATATTATGTTCCTTATATATTTTAAAAAGTCATTCCTATTTTTATATTAAGCCCTTGCCACAACCTCTCCAAGTCACCTCCAAAGGGAAAAAAAAACTTTTAAATAATTTAGATATCTATCCACCTGAGAAAGATTCAAGGTCTGTGCAGTGCAGTTTTTCTGCCATTTCCACAAGTGGTTTAAAAGCTTATCTGAAATACAGCTGAAAAACTATTATTTTTTTTCTGCTGCCTAATAAATCTAGATTAAGATGAAAAAGAAATAAATTGCACTTTAAAAAAAGGTAAAGCTTCATCACAGTGTAAAAAAATATTTCAGAATTGAAAACATACCTCTTGGCAGTTCCTAGGACTTCAATTCCATCTTCATTCTCTTTGACTTTTAAGTGTTCACTACTCAAACAAATTCCTTTATTATTTAGCTTTGAGATTCCTTTTTTCATGGTCCTACTTTTGTCCTTTGCTTCTTGAGTGTGTCAGTGGGAAAGTGGTATGATCTGCCCTTGAATTAAATACAGTAAACAACTCCCTGGAAATCAGTTTCAAGTTATCTGACTGAGTTTAGCCTCTAGATTAACTGCTACTGTAGAGTTTGCCACTGGACTGAACCATGGCAAACAGCACTTTTGGTTATGTATTTTTATGAGTAACTTCTGCTTCAAAGCTAAGCAAAACCACCATAGATTGGTCTAACAAAAAGGTGAGAAACAAACAAAACTATCAGGATCTGCATCATCTACATAATCCATTGGCAGGGTTGGCCTGGGGCATGTGAAATCTGACAGCAGCAGTTGCTTGGTTGTTTTTATCTTCCAACACCCTGAAATACTGTCTTGCACTAATGTGCCTTTAATATCTCCACTGTCCTTAGATGGAGTGATATTCCCAGAATTCTGTAAGGAAAACAAATTTCTGCTAACTTCTCCCATCTTCATGCATTTACAAATATACAAGCTGTGAAGACTGATACACCAAACAAGAAAAGTTACCTGACCTTTGGTAGGTTAAATATCTAATCTAGTGCATTAATAGATTTTATATATGTATGTGTTTTGATAAATATGTGCAACTACAATACACATAATCTGCAGCTGTATTTGCTAACCCTCAGAGAATCACAAATTTTAAGACTAAGCCACTTTTTGGTACTTTGAATAGGCTTATGTCTTCTTCGTTGGAAAATTCCAAGGTTTTAGAGTTTTCAACTGCACAGGCCTGATGGCTCTCTGATTGATGACTTCCACTTCAGTAAACAATATGCCTTATTAGAATTTCACAACAAACCATTACATAGCTCTCTTACCTTACTGAGCTCCTGTCCCCCATTTCATTCTGACAACATGAATATCAAATTCTTGCTGCTGCCCTGCAAGCAGTGATGATTTAGCTCAGACTGCCTTGGCATGCAGAGAGAGCAACTCCACCAAATATTTAAAACACCATTACTTTATCCTTTAACCCTTTCTTAATTTTACTTCTGCAATGCTATGTACAAATGTCTTCCATCTGGTATTGATTAGGAATTATAAGTTCTACTTTATTATTCCACTGTGTTCATTTAGCTTTTTCCCCACTATAACCTCATTTCTTTGTTTACATCCTGGCACACATACTGGAGGCCTCACAGGACCCAGAGACAGAGGTTATGCCTATACTAGTACAGGTGTTTGATTAGGTCCCAGGCATTTCCACAATTCATAACAAATAAAACTATGTAGAACCTGCTTTTCTATAGGTAACAGTTGTTTTGTATACCTTCCCAAACTGAAAACAACACAATCCTATAGAGTGCAAGGTCTTATCCTCTTGGCCACATGAAAAGTTTAGTAGGAGCTGAAAAACATCAGTTTCATCAGGAGCTGATAAGAGATCAGAGACTGAAGCTGATTTCAAGTGCTTGAAAACTGAAGGTATATGAAGGTTAGATGTGACTTATCTCAGCTGGTACAATGGAGTACAAATCATGAGAGGTGCTATTTGATTCAATCTGATTTAATTTCACCAGCAAGTAAAGGGAGGTGAACCTTCCCCTCTGTTCTGCACTAGTAAGACCATACCTGGAGTACTCTGTCCAGTTCTGGGCTCCTCAGTAGGAGAGAGGCATGGATATACCACAGAGAGTTCAAAAAAGGGCCATGAACGGTGAAGGGATGGGAGCACCTCACGTATGAGAGAGCTGTGATTGTTCAGCCTGGAGAAGAGAAGGCTCGGGGGATCTCTTTTGTCAATACCTGAAGGGAGGGTTCATAGAGGACAGAGCCAGGCTCCTTTCAGTGGTACCCAGTGACAGGACAAGAGGCAATGGGCACAAATTGAAACATAGAAGGATCCCTCTGAACTTCAGGAAATGCTTTTTTACCCTGGGAATGACTGAGCGCTGGAATAGATTACCCAGAGAAGTTGTTCAGCAGAATGCTATTAGGGAAAATTATTCACCGGCTTCTGACACAAGTAATCAAGACCTTATCTCCATATAGTACAGGCTGTCTTTTTTTTTTTTTTCATTGGGGTTTGTTTGTTTTTGTTTGGGGTGGGTTTTTTTGTTTGTTTTGGAGTGGGATAAATACCATTACAATGGTAATAGAAGCAGCATCCAGATCTATGTCCTGACATGCCAGTTACACATCCAGTATTTCTTTAGGCAGCTGTAATGGGAATATGTGACATAACACACTATTAAAGGTAGCAAAATGTTTTAAGTTCTAAGGTTCAGAACCTTAGTCACAATTTAAATAACCTGGATAATGGAGAATAGAAAAATTTCAATGACATGATATGAATATATATTCTATATTTTTACGTGTAACTTACAAACAAATTAATTGAATGTAAAGAAGAAAAAACCATGGATTATGCAAGCTAACATGTCTTAAATTCATGTAGGCCTGAAGCAAAATGAAAGCAGAACAGAGTTTGGGTTTAGAAAAAGATTTTTGAAAATCTCTGTGTATTCCCAAAAGATGTCTGTCAAATCCCAGGAGCTGGTGAATCAAATTCAAAAAATAGCTTTCTTTGGTTTTCTGAACGTAGAACCAGAATCCGTCACAGTATGCTTCACTCAAATGATTTAAGACTAAAATATTGCTAAGCTTGAACTAAGGAAGTGAAGGCTGGGGTGCACTTGAACTTCGCCTATCTGTACTTTGGTCAAGTGGTCCATTTTTTAGTTCCCTAAATTCATCATGCTTTATGTGTCATCTTACATGCTTTACTGATGGCATCAATACAGGCAATATTAGTTCTGCAATTTTCATCGCTTCTTAAAGAAGCTGACATCACTACAATTCCTAGTGGACTTGTTTGTTCTCTTTATGTGCATATATATTCAGATACACTTCTCAGAACTCTCAAGCAACCTATTACATAAAAAAAATGCTGTGATTAGTCTGTTTTTCCAAGTAAGTTTAGTGTTCACAAAAAGGTTATGGCAGCAGACATTTAACTCTATCCATCATTGAAAACAGAAGAAATGCAGTTCTGCGAGGTACTTCACAAGTATGTCTCAATCCTAAACATTAGGGTTGCATAGAAATCTCTGTGTCTAACAACTTTCACCATGAAGGATGTAAAAGAACATCATCTCAGATTATATAATATGGGTGCACCTTTCATGAACCTGAATAAGACCAATGGACTGTTTCAGACTGGACAAAACCATCTTGCATCAGACTTCATAGCAGCACAGTACTCTAGATCTCATTACTAAGCCCTCAGTGCTTGTTTCAGGGGTTTCCAAGAGTTGAAGTCAGTAGCTCTCCTGTTGGCAAATATAAATGCACTGTATCTGAAAAAGACAGTGTTATGTATTTGTCAACATTTTCTTTTCCTTTTCAGTTTGGCAGTGTAAATTCTGATGATGAGTGAGTGAGTGGATGGGAAAAAAGCCCAAGTCACACAAGGGAATTGACATGTCAGTGCCCATTGTTGACTAGAAGCTCCTTAGCATGCTGCTATGAATCAACAGACATTTCTACTTTCACACTTACACAGATCTGTTATAAAAGACATCCCAGAGCTCTGATTCATCTTGCTTGCCTTACAATGTTTATATGCTGCCACTGGGACAGAGAACAGATGTGATGGATTAACTAGCAATAAATCATACGACTGAGAACACACAGCATTATCATTCTAAAGAGGTAGCGATAAGTATTGCTCTAGAAAAAATGAGAACATTTCCCTGAAAATAAATGCTTCTTTATCCCATAAATTACTATCTCAGTCTGTGTCCCAAACTTAAAATCTATCTGGCTTTACTTCACTTAAAAAGCTGTTATAAGTATTTGCTCAGGTACAATGAAAACAAACATTAATCACACTCTTCAAAGTGGGGATAAAGAGCACCACGTCCCACCATTTTCTCTTTCATTAAAACTAATGAAGAAAAAGTTTCTTTCAACTGGTAGAACTCCCACCAACAAAGCAGCAACAAAAATGAAGCCCTGCCAGTCCAGTCACATCCTCCCCAGGGAGCACTTCTACTCCCCCAAGCATCTATTTTCTGATGGCAAGATGCCGACTCCTACAACCTCCACAAGGAACCCAAGAGTCATAACATCCCCTCATTAGTATTTGCACACCATCTGGTGACTATTACTGAATTAACTTCTCACAGAAAATAAGTTTATAGAATATAAGTATAAAATTAAGACTTTGATATGAAATCTTACTCTTCTCCCCCTTTTCCCCTCTAAAAAACTGCAGAATTTTTAAAAGAGAAGAAAGATGAGTGTGAGGAAGATACAGTTAAAAAGGTGAAGAGACTCTCCAGTACCCTCTTTGTCCTTCTTCTTAGTTTATTAGCGTATGATTTAGTGCACATATGAGCGATTTGGCTACAGCTCTTACTCTTTTTGCTTCTGTTAAATAGCAGGTACACTTTTGGACACTGAAAAATATTGAGTGATAACTTTATAGTTATTTTACGCCAATCTTACTTTTTTTTTTCAGTGAAGATATTAGTAAGATTAAACCCCTGTGTGTTTCATTTGTGCCAGCAAGTCCCCAGGTGCTGGAAGGGCCTTCAGACTTTGAAGCTCATCTCCCCTGTAGTAGTATCCTGGGAGAAAAGAATAAGGTAAATCTTCGGTTTTGAGTCTTCTGTGCCAGTTAAGGGAATTTTTTTCCTTTGGGAGGGGACAGGAAAAAGCAGGAATGTTTTGATAGTTTTAGTCCTATTTCTCTCAAAGGGAAGAAAATCCTGGCAACATATATTGACCAACTATTTGATTTCACTAATTGCAATTAGCAATTAATCACCAACTACAATTTAGAGCAAAGCTGTGACAACGCAATGGAACTGAAACAGTATTTACTAGTTAAAATAGAAACAAGTTTTCTCCCCAAACAACCCAGAGATATAACTGCCTATTCAGATAAACCACTGAGTTTCAAAGAACCAAAAGTCTTGATGCTATGGCAAATTTAGGAAAAACAGCTGTTCAGGTTACATGCTGCAGTTATCTTTTAAATGAAATACATTGGTAATATTAAAGGAATTTTAACGCAACTGCAAAAATTAAAAATAAAATACCAAGGACCATATGGTGCTGCCATAAAACATTTATGTCCAAATATTTGCTCTCATTCTCATCCAACAAAAACAAAGTCCCAACTAGGAAGCAGAACTCACTTCTCTCCTAACAACCAGTAAAATATCCTCCTGCCAAATTACAAACTACAGCAAGCAAATTCCTCCTTGCTGATCGCAACTGAAGTCAAACTTTGTCAGAGAAGGCAGGAAGTATCTCAAAAGTCGGACCCAAATATTTTACCGTTCACAAGAAGACCCCACCATACTGGACTCTTTGTGAAAAATCTGCATTGAGAAGGCATGGTAATAGTAAAGATGATTTTTCTCTCCAAATCACTAAAAGTCTTTACATGTTAACACTGAAATGTATGGGTTAGTGAAGTTCAGAATATGTGCAGCTGTTTGCAAGATAAGAGTCTATACACAACTCATGATGATTTGTTTCTTAATCAATATTTTAGCCCAGAGAGATTGAAAGTTATTTGAATTGCTGGTTTTGGAAATGTTAGATGTCTTATTTCATGTTTAAGGGATCCAGATTCCACAGGTCAAACCTCTTCAGTTATAATGCTGAGCATTCTGGCCCAAATCCAACAATACACTTAAACACATGCTTGACCTAAAACACAGAGACAGCTGCAGAGAACTTAAAAGTTAAGAATTTACAGGACCAGGGAAAGAATGCTTAGTACCATTCAGGATAAAGCCTAAATACCATCAATCTCTTTAAAAGACTTTTATTTCTGAAGCTTCTTCCTTCCATAATTTAAGATAGAGGTATATGACAATCTGATGACATTAAAACCTGACTGGCCTTAGGTTCACCTGTATTAACCTTTCATAATAACCTTCATCAGAACCTTTCCCCTTTTTAGGGAAAAAATTAAAGCCCAACAAATTTTCTGTAATTTTAGAAGGTGGGAAATGTAAGCACTGTCTTAGCCTAAAGTGGGAGCATTGGGTACAAAACATGACAACGAAGCACACTGATTCTTTGGTATCAGTACAACTTAGCCCTTAATTTAGGCAATGCCATAACAGTCCAAGTTGACATCACAATTAAAAGAAATTCACACAAACTCAAAGACATAAATACAAAACAGACTTTCTAAAAACAGATAGAAGCTTTCCAATTGTGGTTTTGAACAGATTTTTTGCTCTGTATAAAATCCTTGGAGGAAAAAACAAGGGAAAAATGACAAAGAAAACAGTACAAAAAGCAAAACCTTTAAGAAAGTAATTGAAACATTAGCCATACTATTACCAAACCCAACAAACCATCAGAGGGTTATGCCATTTATGGTGTCTGGAAAAGCAAGGCAAATCAAAACCACCATCCTGTAAATGCTTATACTCCTCATCACCACGTATATCTCACGTAAAGATTCAACAGAGTCAGAAACAACACTGCTCATGCAATTACACTCATCAGAGAATCTCTGTTACTCTGGATCTCTTTTCCCAGAGCAGCCAGCTCAGGGCATACTGCGCTTGCACTAAGGGCACATTTACAGCAGGCAGCAGAGCTCAGCACCCACATCCTCAAAGCACAATTCACTGAGCACTAGCACCCAAATTCACACCGATCAAAGTGCCCTACAGCTGTGCCTTCATGGTGTGGTTCCCAAAGGATTTATCCTGTCTGAAAACCAGAACTTACTAGCCACATTTATGCTTTATATTGCTGGAGCATTGCACTCTCCCTCCTGACCAGCACCACTGGCACTGTGAGCAGGGTGCTCAGTGCTTACCTCCCAGTGCATCAGCTCCATCCACAACCCTCATTGGTGAAGTTCATACCCATGTCCCACAGTACTACAAGTAACAGTATTTTCAGCTAACTCAGCTGTCTGTTTGGTTAATATGAGGTGGCTTTAGGGTTCCTTTGCTGTGCTGTTTTGAGACCTGAAGACAAAGAATCATCAAATCATAGAATGGTTTGGGTTAGAAGGGACCTTGAAGTTCAGCTAGTTCCAACCCCTCTGCCATGGGCAGGGGCACCTTCCACTAGACCAGAATGCTCAAAGCCTCATCCACTCCAGCCTCAAACACTTCCAGGGATGAGGCATACATAATTTATCTGGGCAACCTGTTCAAGTGCGTCACCACTCTCAAGTAAAGAACTTATTCCTAATAGCCAATCTAAGCCTACTTGCTTTCAGTTTCAAGCCAAAGTGTCTGTTCTTCCATAATTCTCTGTATTTTTTTCCTCATGTATATTAACGGAATTATAGTCTTCAGAGCCCCTTTAGTGTAAACGTAGCACAGACTTTGAGAAAGGAGGGTACCTACTGTTTTTATGGAGGTGTTTTTTGTTTCTCCAAATAGAAAACTAGTTTGATTTTTTTCTCTTGTAAGAGAGAACTGAACTCCTTTTTACAGATTCTTATCAGAAAAAAGATAAGGCTGAAGAGGCATTGCTGTCACGAAAACTGACCCTTATGAGGAACTAAGGCTGTGAATATATTTTTTTTTTAAAAAATCTGTTTTGATCAGGAGCACAGACTTTAACAAAAAACACCTATTTATATGTTTTCTGCAGTAAAGAATTGCAGGGTTAAAAATCCTAGGTAAGTTGTTCCACTGATTTTGAAAAGTATATTACAATACTTAATTTAAGAATGTGCCCTCAATTTCCAGCTTCACAGTGTTGTTTTGCTTTTGTCTGTAACCTTCTGGAATTTTCTTCTCTATTTTAGTGCTTGTACACCAGGACTAAGTAACCTCCTCTGATAAGAAAACAGATGGAGATCTCATATTCTTTCATTGCAAAGCATATTAAATATTTTAACCATTCTTTTTTTCCTTCCAACACTCTCCAAAGTATTATCTTTCTTGAAAAGTATGTGCCAAAACTTAAGGTCTCCCATTAGATTTCCATCAGATCCCCAAAATATAATCGTTTTCCTATCTCTTATTTGAGATTTCCCTATTTGATATATCCAAACATCATGTAATTTTCCCTACTGTGTAGCTGGCGGCTCACCTCTGTTTTCCAAACACACGCTTTGACCCTTATTCAACGCCATTTGACCATACTACAACACATAGCACCTACTTTCACTTGTCTTAACAAGCAATCTGAGATGACTGTGTATCAACGATCTGTCGTCCTCCTCATCAGTCATATCCCCCATCTGTAATACTTACGATTAATACAAACTTTCTTTCCAAAATAGTGTCATTAAATAAAAAGTTAATTTTCTGATAATATCAAAGTCTGCCAGTTAACTATGAAACAGGCCCAGTAAAGCTCCTCGGCACATGCTTAAACCTTAAGCACTTTACTCACACTGTTATTAAGTACCTTTTGCATGCACACCCAGGACTATAGAAAGGAAATAAAATACACCAGCACAATCGATCTGTATACCCAGGATTCCAGGTCTGGCATCTCATTCAGAGATTTCAGGGTAGTAGGCAGTAACGTTGTGTACAAATAGAAAAGGCTGAGCTCAGACTGAGAAACAATTCACTGAAACAGGGAATCCTTTCAATAGAAAGTGTTAGGATTCCTTTATCTTGTTCAGGTATTTTGTAAAATGCTTGTACGTGGAAAAGCTTGGGTTTAGACCATAAAATACTTCTCACTTTGGACAATTTTTTTAAAATTCCCTCTACTTACCTAAAAAAGGTCACAGCCACTGTGCTTGTACTGTGGTTGGGGGGATTAATCCCTCTACCTGAATTTGTATTTGATGATAGAGTTTTGGCTTAGAAGAGAGTATTGTCTGGAAAATCTGGGTCTCTATAGCCCCATGTTTTTCACTCCCCTCTACCCATTCGCAATTTATTATTATTATTATTATTATTGTTATTGATATTTAAAAGAAAGACCATTATTAGGAGTTCATAACACTCCCACAATACTTTCAATGAAAAGGAAAACAGTAGAAAAATGAAAATATGTACAAAGTTAGCATAGCTATCCTATTTAAACTGTTAACGTGCTGGATGCTGTCTTAAAGGATACTGCTTAGTTTTCCCTTCAAACTTGTCTTTTCATAAATAGACAGATAAGTTTATTTAAGACCTGTCATAATTTAAACCATCAAATACCTTGTATACACACATCGATAGAATTTTGTGTCATCTTTATGAGAGTCTGTGGCATTGGTCAAGCTATGACTGAGTTCTGATCCTGACTGTGCTGAGGGGAAAACCAATCCCTGAGTTCAGTAGGGAAGGATCAGACCTTTATAATGAGAACCAGAGTACTGTAGAGATATTGATTGGCTCACACGGTACTCTGAATTAAGAATTGCAGTTCACAGGTAGAGATTCAACAGTTTGAACTCCTCAGGATTTAATTACTGAGGCTAATAATAGAAATGTGACCAAGGAAAAAATTTAAGGGTTTTCAGATATTATTTTCTAAATGAAAGAAGGAAGATATTTCTAGGGTTTTTTGGGGTGGAGAAAGTTAAGGAGCTAATCCTTTAACCAAGCTTTGCAGATTATCTTTTAACATGCCATACTCAACAGGATCAAAAATCATAGAATCATAGAATAGTTTGGGTCTGTATTCATCTCTGGGATTGTCCCTACCCAGGTCCAGCACCTCGTACTTGGACTTGTTGAACTTCATGAGGTTCCCATGGGCTCACTTTTCAAGCTTGTCCAGGTCCTTCTGAATGGCATCCTGTCCTTCTGTTGTGTCAGCTGCATGGCTAAACTTCGTGTCCTCTGCAAACTTGCTGAGAGTGCACTCAATTGCACATATAAACATATAATCAAATTATACATTTGTCTGGACTCCATAAAAATGAAGTTAAAATTTCTCCCTAGACAGAGGTTCCTACCAATATGAGCCTGATCTGTATCTCTGAGAGATCTGATCAGGTAAGAGTACATCCAGACAGGAATCTAACCAGAATTGGATAAACCATGTTCACTGATCAGCTGTCCCAACTGGTTTTCTTACAGGAGTTGAAAATACCATAAATGTCCTCCTGAAATCGAGAAAAAAGATAGTAGAAAGATCCTTTACCATAACAAGCTGTTACGTTTCTCTGCCCGAGGAGAAATACCTCATTTTGTGCTCAAAATCCTTGAGTTTCTCCTTAAAGGGGTTCTTGTTTATGAGAAACATTGAGTTACCAGCTAATGCTGCTTGAAGTCTCCAAAGAGAAAATTAGTAGGCAGTTCTTGGGAGCAAATAAAGCCACTTGCCACCCTGTTCTCAGAGGCAAAAAAATGCAAATATCTTGCTTCTGATCAAGAAATAAATTTCATGAACCTCTTTCATGCAAGATCAATTCTTTTTTTATTTATAACAATAGACATATATGGAAATGTATAATCAGCCCTAAATCTTATTTTATTCCCAGGACCTTACATTCAAAATAACCATGCTAGAAATCTTCAGAGTAAATTTGGTCACTAATCTAGTCCTCCAGTTTCCATTTTTATTTACTCACCAAATGATTCCAAACCAGTCAGAAGAGCTGCATGAACTGATTTCCCCAACTAGACATTGCTTTTATCAAGTATTTAACAGAAGAGGAAAACTTAAAAATGTGGATCAGAGAAAAAAGTTATCAGAAGATCACCTTGACATACTCTTACTCTCACTAGTGTATATAGGTTTTTATTCCCAGGGTTCATGCTTAGGATGTAAGTTGTTCAGTTACAGTAATATATTTTCTTTCTTAGCAATCTGATTTATATTTTCCTAAAAATGTTGTTACTGTGTGTATTTTACTCATCAATTGTCTTTTTGAAGTTGGATAGGACAGAACAGAATAGAACAGAACAGAACAGAGCAGAATGGAATATTGCAGGTGGAAGGGATGTACCACGACCACCTAGTCCAACTCCCTGACCAATTCAGGGCTGAGCAAAAGTTATCAAGGCCATTGTCCAAATTCTTCTCAAACAATGACTGGCTTGTGGCATCTTTGGGAAGCCTGTTACAGTGCCTGACCACCTTCTCAGTAAAGGAATGCTTTCTAATGTCAAGTCTAAAGTAGTCTAAGTAGTATGGCCATTAGGATTATTCTTCTACAGAGAGGAATAGCTGCACAGAGAACAAACAGAACTGCAGAAAATTTCTGTTGTCTTGTTTTTACAGAAAATTCAAATACCTTATTTTTCACTTTCTCCAAACATTTTACAACTTCTTTCAAATTTTTACTATCTATATGGGAGTAATTACACTTATAAAGCATCCAGACTAAATCCAAGTTATTTTTGTGTTTGTCATCACATCCTTTTAGGTATTTTAGGTGTTTTAGTGTGATTCAACTTCCTCTGAAAGGAGGCACAGTGTAAGTGCTGCTTTCCATGGACCGCCTTTAAAGCAAGGACATAGAGCATTGCTTCATCTTCCGTTATGTATATCACGCATTTCTAAATGTGATATCAATGTAGTGTAAGCTGCTAAATACATCCTCATTTGCATATATGTAGAATGAGATTTGCTGCTACTGCCACAGCTAGCTAATGCCACATCTTAGAGGTATTACACAGAAAATGTAAATTGGGGAATCCTTGATTTATTTTGTACAGCAGGAAAAAAACACTGAAAGAGAGCTTCATATACCATTTACAATTATTTAGGTTTTGAAATCTGTAATATAGGAATAATTACATGGAAAAAATAGGCTGGATGCATTTTTTCAAATGACTCGTGTGAGATAAAGTCCCATGCTAATTTATGTTATTTAGGGTATTAATTTTACTCGGGTCACGGGAAAACAGCAACACTTTCAGTAATGAAATGCTCTTAGGCTAATTTCCATTTGCATGCAAGCAACATCATCAGGTTTAGTACATCCACAGAGCCGTACACACTTATACCGATATCTGCATGAGAAGAAAGTGAACAGTCTGTTGATTTATTACATACAAATTGAATGAATAAGATAACATTTTATTAGCAAGATACCATTATAAAAATAATGGATACAATACAAGTGGTATATTGCTTTATCAGTGAATCTACTGTATGTTAGAACCTGGTACATGTTGTAATAAAAAGATAATTAAAAGTATTGAATCACAGAACCGTACTAAGAAATAACCCAGTAACAACAAGCTCCATTAGTGAAACACTATATACTGCCAACCAAGTTCAAAAAAGACTGAAAAGTTAATTCAATTTTTAAGGAAGAATAAAAAAAAGCCTAAAGTCCAGACAGTAAAAGAATGTGAGTATTTTTCTGACTTCCTTTAAAACAGACCAAAAAATTACTTGGCACACAAATTTCTTGTTTGAGAAGCTTTATCTCATATCTTTAGTAAGCATATTTGTGATAAGGTGATATTCGCACTCTTTAACTGTTGTAATATAGCACTCTAGAAACCTGTAGAAATATTTCAGAGGACTTTTTTGTGCTTTTTAAAAAAATTATTGTTGTTGGGGTTTGATGGGTTTTTTTATTTGTTTGGGTTGTTGTTTTTTTTTTCTTTTTAATTTTATGAGCAGCACTGCTTAGCTTTGGAAATAAACAGCCTTCTCTCTGCATCCCTCCCCCTTTCCCCTTGGGTCAACTGCTTCTCTTCCCTCCCTCTGGTCAGTTTAATATGGAGATGCTGCCTGAGTCTTCTTGTACAGAATAAGCACACAACATTTTCTCCTGGGAGTTGGTTCATGCAAAACGCTGCCCTGCTGAGAGAGTAGAAATTTACCCATAAGACATTCTTCCAGCAGCAAGACTCCAGAGGAAACCTGATCAGAATTTTTAAAGACTTGCCTTGATTTTCTCTATAATTCCTTCAAAGTTTCAGGGAGAAAAATATAAACCAAATGTTTAAGGTTTGTTATGCTTGGTCTTGACCAGAAACAGACTGAAACATAGTCTCATTTGGGGATAGAAACTGAGAAGAAGACAGCAGTGGATCATTTTGCACAGATTTTTCTGCTGCTGTGTTTTGTGATTTCTTTTTGTTTTTCTTTCTTCCTTCTGACTATCAGTTTATAGTCTCTGCAGCACTTCAGCTGATCGATACACCAGCTCTCCCCCTTCCACACACAGGCAGAATCTTACTGTCTTTAAGATATGCAGGTGGTATTTGCAAAATAAAACCCGTTTATTTTTACCACTTATGTTTGTGTCACTGATTTAGCAAGAAAACATATCCAAATAACATAGAACATAAGAAAGGTGATAATTTTTAAATGGTTATTTCTTAAAGACCCTTGGAAAATTGTGTAGGAGAATAGTGAATTTTAAAATATCTTCTAAGAAAGAAACCTTTAATTTTGGGCCTGATCCTAAGTCCAATGAATGCTCTCCCTCACTTCATTGTGACTCGAACCAGCTTTTTATTGTTTAATCTCACCCTGATCGATTTCAGTCGCACAGCTCCCACAAGTTTTATTATCATAATAAATTTAACTTTAATATTTTCATAGTACCTAAAAGTTGCAACTAGGGTAGAATCCAGTATGCCAGGTACTATTTAGAAACTCCTTATTAAACGACAGTCTCTTCCTTCAGAGGTTCCAGTTGTTAAGTCAGTTTGCAGATGACACATCCCACAGTTGCACATTAGGCGATGCTGACGTGATCAGACCTGATGAATCAGTGAAGTTAGCCAGGTGAGTAAGGACTTCTCAGAACTAAACTTTTATATGACCACATCTTTAGGAGAGGGAACACATCTCACATTTAATCTTAAACAAACAAGCATCCCTAAATAAGATATAATACTGGAAACTTTATTTTCTCCCTTTATTTCCTGCAGTAGTAGGGAGATTGTTTTATCCTTCTCTGCGTAGTACTGGGACACTACATACATTCTGGTGACCATGTTTTTTAATTTATATTGAAAGTGGATCCAGCAGTTACAAAAATTATGTGAGAAGAAGAACTTAACAATGAGAGTTCAAATTTTGTGTGTATAGATCAACAAAAGAAGATTGAGATGTGGTTACAATATTTAAACACCTTAAAAGAAGAAATTACCAAGCTGTAAATATCTTCTAAATTCCACAGAAACAGATGGAACAAGGAATCATGACTGGAATTTATATCCAGATAGAATAAATAGAGAAAGTACAATTGTAGCAATGACAATAGATTCTTGGAAGTACCTAGATTCCCTTTGTCCTGATAAATTTGAATCAAAATCGACTAGAAAAGTAGCACTAGCCAAACAAAAGTAAAGAGGATAATTGATGAGATAATCAAGGATATTCTCTGTCCTGGATATGAGAGTTCAAACTACACTACTGATAAATTTAAAGATCAGAAGAACTACCTGTTCAGACAAAAAGTAGCAATTTTTAATTAATTTTGGTTCTAAGAAACTTAGATTTCTCCTAAAAAGTTTTTATTTTGGAGAAATAAACTCTTGGGGCACGCGTATATCTCAGCTCCTGTACGGTACCTGACACTTCAGTCCAAACCCCAATCTTTGAATTCGTGATTATTAATCTGGTTTCTAATTCTAGTTCCTAAGGACTTCTCATAATTACATCACATTTCTGACTATTCATAGGAGCATATCACTTTATTCCCCTGTCTGTAGTGAGATACTATTTAGCCTGGGGAAAGTGGTTCATCTTGTCCAAGTGTCCAGCTATACAATAATGCAAACACAAAAATAGGAATCACAGTAAACAATGAATGTAATGCAGATTCAAGACACATCTAACTGCTGTAATGAAGTAAAAGTACTTCAAATGAACTATAGATAGTCGAGGTACTATCTCTGCCATTATTCTGACATGCACAAATACTATTCCAGTCTGCTGTGGTCTGCTTCACAAGTAAATCCAGTACCTGTCAGAAGCATTGAGATGATGAACGAGAATCACATCTGGAGGATTAGCCTGAATCACAGGTGGAGATTCTTTTAACTGGATGGGACCAATTCCAGTAAGTATTACATGATGCATTGTGATTAAACTTAGTGAGGGATGGGGGAGAATTTAAGCATTTTTGGAAACCGGTGGTCTAACGTTTCTCTGCCTCAGGGGCATGTACAATGCCATTCACTTAGTCAACAAAAAGTAAACATAAACTACTCTCCATTCTTTCATAAGGTATGATATGCAGAAAGACAGACACTGTGACTACTTTAGGTCCATAAGCTTAGTGTAGCACTTATTCACTTCATTCTCTCTGCTCACTGTGTTCCACATTTACCACAAAATAGCAACAAGACATAGGTTAATAATGAAGGAGGTTAATTTTAAAAAGCCATTTTTTTTATGGTTAGTTTCTAGGAACACATAGTCCTCTCTCATTCACACCACTCCTCTGTGTTTTGATGCAGAGGCAATCTACCTTTGCATGGTTTGAATTCCTCATGATGGCATGCTCTACTTCAAGTTATAAAAACACAAAGCACAAGCCCCTCACAACTGGCCCTTTCACCTGGTGTCCATATATATTTCTGTCTTTTTGAGCCTGTGGGTGGAGGTCTTATTTTTTGAAACTTTCACTCTGGCTGCTGGAAATGTTCACCTACTGATCCTCAGAACATTCTGAAAAGCCTTCTTCTCATAAAGGCTGTGCAAAATTCATTACAAAACTAGAACACAGAGAAGATGTAACCTATTTGTATTTATGCTCAGTCTCAAGATTTTTGCTTTTCAGTCTTCCAAAAATCACACTCCATAGAGATTCTACAGCTACTTATGATCAATTTAAACAGTTCCATTCTTTTATCCACACATCCAGTAAAAGATTTCTTAAGTTAGCAAGAAAAGGTTAACCGGGAACAATGGTCGGATTATTGAGATCTGTAAATAGATGTTCTGCCAACACCTAATATATTCCTTATCTTATAAAAATTCAGGTAGTATGGACCTTCCTAGACTATCTTATATAAAAACCATGAATCTATGAAATTAATGTCACCAGTGGGAGTTTCTCGTTTTCTGTCAAATGCCCAATGCCAGGCACAGAGGCCACACACACAGTGCAAGAACCAGATCAATAACTTTAAGCAAACAAGTGTTGCAACTTCAAAAACAAAGGTATCTGCATTAATGGTATGACTCTTATGCCCCATCCTTTAAGGAGAGAAATAGGTGTCTCTCAGTAAGCCAGAAAGCTTGTGTGCTAAATGGGCAGGTATACATATAGTTTAAGGAACCAGGAATCTGTTGCAGTCCATGCACTTCTTGGGAGCTGAGGCACTGTATTCAGTAAAACACTTCCAATAAATCTACTTTTGCCCTAGACCTTTAAATTTCCTTTTGTGATTAGAAGAAAGTGCATTGCCGTATCACGTCTCCAGGATGAAGGACTACCGCC
>VZRE01005014.1:0-14275 GCA_013396775.1 Cephalopterus ornatus
TACTATGTACACAGAAAAAGGGACCCCGAGCACAACCCCCCCCCACCCCGCCCCCCAAAAAGGGAAAAGGAAGAGGGAAAACCAAAACAAGTATGTATAGTCAAAACCTGGGAGCTACCAATAAAGAACTAGTAAGAGAAAATCTTACTACTCTCCTTGAGGCAGCAGAATCTCGCCAAATGACCGCCGGCACTATCAGTCCTCCGCACGAGCAGAGCCGACAGCAGAGAACCCGCCTTCAGATCCACAGGAAGGGACAGAGAGCGGGAGGCTTCTCTCCCTTCTTATTTATACTCTGGTTCACGTAAAAAATCATATGGAATACTGGGAACATGGCCACTTCCTTGGTTAGAACCTGGTTACCAAGGAAGGCCTAGAATCAAAACAACTACAGTGGTTAAGGTCCTTGCCACAGCATTCTCAAACTACCCAAGAGCAGAGCGGAGCCTATTTTGAAATGCTCCTTCAAGAACTTCAGAGTGTTTTCTGTCTAGGTCAATGTTCTCAGACAATTTTCCAGATAAGGTCATATAATATGAAATGTATAGACAGGATCAGATGCCATAAGGTCTGTTTCTGCATCTTCTCAACCTTGGCTGAGTTGATAAACCTTTCTTAGACTTTCCCTCCAGTTTTATAGTGGAGATAGTGGTATTGAAGAGGTTTGCAGGTGAATAATATTTTGAAAGCGCTTTTATCAGGTGCAAAAGTTGAGGATTTATTGCCTGTTGTATCCTAATTATTAATTACTGGTCTTCCAAATTTCAGAGAGTATTTTTTTCCTTTTAAGTGTATCAGGAAGTTTTTATTGACCTACTTAGTGAAGTGACAAAGTCTGACTTCATGTTACCTACAGCTTTTACTACCAACTTCCTTCTCTTGCTTTATAATTTTTGTTAGTTCCAACATGAAAAATTCAGAAATATTACCTTCTTGAATTAATATTTTTATTCTTTGTAGCCAGAAAATACGGCTTGATGAGCTGTAGAGGCAACTGTTGCTGTTTTAAGTGTGTGACGCAGACTAAAAGAAGATAATTATTTTTTAATCAGGATGTGGTTGTCAGGATGTGTTTCCATAATCACTTACAAATGGACACTTCTTAAAAACATAATCAATGAGACTGTAGTGTTTTCTCCTCCCTCACTTCAACTCAAGGCTAAAAATTGAAAACCTCTACCTTGCTTTTTTTCTTTTTTCCATTTTGCCTTTTTCTTTTCACATTAATAAAGCACAGTTCAAGTGACATATAGAAATGCTGTTCCTGCTTTTAGCTAACAATAGTGCCGAAGATTTAATTTTAAAATAGAAATACTATAAACTGGGAACTTCAGAGTTAAGCCTCCTTCCTAATTTTAGTTGAATTGAAGGAGTCAAATCTCTGGTTGCCTAGTCCCTTGTACACGTTATTTCTACTTCTGCCTAAGCTCAGAGAGCCCTCTTCTTCCAGTTAGGACACTAAGCTAATACTTCACAAGGACAGCACGTCTGTAAGGCTTCACTGTTCAGGAGAGTGTGCCTTTTTTAGGTTTGTGAGGCTCCAACCAACATCAGGGTCCCCTTGTAATAGAGAACACTCAGGGTTTCAGGAATTTGCACTAAACAAACAAGGCAGAGCGTGGCTCAAACCAGGCAGCATACCAACGTGCAGGGCAGCTCAGGGGCTTGCTGGAGGTCACACAGGAATTGAGCTGAGCTGGGCAGAACAGAGCTCAGATTTTCACAGTGCTAAACCACAAGTTTGACTGCAAAACTTCAAAGTACCACTGTAAAATTTTGATTCTGCTGAAGCCAAACACAAACCCTGATGTTGATTAGGCTTTAAACCTAGGCCCAAACACTAGCCAAGATAAAATCCAACGGTACATCTGAGGCCTGCTTCCTCTCTTTATATCCCCTAAAATATCTCTGTGGTGGCTCAGATGGTTTAGTGATGCTAATGAAAACACAATGTTGCAGATTCCTGAGACTTTTTGTATGTCTTCTCATCTGGTCTTTAGTCTTCTGTGCTTTTTGCTGGTTGTAGTGCAGAAATATTGATGCTTGCTTGCAAGAGAAGTATTAAATTTCCTGCAATTAGAAAAGAAAATTAGGATTTCATTTCCTTATAAAGCGAGGCCAAAGGTAGAAACACAGAGGAAGCTTCATGAGCAATTTAAAAGCGAGCTGAGGACAGCTAAGTTGTTAGATGAAATGATCCAAAGAAATGTACAGTCAGATACCTCTGCGATGTGTAGCTGAGAAAAGCTACAACCGATGCATCATCCATTAGTGAGTTTTAATACTAGGGTTGTCAAATTGTTCAAAGAGCATTCTGAATGGAGAACTTAGTGACATGGAAAAAGCTGCTACTTAATATTTATATTTTATAGTGAGCTCCCGGTTTAAATTCGAAGACATCATCTTGTTGTATTTCCTTTTGCCAAGTACCTTTTGATTTGTTTGTTTTTGAGGTAGGGTAAGTCTAACAAAAGTGTTGATGACCAACAGCTTATATTTCTTTAAAATTTATGAATATTTTGAGGTTTACCTTATCTTCTGCATATCCTATACCATTATACGTCATACTTTTCTGAAGGAAAACAAAATTTTTGTTTAACAAAAAAATTCACACCATATTTCTGGGAATCTGAACCACTTTTGTTAGACAGAATGACAGCATACATGAAGGTAATGGAATAGTCCCTGAACACACATCTCCTAAACCCCTCTATTCCCAAATTCTCTGTCCTCCTGCAGACTGAGCATACCTGTTAAAGCCATGTTACACATCTTAGTTGCTCAGCAGGATTGAGATGAAATTTGAAGAAGTATGCTCTGTGCAACGCACAACATTTCTCCATGCTGGCCTGCTGCACAGTCTTTAGATGCTGAAGGCTGGAACATCTCAGGTTGTGGAGGTCTCTATCACCCAGCAAAAGGTTCTCGATATCTCCAGCTGGCTCTTGACTCCCTCTCTGCAATTCAGTTTAATCAGAACCATTGCGGCTGTGTTTTCAGAGTTGTAGGTACACAGCACAGCAGCAAACTTTCAGGCAGAAAGGTCACTTGGTTGTTATTGCCTAACGGGGCTGTGGGCATTTCCTCAACTGTTTAGATGAGCGAGGAAACCTCTTTTCCTCTTCTGTGCTACCAGAGCAGCACATAACGGGGAGCATGCTTTATGAAGACTCGGTGAGTGTTTTACAGAGGTATGCTCTGAGGAGATTCTGTCATACAAACACTAAACCAAAAGTTTTTTCCAAGGGCTGACTCCAAATTCTTTACTGTCCAGAGCAAAGTTCTGTTCCCCGTTTGCCTTCTTTCACAAGCACTTTTTGGACTATTTAGCTAACAATTACAGCCAAAAAATACAACTGTTAGAAGCAGTTCTAATAACAGTAAATAAAATAACAGTCATATTAGTTACAGTAAAAATCACAATTAGTGTTGTTACCCAGACAGAAAATGCCAATTGCTTTTGTGTGCCTTGAGGATACAACAGAAACCATGTAAGTTCTAGATGTTCAAAAGATATATGATATTATAAAAACACATAATAAGAAAAGAGAAGGAATGAAGTCCTTAGAATCTAATCTCTATAAGGAATATGTATACAGATGGAAACCTTTTGACCTTTTAACAAATCACACTTGGGTGTATTAAATTGAAGCTACCTAGAGTGGGTGAGGCTACCTCCTGTTCTGACTAATATGTATTTACAGAAGCTGAAATTTAGCCACAGAAACAGGAAAAAAAAAGTACATGAAGGAATTAGAGGAATAATGTATTAAGAATTGTCCAAAACACACATATGGCTTCTTTGCTTTTACATCTACATTTTTAAAAAGGAAGATGTGCTGTGAATTGAATGAGGTAGTACTCAGAAGGGAACCCTTACTTCCTCCAGCCTGCCTGGAATTTTTCAGTCTCATTGACCCAACTCCAAGGCTCTGTATGTAATTTCTTCCTCAGCCTGAATGTAAAAATGGCAAAAGTGAGCACAGAAAATAAATAATTTTGCAAAAACACACAAAAGTATTTTTTACAAGGATGTATGAGGATACATCACTTTAAACTTCTTACTTTTTAGATTTTAATTTTCTTCCTCCATATTAATCTCTAAACAGAATCTGTTCCTTGTCATCTTGTGAATCCTTTGGGTTTGTGCAGTCCTTCTGAGTCAGTGGCTGTAGCAGGAACATAGCTAGTACTTCTTGTTTTATCAGTTCTGAACTTATTTGGCTCCTTGAGGGCAAGAGAGCATAGGGATGGCTGAAATGCGGTATGTGCCCTAAGGCTGTAGCTGGAGAATGATGATCTAATTTCTATTGACTCTACTTATGACAGTCAAATTCATTATTCAAAGAACAGCAAACATGGCTGTTTTTGCCTTGAAGCCAACAGGCCTGGCTAAAGTGGAAGGCCCCAAAGGGAAGTTATGCAATGGGTACTCTAATCTGTTTAATTTCTTAGCCGCAGAAACTCCAGAATTAACTAATTTATCAATTAGTGTATAATTGCTAATTATCAACTAATAATCTGCTAATCTGCATGACATGAAGATTTATTGATTACTGTTGGCAAGAGCTTACAGGGCTCTATCAATTAACTAATTGATAAAAATATCAATTAGTTGATATTTTTCTGCTGTTTTTGATTTAAGAAGTGGCCAGTGCTGTTGATTTTTGGTATCCACTGTGGGTCACAACCTGCATAGCTTTGCAGGGATCTCTGTATACCTTAAAAATTAATTATCATTGACATTACTGCAGTGCCTGGCTGAAGTCAAATCTCAGCTAAACTGCCATTTCTACATTGTATGGAGAAAAAGCATTCCAAAGGATTTGTGTAATCTGGATTAATGAAACAAAGGAAAAGAAACAGTGCTGTTAAGGGTATTGATCAGTATAGTTTGGTTGCTGTCAGAATCAGGAACAGAATTCTGATCTCAGCTCTTGCCAAGGTGACTTGGTTGACACACTACAAATGATTTATTGGATGCTTGAGATTTCTTTTCATTATTTTTCATCCAGCATGTCCCTGTTAAAGAACAGATAGAAGATTTGTGTTTGGTAGCTCATTGACATGAAAAGTTTGCAAGTCAGTAATGCCTTCTCTATATCTTGAACTTTGTCATGACATGTCACTGGGTACGAAGAACACTGCTGCAAATTATCTTGATACAGGAGTAAAAAATAATCTGTCTCTGGAAGAATTTATTCATTAAAAGTATCAAAACTCTGTTTTTTTCAATACAAAAGGTTGTTTTGTTTTTTTCTGGACAGGAGGGGGGAGTGGATTGGGAATTAAGATGAAATATTTACTGAGGAATGAAGTTTTGAAGAGGCTGGTATCTCAAAGTAATGCCATGCTTTAGATGTTCACATATCAAATGACCCTGAGAGATGCAAATTATAAATCTCTTTACAGACTGATAACGTAGCATGTAAATTGTAATAATTATATGAACAAAGGAAATAAAAGTAGATGTCTTAAACATTTACTTAACTAACTCAAGCTCCTGTTTTCTTCAAGAATACATTTTGCATTTCTTTTATTACATTTTATTATTAAATTTCTTAATTGAAGAAATCGACCTAAGGGATTAGAAAATAGCTGAATACTTGCAAATAAATGAAATCAATTACAGGCACAGAATTGTAGTCAATTTAATTTGTGGGGCCACAAGAGATTGTCTGTGTAGCACAGATGATCACGGTGACAGAAAAGAAGGCTGTAAATGACTAGAAATGTTCATCTACTCCAGACAGGTATTTGTCTAATTTGTTCTTTAAAAAGCTTAAGCTTTTTAGTTAGAAATCCTATGTTCTTTTGATATCTATCACAGCACTTCCTTACCTTAAATGTCATAAAGTTTTTTCATGAAATCTAAGTTCCATCTTTCTTATTGCACCCCAAACCTGCTTTTTTGCTGTACCCACCATGGACAACAGTGTATATGATTTCTTTGAGGAAGCATCTTGCATATTTAAAGTCTGTCATCATTTTCCCTCCAGCCTTTTCTGTCTCCACCCCTCTGCACCCCCAGCTCTCGTTATCTTTTCATCTTTAGACTAAATAAATCCAACTATTTGAGTCTTTCTTCATAAGTTGTGTTTTATAGATGCTTCATCGTTCTTTTTTCTCTACTCTGGACTGTCTCCGATGTGATACACATGATTTTTTTAAGTGCAGTGACTGAAATTGGACACTATACTTCATCTCCAGTCTTAGTAATGCTGAGTAGAATGGAAAAATTCTGGTGTCTGATAATGTTTTTGCCGTTTAAATGTTTGCCTAACATTTGACTTATTTTATTTTTTTTTTCCTAGTAGCATCTCACTGCTCATTCATTTGCTATTTGTAGTCTACTTTAGTTCCTGAGCTCTATGTTGAAGACCTATTACCTCGTCAGTCCTTTGCCATCTGGTATTTCCTGTCTGTGAAACTGATTATTCCCCTCAAAGTGCAAAGCTGAACAACCAACTAACTCAAATTGCATCTTCTTTTTCTTTTTTTCCCTTCAGACCGTGTTTTCAGTGTACCAAGGTCACTCTGAGTTCTGACTTATGTCCTTAAATCAGATTTGGAGATGCCACCTTAACATCCCTTTAAAAAGCAGCATTTTTTCAAAGACCCGTGTTTCTAATGCCTGGTGGAGTGGTGTCTTCTTGGCCTGGAGCAAGACTTAGGACTACAGCACATGGACTTTGATGATTCATTGACAGCTGGGGAAATAACGCTGTGCTGAATAAATCTGTTGGTTAGTTACTGAGGATATGTTTTTCTTAAACATACTGCTTGGAATCTGTTTTCACTTTTAGTTGTTTCATTTCAGCATCAGGTGTCATGGGTTTATGATGTCCAACTGAAAGCTTCACCAAAAAAAAAGCTTATACCTTGGGATGTGGTAGAAGCTGCCTGGCAGAGGAGGGCAGTGAATTGTAATAATATGCAAATTGTTTAGTAGTGTCACAAAAAACTCAGCATTCTGATCTTGGTCTCCACTGACAAATTCTATAAAACTTGATATTCATTTGAGTTTTTTTCCTAACTGATTGGCTTGTGGAGCTAACCAACCTGGAAAATGTTTCAAAAAGCATATTGTTTCCAGTACTTTTATTTCAATGTTTGATATTTATGGGTTGGTTAAGAATTAGTCACTGAAGGAATTTATGAATCATTCTGAATAATGAATAAATTTATGCTCTGATTGAAAGCAGTTTGTGAAAAGGAAAAAAGGGAGAAATAAATTTTAAAAATGATAGTTCAGTCAACTCCAACAGGACTTTTAGCCACCTGTATAGATGCAAGAACAAAAAACAAATGTGAGGACTTAATGCAGAGTCCAGAGAAAGTCAAAAGTAGACTCAGGATTAGACTTATTAGGTTTTATTTTATGGCTTGCTGGTGACTCTAGTTTTGTTTCCACACTAGTTTATGTCTGCAGAGTCCTTGAGCATAGGGATATGAATGTAGGGCCTTAGAGAGCCATGCAAATTTCAAATTAAAATACCAACAGCCTTACCGGTGAAGGGGAAAAGGAAAACCGTGACAAGAACAGCAGCAATGATAGGTCAAGGCTTAGGGTGCAGCACTTGAAATTGCTTTGCAATTTGTTTTCACTGTGTGGTTAGACACAATTACAATCCTGTTGCACTGACTGCTAATTCCAGAACACTGTGTGCACACAATGCAGCATAGATTTGGCATTACATGATGAATATGAAATGCAAGACATAAAGCACTAAGCTTGTAAGGCAATCAGAAGGGTAGGCTGAGAACATTATGAGCTATTGTGTTTATTTTGGACCATGGACTTAAATGGTAATTCTTTATGTAGATCTACCAGTAGGAAATGCCAAGAATATGTAAGAAGAATGATTATCCACAACACAAATATTGGGTTCAAACACAATATTGGACTCTAATTAAGAGAGTAAGCTTTAGAAGTATGAAATACAAGCTTGAAGAAAAGAACTGGAAAAGCTGAACACTAATAGTCTTTACATTCAGCTAGAGGTCTGATTTCATCATCTCTCTCAAAAGCACAGATCAGCCATAAGCAAATCTGTAGTACAAGGGACTGAAAAAGGTCCATAATAAAGTTTTTAAATTAAAATAAAAATAATAGCAGTAGGGTCATGAACAATAGTAGAAAATAGATCCCAAAACACACTCCACCAAACCACAAGATTTTTATGTAAGAGGACCAGAGAAATAAGCCACAATTATATGTTGCTGGGAGTTAATACTGCTGAGTTTCTAATACTCTAGCAGAGGGTGGTTGTGGCAGCAATTTTTCACTTCACTTTGTTTTAGAACAGCAACATTAGGAAATTCTGTGAATACTAGTTTCCTAGTGTATGCTCACTTTTTGCTTTTGCCTTCTTCCCATTGGTTCTGTCAGAAATGATATTATGCAGGAAAGATAGCTTCAGAAGAAAGGAGGATTTTGATTTTGCAGGAGTGGTTTGGTGTTTTCTACTGAACTGATCAGAACTCTCTCCGTCTCCTGTGTGCCCTTCTATGCCTATTTGTGACTTGATGGTAGACTGCAATGTGAAAGTCTGTTCTGTTGCTCAGTTGTATTTTAACTTGAAATATTATGTGTGTTGCCAAAATGCTGTGACTAGGCTAGTTGCCATGGAATACTTAATTCAATAGTATTTGCTTTTTGTTATTAGTGACGTTGTCTTTCAGATTGCTTATTCAGTCACAGCTCTCATCACTATGACTCACCAAAAATCCTGCTTTGCCTGACTGGAGTGCTAGACAGTTTGGGCAAAAACTTTCCCAGCTCCTTCCTGAAGGCTGAGCCTGTGGGTTTTGCCTTTGTTTTGTCTAAATACAGAAAGCTCATGGGCCACAGATGATGTAAAGATCTCAATCCTGAAGTCCTGGTGAGATTTACCGCTGCATGAAAGTCAGCTACGTGGCACATAGTTGGCCAAGCTGAGACCTCCCACGAGTGCTGGCTGTGTGAGCAGGGTTTATGGGGTTGAACAGAAATATTTTCCTTGGAAAACAGAAACAGTAAAAATCAACACTAAAAATGAGTGAACTCCAATTTAGACAAATCCAGATTTTTTTTTTTATTTTTTTTTTTTTTCACTGAGCAAAGACTCCTGTCATGGTGGACTGTGAAAGCTGAATTACACTCAGGGCTGATTTGAGTGACCTGTCTCTGAATGACATGGTTTCATAAGCTCTTGTCATCCTGAGATACCATTTGCAAGTTCAAATGCATCTGTTCCAAATTCTTTTTACTTCCTTATTTTTAAACCTGGTTTTATGTAACAGGAAAAGATTGAACACTAACTGGTTCTGGGTGGAGGCACTCACACATGAAGTTTGGTTCTGCCATGGTGATTCCAAGCAGCAACCTGTCCTGGACTGCAAAAATTATGAGGCACAAAAAGGCCCAAGCACCTACCCTGCTTTAATTGCTTAAGTTCCCAGTAAATCCACCTTTCTCTGCAGTTTCTGGCCAGATTTTGTGTACAAAAGTGTGCTTCCAAAATATTTGCATGAAAGTCTGTGTCTTTCTGAGCTGGGTTTTCAAACACAGAGCTACCCATATTCTACGAAAAGCAGTTGCTACCCATGATGCAGCACCAGTGTCTCCTCCTCCCATGCCTGTCAAAAACACTTTTCCAATGCTGTTTCATTTGGTTTGTTGGTTTGGGTTTTTTTCTTTCTACTTATAAATTCTAATCTCTACTCGTTTGGATTACTTTCAGTGAAAATAGGCATATTCTTTGCAAACTCATCAGACAGTTCAAAAACTTGAACCTTTATCTCTGAGAGTGCCATCTGACACAGCACACACAGAGACTATCCCACAGCAATAAAAGACTCCAAGCCTCTCCTACAATAGTCTAAGGTATTTTTCATGCATTTGAAGATGGCTAGAAGACAACTCAGTAGTTTTTTAGTCAAAATCATCACACCTTGTTTCCCCTTACCCTGGACTTTCACAGGGCTAAAAAAATAAATATTTGGCGTAGCTTAGGTGGGTTTGAGCAATGGCACAGAAACAGTTGGAGCACTTCAGTGCAGCACCAAGTGTGATGGGTTTATCATCTGAATATGGGTGCAGTTGTATTGAGGGCCTGGCATGAAAACACCAGTCCAATCACTGTGCTTATGCTCTACATTCTGTACCTTAAAGTGGCTTGATCAAATTTCAGTCTGTGACTAGATTTACCATCTGGGGTTTTTTTTGTTTGTTTTTTTTTTTTTTTTCCTCGTTACCACAGATGAAATACCAAGCAAAGCTTTGTTGTCAGTTGCTGATTGTTATCATCCCCTGAGCTAACAGGAGCTGCTGGTGCTTTTGCTAAGCTTGTCTCTGCTGCAACTCACTCTTCATGCAGCTGTATGTCTTGCAAACATCCCTGCACCTCCTTAGCTATCTGAAAATAAGGCACTGTGAGTAAGGAAGGTGGACCGGGGTGGCTGAAGCTTGTGAAAGTTTTGTTACATCTGCATCTGCAACTTGCAGTTGATAGATCTGAGGATTAATTTTTTTTTATTTGAAAAAATAGTAAATTAGAAGCCTACACCACTTCTTTCCTGTCACTGACTAAATTGTGATTATTTTATCTTGAACTCATTTCAATGGCTTTTAGAAGACAAACATATTCTTAGTGAAAGGAATGAGTTCAGCAAACATAATCAACTAAAATCAAATGGAAAAGGAGTCTAATAAAAAGAGGCTTCTTTCAGCCTGCCTGTGAAAAGAATCTGCTACCTTGACCCCTCTGATCCACAGTTTTCAGCTCAGCAGCAGTGTCTCACCTATGTAGTCATGCTCAGCTGCTGCATTGGGCTATTATTTTCACCTTTTACTGTTTGGATGTGTTCTTTATTCTCAGCAGGTCTTCCCATTTTATTGCATGCATTTATATATTCATTGAAAATAGCACGACTATAAAAAAGTTAACAGAAGAGATTTACAGGGTTATTTTTGGTTCCTGAGAAACATTCTTCAGACTTTCTCTGAAGTCACTGATCCCCAAATCACCTCAACATACATTTCACACTGCTGTCCATCATACAGTCCACAGTGGTGCACAGTTCTATCTGTGCATGCTTAATAATAGCAAGCTGAAAAGGTGGCCTTTTTTTTCTCTTCTTTCCCTGCTGAATTACTTTCTCTTTTTTTCATACATAAGCTTATGTAATCTTCCTTCCCCATGCTTTTTCTCAGTGTTTTCATTTTATATGAAAATATAAAACGCAGCTGTGAATACCACTTTGACACCAGGCTATGCCTTTTTTTTTAACTGTTTAGTTATTACCTGCTTCCTACTGTCTCCTTTTTTCCTAACAGCTGCCTCCTAAAATAACAATATCCTTTATTCAGCTACTTGTGCATGGTCTGTATGATAGCTGGTTTTCAGTTTCTGTAATTATAGTATGCCTGACTGGTGCCTTCCTAATCTTCACGGCATTATTTTTCAAGAAGTTATTTTTCTATTATGTGTAAAATGTTTGAAGATTAAATGAGGACATTTAATTTGTAACTGTGTTTTCTGTTTAGTATGATACTTTCTCCAGAAGCTGTCTCTGTTCTGTTTCCTACAATCAACAACATAAATTGAAGATGTATTCCTTTGTGTCTTATGTTGTCCCTGAAAAGTTAACTATTCAAAAAGTGTGGAGGTTTTTGGTTTTTTGTTTGTTTGTTTGTTTGCCAAAGCATTTTTAAGTATCTGAAAAATTATGGAAGACAGAGAAGGAAAAGATGGTGTAGGCAATGTTATTTGATTGGTAATACTGTGTTTTTCTCCCATGCCTTTCAATCCATTTATCATTAAAAGATGATGTCAGCAACATGCTGAAGAAGGAATGGCATACATCTGATTAGAGAGCAGGACTAAAAGTGTTTTTGAGACCTAAATTTAATTTATTTCTGAAAGTGAAATTCATATATATTTGCCATAATTTTGCAGGAATCATATGGTTGAAGGTTTAAGCTAGGAACTCAGCTTCAATTCTGAATATGTCAGTAAAGCCTAAGGGATGGAGATAGGTACCTAACAGCAGTATTTGGGATCTGGACTTTCTGGTTTCTTTTTCTTGGATCAGTTCCAACTTTTGTTTCTGCCGGTACCCGTTCTCCATGAGCCTTACAATACCTCCTTCTGTGGGGCCAGAAAGGACCCCAAAGACCTGCCATACACTTTTCCGTGAGATATTTCTGGCACTTGATGGGCAGCAGCTTTTAAAATTGTTTGACAGCCACACTGAAAACTCACTTGCCAATGCTAAATCTCTCTACATTTAGCCCCAAAAGAGAAGTGTATCGTGCCTGCTGGGAGAATGTGGTTAAACCGATGATGATCTAAAGCAAACCAGAGTATTCATTCCAAGTTTTGTGTCATTTTAAAGATGCAGCAGGGAGTAGAGAACATGAGTGGTCACTCTTTCCCCCTCTTTGTGACATGGGGCTTATATATTTACTAACCCAAATTATGCCTTAGTTTTTCATTTTGAAATCACAGCTAATCCCAAATGTCAAGACTCTGCTGTTGGATATTTCCTTTTTTTTGTAAATTTCATCTGAACAGAATTAATTTTTTTACTTTCCAGTAATACTGTTTATCCCTCCCTTTGTATTTCCATCAATATTTTATTTTTATCTATCCTGATTTTTATAAAGTTTCAGATCTGTATAGTTATTTCAGTTACCAGTAGTATCTGTTATTTCATCACCTAAACTAGGACTATATGGAGTAATCTAAAACCTTCAAATTTATTGTAAGTACCATGTTGAATCTCTAGGCTCATTCACAAAAATGAATTGAAAATAAATTTAGTTATGATCATGATTACTTTCTTTGAATCGTAGAATAGCCCTCAAAGGATCATCTAATCCAACTTTTAATGGGGAAGGGAGCCTAGCTGAGATCCACCACATCCCTGGGGATAATTGTTCCCTGGAGTGAATGATTGCTCTCAATGCAAAAAAATTATTTCTTATGTTGAAATAAAGTTTCTCCTGGTGCAACTTGTACCTGTTGCCCCTTATTTCTCCATGTGTCTCCTTGTGAAGAGAAAGCCTATGCTTTCTTTCTAACTTCCTTTAAACACTGGAAAACTGTGATAATGTTCCCCCTGAGTTTCCTCCTCTCCAGGGACTGAATCCTTCAGTCTTTCTTTTCACAGGTCAGGTTCTCCAGCACTTTGGTCATCTTTGTGGCCCTCCTTTGGACCATATCCAGTCTGTACACACCTTTCTTGATTTTTGGGGGCCAGAATAGAACACTACACTCCAGATGGAGCATGACAAAGGATAGGATTGGAATGATCCCATCTCTATCTCTGCTAATAATGTCCCTGCAGATTCAGCCCAGAATCCAATTTGCCTTTGTTGCCACAGCACCATTCTGCTGACTCATGTTCAGCTTGTTGCCCACCAGGAACCCCCGGGCCCTGGGGGTGTCTGCTTTCGCTCCCCAGCCACACGGTCCTAGCCTGTATTAGGCTCTTTGGTTATCCTGACGCAGCTGCAGGACTTTCACAGAATTACAGGGTGTGCTGAGTGAGTTGGAAGAGACCCATCAGAATCATCAAGTCCAACCCTCGGTCCTGCACAGGACCATCACACCATGGTCAAGAGAGCCTGAGCCACCATGAGCCTGAAAATATTGTCCAAAAGCTTCTTGAACTCTGCCATCCTTGGTGCTGTGCCCACTGCCCTGGGGAGCCTGTTCAGTGCCCAGCCACCCTCTGGGGGAAAAAACCTCTTTCTAATATTCAACCTAAACCTCCCCTAACACAACCTCAGCCCATTCCCTTGGGTTCTGTCACTGGTCACAAGAGTGAAGAGACCAGTGCCTGCCCCTGCTCCTCCTCTCACGAGGAGGTTTTAACTGCAGTGGGGTCTCCCCTCAGTCTTCTCCAGGCTGAACAGACCAAGTGCCCTCAGCTGCTCCTCACACGGCTTCCTCTCAAGGCCCTTCACCATCTTCACTGCCCTCCTTTGGACACTCTCTAATAGCTCAATATCTTTCTTACGTTGCAGTGCCCCAAACTGCCCACAATATTGCAGGTGAGGCCGCCCCAGGTCAGAGCAGAGCGGGACAATCCCCTCCCTCGACTGGCTGGTGATGCTGTGCCTGATGCCCCCCCCGGACTTACGTCTTTGTTAAACTTCATACAGTTCTCTTCTTGCTGGCCCACTCTTCAAGCCTGTCCAGACCTCTCTGTAAGATGTGTCTCCTTCTGACATGTTCGCTTCACCACCCACTTTGGCATCATCATCAGATCTGGTGAGGGAGCT
>VZRE01005014.1:15042-46519 GCA_013396775.1 Cephalopterus ornatus
CAACAGCATGGTGATGTCAAATGACTTGCCTAAGGACAGAGAACGGCAGAATGGCAGAGGTGTGTACAGAGCTTCCACCTCAGCCTTTACCTGCTGGCCCACACTGTCTATTGAAAGTGGCTGACAACAAAAAAGGGAAGCTGCGCTCCCAGTCCGCAGATGTGGAGGAGATTTCACTGGATATAATGGTGGGAACTCCCCTGGTTTGTATGCTGCACTGGAAAATGGTGTGTTTTCGCAATCCGCAGCTACACCTGTTTCCCACAGGCAGCATTAATTACATGTGCCAACATATCCGTAGATCCTGAAGATATGTTCAGCAAGTTAAACTTCCTCCTTCTTGGAGCTTTATTCCTACAGCTCTGGTCTTAGCCAAGTTTTGGAGAACACTTTTCTGTGGCTGGCAGCAGTGGGCTTCTGAGTACGTGACTTCAAACTGCAATGCATAAATAAGCCTGATGGCTGCACTTTTCCTTGTAAAAGCCACTGCTGTTTGTCTAATAAAGTTTATTTCCTGTGGGAGAACCACAAGTGCCGTGCTTCTTTTTTAATAAATTTTATTGTGTTTTTGATAAGTAAACAATGCAAACTAAAACTGAGTATAGCAAAGCACAATTTCTGTGCCAGACATTCTTCTGTACAGGCTGATGAAATACATTTCACAGCCATAATCCTCAGTCATATGGTACAACAATTCCCTACTCAATTTAAAAATCCTGGCATTACTGTATTAACTGATGAAGCACTTATTTAAGGGATCAGCTCTGAGGTCCTAGCTTCCTTGATGTGTTTAATAACGAAGATTATTTACCATAATAATAAGAAGGGATTTCTTGTGCTCTATTTGAGTTTTCTTTGAAGCTATTGGCCAAAGGCCATTGAGCTTTCAGGATGATTTTTGGAGCCCTTTTTAGCATCGGGCGAGTGATGATAATCTTCCCCTCTTGTCAGAGCAGTGAGAAAGCAGTAAATGCCACATTCTGACACTTTTATGACTCATTTCATCCCTGGGCTAACAGAGTTATACAGACTATTAAGCATTCCCTTTATAGGTCTGCCACTGTAACCAAAGTCTATTTTTGTCTTTTTCCTAAAAAGGAAAAATTAAGTTCAAGAAAATTTCATGTGATTTCCCAAGAAATCTCATGGAAAGAGAACGGGCATTTTGTTTGGCTGCTGTATTGTCTTACTTTATTTTTCAGGCCAACATGAGGACACAAGCTCAAGTATGGCAAATTCTTTGGCCAAATCATTCAGTTGAAAGAGAAATGGGGAGTCGCTCCGCTCTCCGGTCTTAAGCTGTTCCAGGGGAGGTTTAGGTTGGATATTAGGAAGAAATTTTTTACGGAGAGAGTAATCAGGCATTGGAATGGGCTGTCCGAGGAGGTGGTGGATTCACCGTCCCCTGGAGGTTTTTAAGATGAGACTGGGTGTGGCATCAGTGCCATGGTCTGGTAACCACGGCAGGGTTGGATCAAGGGTTGGACTTGACGATCTTGGAGGTTTTTTCCAACCCGGTTGATTCTATGATTCTGTGATTCTATGATTCCCCTTCCCTTCCCAAGTGTCCAGTGCATCCAGGAGGGGCTAGGAGAAGGAGGTGACTACAAGGCTTCTAAACAAACAAACACGTGACATTTTCAGAAGTAGCCTGGCACCACGGCAGTGTGCCTGGGAGAGACAGCGGGGAGCAGGGAAATGCTTCAGAGGTGCTGCTGCTTCTTCTGTGAAGACCCCTGAGTAACTCACAAACTGGATATCTCATTATGAGCTGGAAGGCAACATTGCCAGTGTAGCAGTTCATTCAGCAGCTTGACTTCTGCCAGTTGAGGGGAATAATAAACTACTTCATTCTCTCTCATCAGGTATTTATAGAATTATAGAATAGTCTATGTTGGAAATGTCCTTTAAAAGGTCCTTTAAGATCATCTAGTCCACCACTAAACCATACTGCTCAGTGCCATATCTACATGTCTTAAATACCTTCAAGGGATGGTGACTTAACCACTTCCCTTGGCATCCTGTTTCAGTGCTTCATAACCCTTTTATTGAAGAATTTTTTCCTAATATCCAACCTAAAACTCCCTTGGTGCAACTTGAGGCCATTTCCCCTCGTCCTATCACTTCTTACCTGGGAGAAGAGGCTGACCCCCACCTTGCTACAACCTCCTTTCAGGCAGTTGTAGAGAGTGATGTCTCCCCTGAGCCTCCCCTTCTCCAGGCTAAATAATCCCAGCTACCTCAACTGTTTCTCAAAGAACTTGTGCTCCAGACTCAATGCACATTGATAAGATCCCTTAGAGCCTTCCATTTTCCAGGCTGAACAGCCCCAGCTCTCTCAATCTCTCCTCAGATGAGAGATGCTCTCGTCCTACAACCATCTGAGGGCCCTGCACTGTACTTCCTTCAGTATATCCATCTTCCTCTTGTACTGGGGAGGCCAGGACTGGACACAGCACTCCAGATGTGGGATGCATTGGAATTGTTGTTTCCTACTCGAAAAGCAGCAGCAGGCTGAGCACAGGAGGGCCTGCTCAGTAGTCTGTCCTCTGACCAGCTGTTGAGAAAGCTGTTCCATGGATTTGAAAGCACACTCTGCATGCAATATGAGCTGATTTCCAAATGCATTAGGGCTTACACTCATTCATCTTGCTGTCAGGACACTCCACGCTGCACAGAAAGCAGCTCAGCAAGAAGAGTATAAAGCCCCAGGTGGCAAAGCCTGAGAAATGAGTTAAATATAACTTGATGAAATAGCTTTAATGGCCATGGCAAATAGGACTCTTATGTTAGCCTGAGAGATTATTATGTTTGGGTTTTTTACTTTTTTATTTTTTTTATAGTGTCTGTCTATGAGACAAAATATATATTCTTCATTTTGAAATGTAAAGAAAGAGATACACATGGAAGCAGATTGCTTGTCCTGGCAAGTAATAAACTTAGAATTCTCCTTCTCTGCAACTGAATTGTTCATACACTTACAACTATATTGTCATTAATTATTTTTGTCTCTTTCCATCTCCAATTGTAAATATGAAAGTGTTGCTGTATGAATGTCTCTGTCCTCACACACTTCCCTGGGGTCAGAAGCATTAAGTCTTTAACCATTGCTACTTATTTGGGAAGAGCAAACCATAGTCTAAAATAAAATCCCCTAATATAAAAGATAACAGAGTAAAACATACTAACCTTTTCTGTTCTTAAAATTTTTTTCACCCTTTAAAGAGGCAACAAATCCTTAAATCCTGAAGATGACTGTCTAGGACCCTTTGCTACACTGTTGATGGAAGGTGGGCATTCTGCAATTTCAGAGGACCACTGCCAAGTGCAGCTTTAGATAAACTTCACTTATCTGTGTAACATTTTTGTTTCTGTTAATTTTTTTCAAGGCAATATTTTTTTAACATTTTTTAAAATATTTTTTCAAGTTAATACATGGTGTTTCGTCACTGCCAGGCAAAGATAACAGCAAGACTTTTGGAGGCTTTTGGAATGAAATATGGCCTGAAGATTTTATAAAATGAACAACAATTTCATTTTTTCAGATAACCTGGAGCTGCAGCCACTGTAACTCAAGATATAACTAGTATCTTCTCTGTTTCTAGCTGTGGTAATTAGGATACATATAGGAATTCAAAAATTTCTCAAATCTTGTCTTAGTTAGATTACTGAGTAGCAGGAAGGGTACAGTAGAATTTTTAAGCTTTGTTTCAACATAAATAATATTTAATAGAAACACTGAGAAAAAGATTTCAGGGGAAAAAATTAACATTTAGGGAAAAAAAATAAAGGTAAGGGCTGTTATAACAAAGGACCTGACAACAAAGCTAAAAATAATTTTTGCTGGTGAGATTATGGCTGTGTAAGAACTTGATTTGTCCTAATGTGTTCTAGCCTTTTCTGAGCAACTAAAAGCATGATGCCATTATATGAAAATCTGGCTAAATACAGAGCCTTTTTTCAAAGGTTTATTTTCTGTTAAAGCATTATAAAAACAATTGAGGTTTTCCTTGTGAACTGACTGAGTAGCCTTAAAATGTCATCCTTTAACTCAGTTCTCAGCTCAGAGGGACTGATTTATGATAAGGGATGGGTCTGTTCTTGGAAGATATGAAGAGCCCACCATGGGAAAAGCCTTTCAGAGCACTGGCCACGGAAAGGGTAAACCAGACAACTGCAGGATTTAGGATCAGCTGTCAGCTTACTGATGACAGCATATGGGAAATAGTTTGATGTTAATAACACAGAGCTGAAATATAACCTTCAGCAAAGTCTGGTCTGCTCTCAGTTTCAGAGTTTAAGTGGTGAGTACCTAGGTTGTCTATGGACAAAAATAGGTGATTTAGACTTTAAATCTGAGAAGAGTTTCCTGCTGAACTAAAGGACTTTGGAAGCCCAGTTCTAAGGAAAAGTGTGATTGTTATAACCTGTGTGTTTACATTTGAGTTTTAACCCTAGAGAGTCCATGCCAGAGCTATTCTTCCTTGTCTGTGAGATACGTAAACAAATGTCATATTGTTTCTAGCTTCAGTTTTCTTCAGCATCATAAAAAAGATGAACTGTTGAAAGTGGGAGAAGAGAGAGGGTTACAGATTGCTATGAATGGATAGATTTGGGAGATCACATTCTGGATGTATAAGTGAAGAAGGAGGATCATNNGAAGGCTCATTAGTTCCCCTGATGCTAATTACCATGTTTGTGGAAGAAACACATCACCAAGCATAACCAATTTTGTCTAGATCGTGTGTGTCATGTATTTATGTGTAAGTTATATTCCCCACAGGACACAATGAGAGTTTATGCTTCCTCTATGCCATTTTAATTCTGGCTTTGAGAAAATATATGATGGCTGTTGGCATATTGGTTGCAAACACCTTGAATAAATACAAAATAGCAGGATGAATTAGAATGGCGCAGTATTTTTAGTTCTGTATTGATGGGCTGAAAGTTGGATTTGTAGTGCTCTAAAACTCTGGTCTGGGAGCAGATGCAGATTGGCACATGATGCTGAGGCACAGGGGACACGTTGGGATACTTGGCAGCTTAAGCCCAGTGACAGCTAGTTGACCAGAAGCAGGAAGATGTAAGTGTGTGATGTGCAAAGTGGAAAGTTAGTTGTAAAGAGAGGTGTAATGATAGTGCTACCTCCTGATGTTAAATGAAGGGGGAAACAGTAATATTAATGAAGATAGGCTTTGCACATTTGGCTCTAAGTGTTAAGAACAGTTTGAAAGCCCGTGTGTGGCAAGTTGATCCTAGGGGACAGCCAAGCCCCCATCTAGCTGCTCATTCACTCCCCTGCTGTGGGACTGTGGAGGGAATCAGAAAGACAAAGGCGAGAAGACTTGTGGGTCAAGGTAAAGATATATTTGTAAATTTATCGGAAAAAAACCAAAAACCCAGTGTGATGCAAAGGCAATCACAGAAGACTGATATACAACCAGTCTCTGAACAACAGCTACCTTGGAAAAGCTATCCCCAGCTTTATTGCTGAGCATGTTACATGGTATGGAATCTCTCTTTGGTCAGTTTGAGCCAGCTGTTCCAGCTGTGTCTCCTTGCAGGCTCGTTCCCACCCTGACCTACTCACAGAGGGACCAGAATGAGAAGCAGAGAAGGCCTTGATGCTGTGCAAGCCCTGTCCATCAATAGCCAAAACATTATGGTGTTACCAACACTGTTTTGGTTGCAAAGCTAAAGCACAACACCATAGGGACTGCTATGAAGAAAATTAGCTCCAACCCAGTCAGACCCAATACACTCTGTTAAACAGACTATCAGTTGAAAACAGTACATAAGGCAGAGGAAAGGGCTTGCCATGCTAATACACCATGGTTAGAAGGAAATTCTGTGCTCTGTGACACCTCTTAGATGTGCCAAAAACTAAAGTTCTCCCCTAAATTCATTTAGAACAGGTTTGTTTTTTTTTTTTTCCTAAGTTACTCCACTGACAGTGAGTTTCATGCTTGCAAAACTGCTTGGGGAACACAGCCCCTAGTCTTTCTCTGCACTTTTTCCCCAATGTTTGAGTCCAGAAAAGGTAGGTGTGGAGGTGGACAGTGCCACATCCCTTGGGCCTGGGACAGTGGTCATTGTTGCACTGGTTGGCAGAAAGCCGTGGGAACGGTAAACAGAAGAAGACAGGGAAGAAGAAGATACAAGGCTTCAAGAAGGACCTTGGTTGCTAAGGACTGTAGTTATTTGTATCTGTTAAAGCATATGCTGAATTATGCAGTTTGAGAGAGTAAGCGTCAGTAGAAAATTACCAATTGTTCTGCTTGAATTGCCAATTGTTCTGTCCGTGGTATATAAGCAGATGCATTGTTAAAATAAAGGTCTTTGTCTCCGTTTGTACCACGGGAACGTAGTCCATGCCCTCATTCGCCACAGTAGGCTTTTGAAAATTTTTGCTGATGGAAAAATTGCTCCACCAGTTAATGCAAAACTCTCAATATGGTTGAATGAAGGTACAGTGAGGAACCCACTGTAGCCATATAAGTTTTTTGTTTCCTTGTAGATTTAATAAGAAGTTCAATTAATTGTGCATTACATGCTGGTCACAGGGGCAGACTGGATATTTTTCACCCAGTCCTCAGGGGCCCTGTAACCCTTCCCTACACTGGTAGCTGGATTGATGCTATGAAAGTGTGGTTTCCCAGTGGAGGCAATTTAACCCTTGGGGAGCAACAGAAATTTCTCCCGATGGCCAGAGAGTTGGTGCAGTATAAGAGCAAGAAGCAGCAGAGGATATTGCATAAAAAACAAATGCTTCCAAAGAAGAAGCAACCTCTGCCTCTTTTGGCTGGGCACAAATTAAGACTGTTTCTGACTCAGGGAGATGGCAATACAAGGTCTGAGTGCCTTTTGGGAGCTATGGATAAGGTATTTTAGTTAGGAGGCAGGATATGGACAGAGCAAGAGAAGAGTCAATCAGCTCATGAAACACAAGGCTGGACAGCTGGTCATATTGACAATCAGTATTTGTCACTGATTGCTGGTTTATGAGGCTTGAAATCTGACAAAACTATGAAACTTAAACCTCACGAAGACAACTTCCCTGAAAGCAGCTGTCCCTCTGCAGTTGCACATCTGCTTCTTGGAGCAGTGAGTAATACTTCTGCATAGAATTCACTCTTTGAGGAATACTTCTATACAGAACTAATATTCATTATTACTTCTTCTCCTTCCACAACTTTCTGCTTAATACCATGATTTATTTGTTTATGTCATAGTTTGAGAATAGCTATTTGTTCCCTTGCTATTTGTTCATTCCATCTGAGAATATTCATTATTGCAATTAAAAAAACCCTAATTTGAGGTACCTCAGAAAGTAATAATTATGCTGTCTTTTGCTGCTGGAGTCTGACACTTTTGAATTTGGATACCAAAGAGAAATTTCTAGGATGACTGAAGTCTGAGGTCTCTGACATACTTCTCCTATGTGTGATTTTTCTAACAAGAATTCGTTGTTTAGCCTTTGCAACAATAGCAGTGAATTAATTCCATTCAAATTTAGAGAAAGGGGATGGTGATCATCATACCAAAAAAGTATTCTAAAAGAAAATTGATAAAATAGAGTGAAAAGTTTCTGTTTCATTAAAATGAATAACCCATCTGTGTGTGATGAAAGTTGCTCTTACACAAAATGAAAAACATATTGCTGAAGGTAAACTGTAAGACAGAAGAGTTTAGTTTTAACAATTGTTTTGTAGACCGAGGACTTCGAAAGTCAACAGATATCTCTCTGTTCTGCAGAGGAATTTAGATTTCCCTAGACTTCTATGTCCTTGGAATTCTACAATGATACAAAAATATACATATGTTTTAGTTTGGCTGCTAGCAAGGGTAAAACATGACAGAGGATTGTATACTTTGTACAATTATACAATTTATACAGTGCTTTCAACCACTCCACTTTCTTTATTATCAGAAAATGAATTCGCCTTTAAATATCTGAATTGGGAAGCAGATGCTGTGTAGCGAATAATTTGGTTTTGTCCTTTGATGGCACACGACCACGCATATGTTTAAAATCAAGTATGGCTCCTGCCTTTAAGGTGAAGGGGGATAGGTTTTTACCAAAGTGTTTTCCTGGGCTCTCTAGCTGATTTTATTCTCACCAAACATGCCTTAAGTCTTGTTATATATACTTCAGCATCATAAGGCAGGCCACCAGCACAGATTCTATTGACTTCTAAACAGTTATCAGTACAAAATTCACATCAGAGGTGCCACCTGCTAATAGTGGTGGATCTGCTTACAGTGCTCTATGGGTTGTAACTAGACAAGAATTCAGTAGAAACAATAAGGGCTCTGTTTCAAACTTTTTCACTAAAGAGTGTCTATACGTTAAATTAAAAAGGAGAAGAGTTTCAGGGGGATACACAAGATGTGATATTTGTGTACTGGCTCCTCTGCATGAGGACACTCAATCTTTACGTGTTCTTTAAGGACATAACCAGTCAATTGGCTGTTTGGAAGTCTTGCTTAAGTTTCCATTTTCATTCTAGTCCACCAGTGTCTAACACAGGATTTATTTTGCTTTGCTTTGCTATTTATTTGCCTTCCAATATATTTTTTTATCTTTTATATTTTGTTTTCCATATAACTCAAAGAATGAAGTTCTTCCTCCTTTCATGCTTTTAAAAACACACATTATTTCAGTAGCGTTGTTACCTGTGCTTTAGTGACATGTGACTAACTCTGGCGAGTGTCCTCAAAGTGAGATTTTGATAGCTTGTATAACAAGACTTCCTTAATGAAAACAGGAATAAATAAAGCAAACGTTGTGACATTGGTCTGACTATATAACCACGCATTCACTTGCCATGGGATATTAAGGAAAGTTACCTCCCTGAATAGTTAGATCTTTCAGTTTGTAAAACTCCTAATAGGAAGGCAGGTAGAATCGTTCTTTTGCACAGGACTCCCCTGTTTCCACTGGAAAAAAAAAGAAAATTATCAATTAATATAAAGTTATTTAAAACAATCTTTTGAAACCCTGTTGTACACATAGCAGTGAAAAACAGGATAACAGTACTGTGTAGCACATTTTGGAAAAAAATTATATTGACATGAACTCTTTTTCCTTCTCTAAAAGCCTACTTATCCTGAATACATAAGCAAGACAGAAGAACCGAAAGAAAATTATATGATAAGAAGAAAACAAATTGAATTATTTCGAAAAGCAGATCTCGTTACTATTTTTATCTTTCATCTCTCAGATTCTCTGTGACTTAACCTCATTTTTCAACTTCTTATTCATCTAATTCTTGCCTGACGCTTGAACGGAGAGGAGTGAGTGCACACCAAATATCAACATTAATTTTGTCTGTACTTTATGTAAGAAAGTGTCTTCTTGTAGGAGCTCTACAGAAGCTTGGCAGGAGCTCAGACGTAATATCGCAGCTCCAAAGAGAGGCTCAGGTTTCATATTGCCAACTCCTTGAGGCAGAAACATTGTCCCAATTTGTTCTCACCCGAGAGTGGCAGAGGTTCCTCCTGTATTGGGACCAATTTGAGGAGTTTGTGTTTGGTGGGTGTAACAGAGGTTCTCTTCCTATAGCGATGCTTGCTAGTCTCAGTAATCTGTTGTAATGATTTTGGGAAGTTGCATGTTATTTTTGTAAAACCCTTTTTGCCAAAACGCCTATTTTCTCACCAGATTAAAAGAAATCTCTCAGGGAAAAATGTGTAGATTTCCTCCGGACGTGAACTCAAGGTATCAACAAATCAAAGACTTTGCAAGGGTTCGTGTGGGTAAAACCTCTTGAAGTCTAAAATTAAGGTGCACAACCAGTAAAAGCGTGGATCTTCTGAACTGGGGTGTAACAGCTTAATGCCACATACCTGACCATTAGTGGGCACAGAACTGAGGGAATTGCATTTTAGCCTTAGCATACTGCATTATTTTCGGTTTATGTGCCTGCATCTTCAACAACTTTCTCCCTTGTCCTGATGTCTTATGATCAGCAAAAAAAATTGCATATTTTACAGAAAAGGCAAAAACTAAAATCCTTTAATTTTTCAAGATTGCACAATCTCCTACTGAATCCCAGAATGAAGCAGAAGATAATCCAAAATAAAATTAACTGAGTGACTGAAAAATATGAATTATTTTTGATTCCATTGTTCTTCATTAACATTTCCCCCAAGCTACAAATCACTGTGCAACTCAGAAAGCTCTTGTGGGTGTTCAGTCAGCTCCCTTTCTGCTCTTTCTAACAGGTAGCCAGGCAGGTTGGTCAAGAATGACTGCCAGAAAGAAGCTACAAAGTGAAAAGGGCAAGGAGATGGTGACATTGTATTACAGGACAGATGAGAGCAGCTGAGGACAACAGGCAATGATCAACATGGGATGAAGTTTGAAAGGAAAAGGCACAGAAATGGGTAGCAGTCTCAGAAGAATTTACGATCTTTGAGCAGACCCTTTGCAGACAGCACGAAATGAATTGATGTTTCATGTCCTGCATGATTTGTTTGTTCTAGTTTCCTTTATAGCTTAGCAATTATAAAATGTTTAATCAGTTGTTTGGTACATCATTAGACCTCACCTTGAATCACCAAGTACAGAAATAAAACATTAGCTTCATTTTACATTTCTGACATATGAGTAGAAGTGGTGTCACTCTACAAAGCATACGACCCCTGTGCAATTATCATATATCCTTCAAAAAACTGCTTGAAGTCTCAAAACTTTTGTCAGATATCTTCAGGAGAGTAAAAACAAGTTTTAAACATAGGTGCAAAACTAATGAAAAGTTAGCAAAAGCTCAGTTTTGTCTTTGCGAAAGGTTAACAGGAGGACACCCCGTGGCTGTGTACTTAGGCTGTTATTTATTGTGTCTATAGATCATACTAGTAACCTCAGTCAGCCTGAAGATTACACCATGGGGGCTAGTGTGGCCAAGTGCCAAATTCTGAGGAATTAAATCCCTTTCTGTGCACAAGCCAGCAAGCATATCCTGTATGAGAGAAGCAGTGAACAGAAGCGTCCCTCAGGTCTGGGCAAATGCCATAGCAGCAGCAGATGAAAGCTGCTGCTTCAGAAGCTTTGCAAAAGCTTGGGTGGGGAAAAAAAGGCCAAAACTGGGTGAACCAGCCACATATTTGGAAACCAGTACTAAAATAAGTGGAAGTATTCCCTGTGGGCATAAAATAAAGTAATGGCACAAAGATAAAATGCAGTAGAAGCTGCAAAACAAGGCATAAGATTGTTAAGCCTTGGTGCTTTTAAAGATGACTGTGACTTCAGTTTTGAAGGCAAGACAGCTTTTTGCAGCTCTGTTTTCCACATGGATTTTACATAAGAAATGAAATGAAAGAGGAGCTAGTCAGGCTGCAATAAACTTTTCAAATTCCTGCTTCCATTCAAATGGGGGGGGAAAAAAGCCTCTGAGATATTCACAGTCAAAACAGCTGGGTTTTTTTGAAAGGTCACTGAAAATTAACTGTTCCTATGTGTACCATATATACTGGTGCCTCTCTTCTCTTGCTCTTACATATGTGAATGCCTCCACTGTGATACCTGCCCTTGGCATCACTAATGATGTCAGCAGTAACACTATGGAGAACAGTCAGTAATTTCCCACACTGGGTTCATAAAGGTGAGCTTCTGGATAACTCAGACACTTCCTCTCTCTCAAATGCATTTTAACAACTTGAAAAGCAAGTTGGCTGTGAACAAGCACTTTCAGGGATTTCAGGCAGTCACTATAGATACTTTAGGCAGTAAACTTCGCATTTTGCTTCCGCATTATTTAATTTAATCTGCCCAACAATGCCCTTTGCCATATCCTTTGTCTTTTTTGAATGTTACAGTTTGCCCACTTCAGGGCTTTTACTTCGTGGGGAGTAAAGCCCAGTGTGTTCATCTAGAGTACTTACTGCTCCTTTAATAGTTAGCCCTGTAAAATCCAGTTGTTCACCCACCAAATCACATCTATCTGCAGCCTCTGGTTCTTCTTTGTGTGATCATTAAGTGCCTTGCTTGATAGTTAACTTTGAGGCTGGGCATACCTGAGCCTAAAGGAGTTTTTCTGTGGTGTCAGTTGCATAGACTCTGCAGTTTAATGTGTTCCAAAACTCACCAAAACACCTTAAAATGGCCCACTATTTTAGAACAGGAGTCTGTTGCTAAAGCTCTGGCCTTTCAGAAGTGTGGACACTAGTATAGTGTTTGAAAACAGAAATGCACATTAAATATGTAATTATGAAACATGTACATTTATCCCAAATATATAAATAGTAGCAAGGACTTGAATTCTGAGCTGAAGCTCATCCTGGTTAGCATTTGATCACATCAAAGACATGTAAACGTAGGCTGTCATTTCTCTTTGACCATATGTTCAAGTGCTTGTGTGTAAGCATCCTGCCTGCTTTCATAATCCCTTCTCAGTATCTCCAGGTTTCCATCAGCGCTCGCATGTGTTGTGGCACTCCCAAATCACTCATTCCTATTCTCCACCCCTTGTCTTTTGTCCCCATAAGCCCTCCCTGGGACATGCCAACCCACAGCAGCCCCCCAGGCAGGTGCTTGGTGGTACAAAGGGGATTGTTTGGCAATTTCAGCGGGGATGGAGCACCCGACCGTGTCCCCCATGCAGAATTACCACTGCTTGTTAAATAATAACCCATTGTGTTCAGTAGGGGTCTCTGCTGCACATCCCGTGTCAGAATATTTCCCAGCTGAGCCCTTCCTGGTGACTTAAGATGTCATTGAATAACCACATCTAAATAATTCTAAATGTGTCCTTTTGGGGGGGGATATTTCATGATAAGTAATATATATAGTGCTAGATGAAGCATGAGAAACAATATACAATGGTGATTTAAAACAAAAGAGACACCCTTTTCTGCGTGATTTATCATCCTGGACTTTTGTGTAGACTTTTTTTACAGCATGAATTTAAAACACGACTTTAACTAGTAAACAGTCTTTAGAACGTTAACAATTTCCAGGCAACTTAAATATTAAAAGCAAACTCTGAGAAAAGCAGCTAAAAATATCTGAAACTAAGATTCAAAAAGAGATGTCTTAGCTGTGAGGCGCCTGTGTGGGGGTATGTGTGGAGTTTGTGAGAGCCTGCTAGCACAAATCATTCAGGCTCGTTTAAGAATGTACAAAATAATAAGAACAAAGAAAGGGCAGAGGAAGGATTTGTCAGTGATGATAAAATCAGAAGTTTCTGTTCTCCTTTATCTTTCATGAAAGGAAATAATTAAAAATGTTAAGAACTGACCTCCAGCTTTTGGTCCAAACCTAAAGAAATGGTCTTAAAATATCAGCAGAAGGAAATGTAATTATAAAGAACCACAGCAGATGCTACAGAGCTTTTTGCGGAGTGCTGAACACTCTCCAGGCAGAGAAAAAATTCACATCAGAAGAAAATGAGATGAGAGATGGAGAGAAAATAAGTACGTGCCTTGTAAAATGGGTCCCTGTAGGCTGCAGTGCAAATGTAAGGCAGTAGATAAAAACCATGGTAGTTTTGATCTCTCCTCTTTCTTGGAATCATTTATTTGTTTACTGAAATGAATTTTTGGCTCTTAATTCTTCTGAAATTTAAGTAGCAGAACTGTTTTTTAATTCCTTTTAGACAAAGCCTAGAAAGGCCTTCAAACAGAACTTCTTGCCTCAAAGCGATGTACAGCAGTCCTCCAAAGAGGGGTCTTGCCAGCTGTCATCATACAGCAGAATAGAAGCATAATAAATATTCACTGGTAGACTGTTGCAGATCTGATAATAAAGTAACAATAAGTTTTATTCGTGTTTAAAATTCCAAAATCTTCGCGTTAGTAAAAAAAGTTCTTTCCCTTAGTTGTGTGTTTTGGCACATCCTTCGGTTCTTAGGACGATGAAGTTGGAGAGGCATAACTTAGGGGTTAAAAGGACAGCAGTGCTCTATGCTACTTTACTGTATATCCCTGAGTAAGTCACCTGGGGCTTGACTATAGAAAATGCCTGCCAAAAGTTTGGGACAGAGCTCCATTTTGGAAAAGGAGTAATGCAGAAACAGGAAATTTGCTGTTATGCAGGCAAGCCTCAGAATGGCACCTCAAATGGTACCTAACTTTGGGAAGCCTTTTAAAAACGATAAAAAACAGTGGTCCTAAGCGCTTTGACAAGTGCTGCGCTGTGGAGAGGTGTTAAGTGCTCTGTGGCACCGCACTCTCAGCAAGGGATATTTCCTCCTGTGTGATTGCAGTAATTTTAGGTGTCCATTTCTTGGCCTTAACAGGAGGACACATGGCACGAAGCAGATGAGAATTGGCAGGAAGCACTCCTTTGGACAGTTCACTGAGGTCAGGAAATCATTAAGGTGTTTTGATGAGCAGTTTGAAATTATTGGCATAGTAAGCTGTAGAGCCAAAACCTGAACTCCAGCAGGATTATAATAAACTGAGCTTGAAAAGATGGGTGTTCTTAACCTCCTCAGTATTCGTATCAGAAGCAGGAGCCTTATAGGATCTGTATGATATGGATTACATATTTAGTTCCTTCTCCTTAGTGTAGCTCCATGTCCATCTGTATTATTCCTCATCTTCAGCACCTTGCTCTGCAGCAGTAAGAGTGCAGGACATGCTGCAGAGTCCACTGGTATTTACCCTAAATATCAGACAGAGGTCTCGTGAACCTGAGTCAATTCATTGCTTCCTAAGATGGTTGGGACAATAACTGTAGAAATACAGCCTTTCTACAAGCTACTTTCAAACTGAAATTAAAGGTCTTTCAGATGTGATGGTGCCTCTTTTAAAAGCTAGACCCATGTGGCAGGCAGATCGGAAGGGAAGGGAGGAAGACCATGGGATGTGGCACCACAAGAAATCTGCTACGTTATGTGGGATCTCCTGCTTTTTATGTACACACATGTGGCACAGCTTCTCATTGTCCACTGCAAACCTTCCAGAGTGGCTGAGAGCAGGGAAAATCCCGCAAAACCTGGTTCTGGTTTTGCATTTTGTTGCTGTTCCTATGTTCAGAGTCATGAGGCTGTCTCTGGTTTCTCTTTAGTCAGAAGCTGGTCTATTTTCACAGAATCATAGAATATCTTGAGCTGGAAGAGACCCACAAGGATCACAGAGTCTGGCTCCTGGTGAGTTTTGGGCTTTCCTGTGGTAGGAATCTCAGAATGTTTCGTGCTCTTACTTGTTTACTGATGGATTTGAAGGAAGATGGGGTTTAGGGGGTGTTTGAAGTGTTGTGCAGTAGCCCTGGGAAAATCTGTTGGCAAGGCAGGCCCTTATTCTCTGCTTTAACTCATAGCCCGTTTCTGCTCTTATAATTAGCTTTTTTAAAAAAAGAAAGGTATTTTACCCACACCAGAATGAGCTTTCTATCTGAACCCTGATATATCCATGTCATATGAGACATCATGCTAGGAAGGCCTGGAAATAAAAAAAAGTCTCTTATTTCCTTTGTCTCGATCCAGAACTGTGCTTCACTGTCTTCCTCTGGGCTTTCTTCATCATCTGTGGTCTCAATGTTTCAAGCAAAATAATTGATGCCGCTGGTCAGAAATGTAAAGTTCCTCTTCTTCTTACCTTTTTCTGACTCTGTATTTTCTCCATTTCTCATGTGTTATTCAAAGGATGCAGCAGAAACAAGTTCAGAGTTAACTTCTTTGTTTCCTAGGTGTCTGAGACAACACAATAAAGCTAGGTCCTTCGAAGCCTTCAATATAATCACTGTTTAGGTATGTGTATAGGAAGCCTATGTAAGAAGGGCTTCCATATGAAGGAATGCCCGTAGTATAGGAGTGAGTTTGTCCTTCAAGAAAGACTTCTGCCATCCGGGATCTTGTTTGGTTTCAGAAGGGAAACACTAAGTGAAGACCCATTTCTATTTTTTCCCTTCTCTTTTTGGAAAAAGTCAACTGTTTAATTGTATGAAACTCATGTTAGGTGTACGCTGGACTCTTCCAGATTGCTTCATGTCTCATTGTGAGACAGAGCTTGTGTCTCAGACTTCTTCCCAATTCCTTCATGCTCTCTGAAGCATTAGAAAACAGGATCAAAAAACCAAATTATATTACTGGGTTTTTTTAAATGTTCTTTAAAGTAAATAATGCTGTGAACAGGAACAAGTGTAAGAGCAAACAGATAACAGAAATATAAACTAGACTATAAACATACTGTGCATAGTGAAATAATAAACATAACCCTAATCCTACACTAAAAACCAAAATGAAATAATAAGTGAATTGTAGACCTGTTCAACATTTAAGTCAGAAGACAATTCAACTGATGAAGTACAGGACAAACATTAGGTGGAATTTTACAAACCCTTGTAAAACATAATCTGCACTTTAAGGAGATTGGTTTAGAGCTAGAAATATTCAAGTACCACTTCAGCTGTTTTAATTACAACCATGTTTCTTTCTCAGAATTGTTATTTAACACTGCTTTGAGATCTGTAATGCTAAACTGAAAGTCTGAATGTTTAACTAGTGATGTCATAATGAGTTTTCACTGAAAAGGTGAGTATATCAGTACATACGTAGGTTTTCAAACTGTAGAGGTAATACACTGGTTAAATCTTTTTAAAGAAAGAACCATGTAGTAGATTATTTTCTTCACAGAAAATGACATACCTAAGCTTAGTATAGACAACATTAATACTGAGATAAGGCACAAAAAAAATTATGTTACAGTAAGAATCACTGAGAATACACAGGGAGAAGATGTCGAAATGCCACGTTAGGAAAGAAGGATGGTGGAATTACTGCTTGTGGTTCTCAGGTTATTCTTTTGCATACCATCCTGCTTAGATAATCCTAAATCCACGATTTACAGTGCTAGTAGTTGTAATATTTGTGCTGTGCCACAGCTTCTGCATATTCTGGGCCTGGAAATCCTTTTTGCTGGGTAGAGGGACTGAGGTGACATGGGAGGTGTTTTCACACTGCTTGGGGGCATGAGGCATTGTTTTCAACCTCTCTGGTGTGATAAGGGTGCTGATTAGAAACTGTGAAGAAGTTGATCAAAGGAGCTGTAGGAATAGTGAGCAGGGGAAATGTGGGGCTGAGGTGTGTCAGTTGCTATTGAGGGACTCAAAGTAAAATGGATTAGCAAGCACTTAGTAGTAAACATGTGCCCAGGGCCTGACAACCTTCAAATTTAAGGATGTATTTAAGGACTATTGCCGACATCAATAACAAAAAAAGAAGACAGTTTTAAACAATGTCCAGAATGTGTTAGAAAGGTATGATTGTTCCAGGGTCTGCCTTACCATGGATGAAAATTATTCCTTGAGTGCCTTCCCATTATATTGGGGCAGATTTAGTGTCTGTCAAGGGGCATCCTGAACCTCTGGAACTGGCAACGGGCAAGATTTGGGTGAAGTGCTTCTTTTGCTCCTGTGGGAAACGTCATGCTGGTGGCATGCCTTGCCATCACAGGGAGAAAACATGAAATCATTTATCCCCTGATGTGGTGAACTACTTCAGTCACTGGAAATCAGAGGTCCTAGCCATGGCTGAGAGGTAGTTTGGATGATGGAGGTGGTGCTGTCTACTGTGAAAACATTTCAAATAGGAACATGCTTTTATGCTGTCAGGCCTTGGGCTTGATTCAGCTTTAAAGAGAGAAAAGGAGTTTTCCCATGGCTACACTGGGAGCAAGATCAACACTCTGCTCTTTCCAGACCTTTTAATTTTTGCTCTTTCCTTCCAACTTTTTTCCCCTACCTTTCTTTTATTCTAAGCTACATACAAAAACAAATTTTGGGATACTTCAGTGAAGAAATCTTAGAGCCACACAAAGCAAAGCTAGCTCCAGTGTTCATTTATCTCTAGAGATGAAAAGCTTCAATTATAATCAGCAAGAAATCTGCACGCGTGAGGGTATTCAAGAGCTGAGGATTATGCTGGTGGAGGGGGTACTTTCCTTTCAAGTCTACTGCACTGTTCTTCTCATCAATTGTTTTAGCCTTTAATCGATTGACTTTTGATTTAATTTACACTGACTGTAATCCTTTTGCTCTTTGCTCTGCTGCAGTTGTAGCTAGAACACACTGATAGTACTTAGAGTGGGCCCATTTGTTTGTTTCCCAGGGATACAAAGTCTTATCCAAAACTCTGAAGTTTTCCTTGTCTTCTGTCATTGAGTATTACATTGGAGTTAAAAACCCAGGGGCACTATTTTCATGGCCAGCAGATTACTTGTTTAATTTAAAAAAGAGTGAACATCTTCCATTTGTGCTGCTGCATCTGCCAGCTATGGATATGAGACTATTTAAATTAGTTGTGAAAATGAGTCTAATTAATTTTATGTATTAATCTGTGATTAATTCCTCAAAGGTCTCAGTGAAGAGAAAATATGCCTTTCTGCTGTTATGTTGCTTAAGAAAGTAAGGTAAAGTGCAGCACTGTTTCAATATAAAAATATATTGTAATCTATTTTATCCCGATTTTGAAAATGACCAAAGCAGCATTTGACCTCTATAACCATCCATAACTGTGTCCAGTTTGCATCAGTATGGTAAAAGAATCCTTGAAAACATAAATAAGCATTCAAAAACAGTGTTGGGAAACAGCTCTGTGGCTTTGCCATGATTTTTTCCCGAGACTTTTCATTTTTGTTAGTGAAGTCAGAGATTATTTGCAGGAAGCAAATATTGTTCCTCTGGATTTTTTTTTCCCCTGGAGGTTTTGTTCCTTTTGTGCAAAAGATACTTGTACTGCTTTTGATGTCAAGCTTTTGAGATTTTGGTTAGACCTCCTTTTCAGCTTCTTTTCGTCTCCTAACTTGACATTCTTCCCTCTGAGAGCCTCGATCTCAGTATTTATCCCTGCGTGGTGTAGCTTTCCACAATGACATTTTAGTACAGCTCTTGTATTTGTCCAGCTGGTGTTTCTGCTCCAGGTGCTTCTGAGCGAAGGATTAAACATTAGCAGGTTGGGTTATTTGCTATCCATCCTGCTACCCCAGAGCCTTCAAGGAAGCCAGCAATTGTGCATCTTTACTGGAGAGGACAACAGAAACCAGGTTTGAAAAGAGAGACAGGCATTTTTGGGGACTTTCAAGGATCTTGTGTGAGTTACAGAACCCTCCACCGACTCTCAGGCTTCCATAAAACCCACTGCCAGCTTTTTGTACTGGATATTTTTTAATACAGAGGAGACTTGTGTATGGTGTTACACGATGGGTATATCCAGGCACTTCACTGATATGTTTGAGAATGTATTTTGTGTCATGCAGCAAAGAGATTCCGCAGTGCAGTCCTAGTGCCACATCATCTGGCAGGACACACTGAAAGGTAGCACATTTTGACTTTGCCAGAATCTTTGTGTGATACCAGAGTTTCGAAATGTAACAAGAACTAACAGTTTTTGCAGCAGAATATACCATAGAAAATTACTGTGCCTTGATTTAAAGGAACCAGACAAGCAAGGTGAAGAAATGATGAAGAAGGGAGCTGAAGCAGCCAAGCAGGCCACACTGGGTTGGTGTATAACCAGGGCTATTGTCTTAAAGGAGTTCATAAGCCAGTCACTCAGAACTTTGCGGGGCTCCGGACAGCGATGACACCAGAGATCCCCAGTGCAGCCCTTCAAAGATCTTACCAGGATATTTGCTAATAAGTGGAGGGAAATGTCATGAAAATGTAACAGGAATGAAAAATGAATGATCATGTAATGTAAACCTCTAAGCTGTGGTGAAGATAACCTCCGTGTCCACTCTGGTGAGCTGATCTCAGGTCATGCAGTGTGTGGTTATAAAGGATGCTTGCCTGCTAAAACTCACAAACTGAGTCTTTGAGGTTTCTTTTAAGTACCAGCTTCAGGCAACGTGTGCTGCCTGCTGTAATGGATGTCACATACAGCTGTGCCAGCTGATACACATGGTGGGGATTCACGTTCCTCCTAGTGGAAAAAGGAGAAACTTTTAGGTGTGAATTAAAAGAATTCTTTTTTTTTAATTCTGTAATGTATCATCTGAACTCAAGCGAGGTGTTCATTTTCTTGTAGTCTATAAGAATAACATAATGTGGTTTAATTTCTAAATAACATGTCATTTTGACAACAGAATTTTTTTAATGCTGTCACGTTCTTGGTTACATTCTTTTTCTTTCCTCATTGAAAAATTTTGCTGTGTTTGAACACAAATCTTAGACTATTCTAGTTGTTCTATTTTTTATTTGTGTATTTGCATTTATTTATATATTTGCTGTTCACTGAACTCCTAAAGTGAAGAATTCTCAGGAAGAAACCAGGGCATGAGAGGAATCAAAGTTCTGGGATTTACTTTTCTTTTTTTTTTAAAGATTTTTTCCCAAAATACACTGCCTTGTGCTCAGCAGAGTTTTCATCATGTTTTGGCAAAACCTCACTTTTTCAATCATTCTGCTTTCTCTGTTAAAGCCCTACTTTTGAAACATTTCTGTATGTCCGTAAATAGCACAAAAAAAGATAGTTAACATGACCTTTTTGTACCTTCTTATCCCTTCATTCTGGACCAGAGTCTGTGATTTTGAAGTTTTTGCCATTGAAACTATGTAAGTAAGGTGCAGTCAGCATATCTACCTTCTGTTTTCTGAGAAGTATCTTTAGCTGGATGTAAATGTGCGTTTCTGTTTCTCTCTTGCATCCTTTCTTTCTTTGTTTCAATGAAGGGAGAAACTGAGATTACGAAGGCACACACACAGAAAAAAGGAAAAATAATTAAGGGAGGGCTTTACTAGGTAAGCGCTTTACCGTGTGAGAAGTAGAGTTGGGTTGGTGTAATAATCTTGAGCGGACACACAGAAATAATAATAATCTGACTCTTATGTTTCCTCTTCTTGTTCTTCTTTCCCATGGGTTGTTGACATAGTCCAGAGGAGCTGATGAACTGTTAATAGTGCTTGCTTTCTCTTTGTGAAAATGTGTCCCAGTAAAGACAGAGAGAACAGCGATATTAAAGGTACAGCAGGTAAGTGGGACTCTGAACAGAATGAATTTTAAAACATTTTTCCAAAACACTGATAAATGAGTTCCCTAAAATGCTGTGTAGTGAGAGATCGGATAGACTATTCTTCATTTTGCTGCACATCTAGCATGGAGCAAGGTCAGCTTCATTTGTTATTTTTCACAAAGAGTCACTGAGTTGCATGTCCCATCTTTCATTGTGAAATATTCAAGCAATTTTTTCCCGCGAGCAGTCAAAGAAGCATCTGAATGAAGTGTTTCTTCCCCGACCTTTGTTTATTCCAGACTTAAGAAGCCGACTAATATGGAAATTGCACCTAATTTTCATGGTTTTAAATTAATATCGACTTTTAAATTGGCTTCTCAGGTTTGTTTTGGACAGACCCTCGTGGGCTCTGCTTAGGTAGAACACTAACACAAGTGCATTTTCCCAAAGTATGCCAATATGCCAAAACAGAAGCACTCAGAGGAGTAAAGTTTGGCACTTGGCTCAGTACTTTCCCAAGTGGGAATCATGACATCAATGAAGGCAGCGGATGCAGGAAAGATCAGGTCTCCACTGGCAGAGGTTTGTGCTGATTCCATTTCCTATTGTGTAAGGACAAAGCTAATACCTGCAAAAGTGACGAGAATAATTAAAAGGGGAAGACAAATCCCCAAAACAGATTGAAAATTAGGTTTTTCTTTTCCTTTTTTTTTTCTTCCCCCAAAAAACTTTTTCCCAAAGTTCTTGAAGAACAAGAAAAAGGGAACACTCAAATATTTGAACCTTCTCTGGAAATAACAATGTTAAAAATCACAAGAACATTTTATGTCTGTCCGCTCAAGAGGAAAGGAAAATGTGTTTTGGAATTTCATTCCTGTTTTCCTGCTTCAGTTATTTAATGTTCTGGTTCCTCTGCTACCCAACAGTCTTTTGTAATTTGTTTTCTTATTCAGAGGCATTTGTTGTATAGCTTGAAATGATATACAGCATTGGAATAAGAAATGTATTAAACATGCAGTGTTCAGTCAGCACAGCCTCATTTCTTTTACTTCTTTTTCTTCTTTACAATAAATGGCAGACTTTTCCCTCTACTATTCAGAATCTTACAGGAATGAAATATAAGGAGCTATTAGATTCCAGAAGTAGATAGTGAGGGTTTCAATTTTTATGTCCCATAATCCAAATCCCAATCTGACCTTTGCATTCCAGAACAAAATGTTTAAATTGTTAGTAACTACTGCACTCAACACCTCCCTGGGTTTGGCCTCCTGGCAAACACCATTGTGTTTCTAAAGAGCTCCTTCTTATTCTACTCAGTTTTTCACAGTTTTCTCAGCCTTCTATGATTATTTCCCAAAGTTTTTAAATGAAATAAGTATTTCACTGGAAAATAGCTACTGAAGATTTTATTTAAAACTGGGGTTTTTTTTAAACACTTGTTATTCGGAGCTGGGTCTGCCATCGCAAGTGGCAAACCTGCTTACTGCCCTGCTGTGTCCTGGGAATGGTCCTGGGGCAGGTCAGTGCCATGCAGGAGCCTCAGGAATCCTTGCCCCAGCTCAGGCACCTGGATAAAGTGTCTGCTGGAAGAAGTGTTTCCTTAATTTACTGGACACAGCTCAAAGGAGTGTATTAGGGTGAATTCACCCTATGCTCTTTCTGGCTTAGGCCTCACCCCTGGCCAGTGTCAGTCAGCTCCCCAGCGTTTCCCACAAAGTGCTGCTGGGGTATTTTTCCGACTGCAGTTACTGTGATTCACCATCAAATACCATATTTGAGTGTCTCCACACTTAGAGTTTCAACCCAGTAGACTTAAACACATAATAGACAGCAGCTTCTCTGTCAAGTTAGAAGTCTAGCAACTGGAAGGGTTCGTTTGAAGGTACTGCTACTGCTTCTGGGGTCAGCTTGATCTATCCGCCATCATCCGGAAGGAGGGCAAAGTTGGGTATTTTCTCACTGAATTTTCTCTGAGGAAAAATCTACCCTATCTTCAGGACAACAGAATGACAGAAAATTACACTGTAAATAACCTTTTTTTTTTTTTTTCCCCCCCTCCATAGAAATCAGTTCTGATAATTTTAGACAAATACCCAAACCAAGCTGGTATGCCCCGTCACTGAAAACAAAGCAAAAGAGCAAGGGAGACGCCGGTGTAGGATGCACACACTTAATCTGATTTCATCAGATGGATGGTCTTTAAGTGAAGTAGAAAACCCAGCGAGTCTGCGTAAACATATTCTCATTTGATTCTAAGAGCTGCCAACTGACTTAATTCTAGCCTTACTGAATGCCTGAAGTAAAGATGGTCTAAGCACCAAAAAATGGGTGGAAATGTGAAAACCTGTGAATTATGGCAAATGTAGATGCTTTGGTGTAAATCTCTGTGTGGAACCATTTTCTTCTTGGTCACAGTATGTAAAATCAATTTACTGAAAGTCAATAGCAAACTGCCAGGATTAATTTTTTGTTCTTGATTTTTTAGTTCTTGAAGGCTTATTCAGTCTATTACTCTGTTCTTGCTGATATCCCATCCAGAACAAGCTTTCTATATTTAGAACCTTAAAAAGTATTATTTTTTAATGTTATTTTTACGTCTCAAAATAAATTGCACAAAGCTCAGGCAGGGGGCTAAAAGTCATTTTAGTTCTTCACTGGTTTAGCAATTTTCAAAAAATACGCTTGACTTTGTCTGGAGGGCTGCAGAATGTGATGTTGCTATTGAACTTTTCATCTCCAGATGGAATGCTTTTTATTCTTTGACGTAAAGCAGTGCGCTACAGATTTGAACTCTGTGTAATTAAATACTGCTGCTTAATTGTGCTTATGTGTTTGTACATAAACAAGGCTATCTACAGACTTCAAAACTGTTATTGCTATATTGTTGTATACTGTGTATAGACTACAGCATAGATTGTTATTTTGCATATAAGATTATACTTTGGATTTTTATCTTCTAATTATCAAATCCTATTATTGAATTTAATCAAAAAATGTTAGGTACCTTCAAATGTAATTAGAAATTAATTTTCTCCACAGCTTTCATGTTCTCAGAACAATTGTGAATTTGCTGCATTTAATTCTTGAATTCAGTTTGTGTTGCTCTGCCACACCCCTTGAAGTTTGGAGGGAAAGTAAATAAAAAAGCAAATTCTTAAACATCTCTTCATGCCCCCAATCCATATGTTTTATAAGGAGATGGAACTCCTCTTTTCTGTGAGTCATGTCTTGTTTGTATGTTCAGACCACCACTGCTGAGAAGTGAAAATATTGCTAGAAAAAAAAGGAATATATTGAATTTGAAATGGAGATTACATGCATGATGAAGAAAGAGTTCAGATAGCAAAGTTATTTTCTGAGTTTATACACAAATCTCTGCATTATTTCTAGAGGACTTACTGTCGATAACTAACCATTGGATACAATTCAAGTTAAACAACTGTGGAGGATAAAATTATTTTTTTCGAATTCAGATACCATGTCCTTCACTTTATCTGCTCAAAAACAAAATACTTAACTCTGTCAATTCGTCAGTCTGCTTTGGTGTTTTGTTTTCCCTTGACCAGGTGAGGACACTGCTATGGCTGCACTGTTGTTGTGTTTCTTGTGTGACAGGTAGCTTTTGCTGACAGAGCTTACGCTGCAGCAAACCACTCCCTCTCTCTCTTATAACCGAAAATCCATATCCTAAAGTAGACACCACTGACATAAATTGCTAATCTCAACTGCTGTCACACAAGAAACAACAACAGTGCAGCCATAGCAGTGTCCTCACCTGGTCAAGAGAAAACATTTCTCTGTGCCTGGCAAAGAAATGGATGTACCAACACATACCACAGACAACTGTTTTCCTGATTAAATCACACACCCACCACAGAGTGCTTATGCATTTCTCACAGTCACAATCTTCTCTCCAAATTTGGGGCAGGATTGGTGATAGTACTAATGCGCTATATTTTTCTCTAAAAGGCTGTCAGTAGATTATTTTGGCCATGCAGTGACTAGTAAGGGACTTAAGCAACTGTGCAGGTCAGTGCGTGGGTGAAAGCAAGAAGGTGAAAGGATGCATCATGTATGTATAATTGAAGCAAGCATCTCGGGTGTGACTACATGGACAAGAGATGGGTGTGACAATGTCAAAAGATTTCAAGAATTTGGTTTTTACTGTGGGATTTTTTTTCCAACTTTTTAAGTAAAATTAATTTTTACTTTAGTCTTTAAATCAAAACAATTGAGTTTTGCTAGAAGAATACTTGACTGAATTTAAAAACCATTTAGTATCTTCCAGATTAAGTATGAAATGACTTTAAATTTTGAATTGTATAAAATGCTCAGTTTGATTTGCTGTATTTTCTTTAATTTTTTAATTGACAGAAAACTGAAAAAGATAACTTATTCACATGCTTTATGTTAAGGCTGCATGTGTATTTTGTTTAGGTCTGTCCATGCTGTAATGGAGAGATCTTTCAGCTGAGATGATCCTGCATGTCAGCTGCAGGTATTTTGGCATCTTCAGTGCATTACTAGTCAGTGCTTCTAAGCCAAGTTATCTCTGTGTTTCTTGGGGGCAGGAGGTGGTTATATGAATTAGAAACAGGTAACTAACATATTTTCTGAGTCCGCTGTGGCGCCTGTGCTTTCTGCTATCACCAAAACCTTGCAGGTTTATCTGTAATTCATATGCTTTGGTCTGACCTCTCTCAGTTTAATTTATCCTTCCTCCAGTCCTTTTAAGACTTAAGCACTACTTTCTGCTTATAGACATTTGCTCACTGGGTTTATCTTTAAACAACAGACGCATATGCAAAATAAGCTCACCTGCAGTAGAGGAACAAAGGAGTAGGTTTAGGAGTGAGATTTTCCCAATTGTTTCAATACCAAACCTGCAGGCTTGCTTCACTAACTGCATTATCCAAGATCAATGAGGCAGAGCAAACAAACAGCGTGATGACCGGGCTCCAGCAGTGAGCCTGGAGACAAGTGGAATTGAAATATTCCAAAAACACGAGTACAGTGACAACTGGTTCTGCTTTTGCTCCTCTGGGCCCTGCTTTGGCAGAAGTTGATCTTTCCTGGGTAATCTCCACTGCCTCCCTTCAGTTCAGTTTTGTAGGAAAAGCAAGGAGATTCAATGCGGCTGGATGCTGCGGGAGTGTGGTGACCTGCTGCTATCCCTGCACCCAGTCATGAAACCAGACCCAGAAGAGTAAAGTCAAGTAGTAAGTCAAAGCTGATTTCACTTCACTAAGAATTTTTCCAGTCTTTTTTTTTTTTTTTCTTTTTCCTTTTTTGATTTTAGTGAATATTCAGTTAAGGCCATAAGGCCTTTGATTAGTGAATGCCAGAATTGTGATACTACACTCTGCATCAACTATTGCTTAATCATGCCAGGCCTTGTAAAGCATCTAAACTTAAAATCAGCCCTCTAGTAGTAGCAGTAATGTTCTTTAGATTTGCTGTCCCCTGTTAATGTGCTGTACAGAACTTGTTCATGTCATTTCCACAACCAGTCACATGGCAAATATATATATAGCTGAACTGATGCTGAGTCCTGTCAGGGACAAGAAATCCTGTTCACTATATAGTCATGGCTGTTTTGGGCTGTTCAGAGAGTAAGGGTGGATGTCCATGGCCTATGACCAGATTGTCACACTGAAGTTAAAATGTGCAACTGCTGTTGCTACAGTTGTCCAAGCCCATTTCTTTCCTTGTTCCATTTTGTTGCATTCACCCAGGATCCATCACCCCTTCCCCTGTTCTTTTATGTGTTTTGCTGTCACTTGGTCAGGTGCACTTTGTTTAATTTTTTGTCTTGATACAAATTAAAATGACACTGTTGCTGCTGCCAAGCTGACCGACGTGATATATTTCAGATCTCAGCGAATATTTCTGTGTCTAAAAAGCTTTATCTCCGTGATTTGGTATCTAGGTGAAAAGATAAGAACTATTATCAATTTTGTACTGTCCATTGTCCTCCCTTATCACTTGCCCTGAATATAAACAAAAGGTTTTTTTGTGTCCTTGGCAGCTTTTACAGTCAAGACTCAGCCAAGAAGGTTGAAAAGGTTGGGTTACTCGTTTAGAGGTACTTTAGCACTGGATTGGTTTGTTGTGCTGATGTGAATGGGCTTGTTCTGAAGTAAATCTGGGCAATCCAGTCACTTCACGTAACTTGCAGAGCTATGTGGGGGCATGAAGCATTCTCCAAAATGACACCCATGCAGTTCCACCTCTTTCAATATGTCTGTGCAGTTGTGAGTGGGGCTTCAGAGTAAACTCCTGTGGTTTTGTATCCCCGATGTTACAAGACCTCAATATTTTCTTTTCCTTTCCCACAGCTCAGTAGTCGAACTGCAGGTAAGGAGTGATAATAACCTGATATGGATGGGCTTTGGCATGAGCCACATGGGCTTTGAGGCGGAGCAAGGAACTCTGCAAATTAATATGTGTTTCTGGAAGGCAGACTCAGAGCTAAAGATAGCAGTACTGAAATACACTTAAAAGACCTGCAAACATTTAATATATCTCCTCAGTATGTAAGATGTTATCAGTGGATTACGACAAACAATTGCTTTGCCAGGAGTTTTTATCTCCATAGACACGGAGCCTTTTATTTGCTTTTGAGTTTGGCATTTATTTGCTTTTGCATGGATTACTTCAAATCGCTTTGAAAACCAAAAGTTTAGTTTTCTAGTTCTGAATAATAAGAAAAAAGATTTTTTGGACATTGTAGATTTCAATTAAAAGCTAGTCCATTGACTTTAGCGAAGTCAAAGCACTGATCTAAGATGTAGGTCTATTCACACGGTGAATATTTCCAAATTAGAACATGATTTAAAAAAATGGCCTTACAGTGAATAGCAGGAATCATAAATTCCTAGAGCATGCTTCAGACTCTATCCCTTTTTCTGTGCAGGATTAGATTTTGGCTAGCTAATCTTCTCCTTGAGAAGTATCTGTTAATTATATTGCAAAGAAGACAGTGGTTTAATCTGATGAATAATTTTCTGGTGGAGCCTACGCAGTTTTCATGAGTGACTTCAGAGGCTCTCGCCCAAACACCTTTTTTGTGACAGCCATGTAACACATGTGTCACATTAACGATGCCCATTTTAATTTCTGTAGGAGAGAAACCCAACACACAACAAACTCTGTCTGCCTTAGGGCAGAATGTGTTTGTGTCTGACCCAATATACATTACAGGGAGATGAGATTATTTGATAACTTTCATGGGTATAGCATTCAATTCCTAGTAAACTCCTTTGCCATTTATTAAGCATCATTGTCAATATGCATGTACCATCTGAGTGAATCGTTCATCCCAACTGCAATTTTCTACTAGTGCCAGAAACTCCTGGAATCTGGTGGGACTGATCATAGCCTACGGGGCCATATAAATTTCCAATTTATAGCCACAGGTTGTTTTTTGGGTAAAGTATCCTCTAAAAGAGGAGATACAAGCCACACTGGGAAACGACTGTACATTTTTTTCCTAGAAATAACCTTTTTTCTAGGAAAAAGCCCAACCCTCCCACTGAGGGAGGCCTATTTTTTGGCTGTCTTGTCCAAAAAAATGTCCCCCACCTTTATGCCTGGGAGTGTGTCTAGTCTGCAATCTGTAGCTGTGTGTCCATAGTCGCAGCTCTTTGAAGAATTCAAATTTAGCAGGATTTTACAGGACAGACATGATTGTGGTGAACATGAATGATATTCAGAGGAAAAGCAAGCTTGTCTTGTGTCTGGCACTTGCCAATCTCTTTGTCAAGACTGCTCTCCCACACTGAGTGTTTGCTCCTTCTGCTATATTCTCACATTCCTCACTGATTTAGGGCCGCCTTTTTTCATCTGTGGTATGTGCCTGTTATCAGGGACCTCAGTTTTATCATAGTTTTGTTTCCAGCTTTGGAGTTGATGAAGGAGAACTGCAAGGAGGTAGGTGTGCAAGGAAGGTGTCTATGGATAGAGAAGGCAGAAATGATATAAAATACATAAATAACATTGCAGCCTTTTCTCTTCTGGATCGTAAAGTCAGAAAGTCCCAGACATCTTAGGGCTGAATTACCCTACATATTGAGATATGGATGTGTGGGTCATGCTCTGTAAAATAATGTACTTTCTTGTTTTATCATACAACCCTTGAAGATTATTTTAGATTTCAGAAATAAAAGTTGAAGGTACTCCAGGGATTACTACTTCACATCTCTCTGCCTGCAGGCATGAGAAAGCAAAATTATTATTTTTCACATAATAACTGAAGCTGCTGTATTTGCCTTCCATGGCTCATTTTCTCTTGACACAGTGCGGCAAAATACACACAGCTTCACCATAGATGAAAAGATTCTCCAGAAAAGTAACAGGAAGCTAAAACAAGAAGCCCATTTTGACCATTTTAAAAGCAGGTGTGTGTTAGTTCTACCCGCAACGCTTTGTCAAAGAAGGGCTTGTACTGTCTGGAAAGGACAGAAGGAAGCACATTTTATAAAATACAGCAGTACATCTTTCGTCTTCACTCCATGTGAGTATATGGTGCTTGATGGGCAATCCAATTGCTGTCATATAACTAAAGGACACTAGACTTTTCCACGGTCTTCTTATCTGGAAATGCATGAAATAAGGGAGAAATCTACTGCATTTTAATACTATTTTACTTGTATTGTAATCTGCAGATTTCTGTCAGGTTAAAATCTCTCCAGAGGAAGTGTTCCTGGCCTATATTCTGCTAGGCTTTGTGCCAGAAATAATGTATGCAGATGAGAGAACTTCTCTGATGCTCTGTGAAGCATAAAAGAATGACTTGATAATTTATAGGTGCTCCAATGTTGTTTTGTATGTGCTAATATCACTTATTAGTATTTAGTTCCATTGCAATACCTGCATTAACTAATATCCATAACTTCTGCAAAATGCTAAGGGAAACTGAATCAGTCAAGAGCTGGCTGAGACTCAATTTTAAGATAATTAGGTAGAAAATTTCCTGGGTGAAAGCTGAATGCTTGTTTTGGGACTGGATGGTCACAGAAATTTGTAATAACTAGTTAGCTATTTTAATTCTTATAATCTCATCAGTGACACAGTGTCTATCTGATTCATGTGGCGGCCCATATGAAATCTTTTGACACTATCAGTGAATTCACAGGCATAAATTTACATAATAGAAACCAAGACAAAATCACCAGATGTGAATGGGTCTCATTTTTGGCAGACTTTGCAAATGAATGTGCACTGTAAAAGCTGACTCCCTTTTCTAGGTCCTGCAGAGACCTGGCAGCTGAGGGCTGAGGCAGTGAAATGAGGAGCCCACATTGCTGCTTCACAAGAAGTTGTTGGTGTGTGGAAATGTGAAGAATCCTCTTTTCAGGATAGACAGTCTTTTTCACGAATTAAAAGTATGTTTCAAGTTAGGGGGAAATAACAAACATTTTACTAGGCAGTAATGCTTTATACAGCTTCTCTGTGCTCTGTAGTGGTATGCCTTCGTCATCAAAAAGAAAGCTAACCCTGTATTATCTATGGGTTTAAAAAATTAATTTAAATTGTTGACCTTGCAAACTTCAATTCTGCATAACAGAGGCAACAAGTTTGTGGCATAATGAAAGAGAGTTCTTTAACATCTTAACAAATCTTCATAATTATTAACATTAAATGGTCTAATTTACAATATTTAGATATAAGTATCTAACACTTTTTATTTACCTATTTTTTCCTGAACCAGGAAAATGACTTTATCTTTTAGATAGTGATCAAACAAATCCTGACTTATCCAAGTGTGTTTTACAACTGCTCCAACTGTTTAGTATTCATTGAGTGACAAAACATTAAGGAGAAGTAGTGCAAACAAATTAAGCAGAAATTGCTATATGAAAATTGGACCTTGCTGGTTGTTTACTTGGTAAGGAAGGTATGATGTGAAGCAGTGACTGCAGTAGTACTGATTGATGCAGTTAATAGCAACTTTTTCTAGCGAATTTAGCAGGAGAGAGATGAAGCAGAAACTGCCTCTGAGTTGAGCTTGTTCAGTCGCCAAAGGACAGTTGATCTTGCCTTTGAAACAAAGAAGACCAAGGTCAATGTTCAGAAATCTCTGTGGTGTGTTATGGACAGTGACAGAAAAAGCTTTTTACTGGACCACATATTTTTGAAGAGACCAGGGCAACAGCTGTGAGAACTAGAAGCATGGAGGGAAAGATTAGTTACTTACCTGAATTGTTTGTACAGAGAGAAAGGGCATGTTAGGAAGCAGTAGAAACACTTGGGACAGACAGTATCTTCTTGCTCTATGCTGTGTGGCACATGGTTTAGCACTTCTGAGCACCATTGCAAGGCAAGATTTCTTTTGATAAGATATATGGTTATCATCATAGATACTGGATGGTAAGATAATGCAATATCTTCTTACAAGAGGTCATCGACTGACTAAAACTTGGGTTTTCTTGCCCTAAGGAGCGGATTTCCATTAATCTAAGATCACGAAGAGAAGCTATCTCTGTCAGCTCCATTTCTTTGCGTACCTTTGTTACTTTGGAAATACTCACTGAGATCAAATTCCTTGACGGAGCCCGCGGGAGAGGAAGGCAGGTCCACT
>VZRE01005016.1:0-22929 GCA_013396775.1 Cephalopterus ornatus
GCGACTGCTTTCATTCAAAGAGTGCTGGCAATATGAAGAACTACACTTGTCAAGATTATGAGACGGGTGAGTTTGAAATTTCAGATGTCTCGAGCACAGGGCTTAAACACAGAGATGTGGCTGTACAACTGTAGTATAGTTTAGTATCCCCTCAATTGTGTCTTACTATCCATGTTTGGGTTATTTGGCCTGTGGAAAATGAGGCATTCAAACCCTGTATCAACACAGTTCAGGTTGTCTTTCTGTCCTTGATATAATTTTAGATCTATCAGTGTTGATAGATCAGAGATTGATAGCCTTTAATCTGACCTAAACTTATACCGGTTGAAGACTGCCATGATTTTACTTGCCAGTCTTACAGCCATCTAGATATAAATGGTTTAGAAGCCCATTTATTTGTCTTCTATTTATTTGATTAATTGAAACTTTTTTTATTAATTTAAATGTCATGGGGAGAGTAGCTGGCGGGGAGGAGGCTTAGGGTTAAAAAAACCTGGAAGAAGATTGTGTCAAATGCGTTTCTATCCTTAGCCCTCTCCTCTGCATCGTCTTTGAGCTGATCCCAGCCGAACTCTGTCCGCGGCAGTTCTGAGGGAGAATTAACATCCCTGATAAGTGCTGGAGCCTTTCCTGGGGATGTTCCAACTGTGCCTCTGCGGAGGGGGATGAGGCAGCGCAGGATGGGAGCCACCCTGAGCAGCCACGGGCATGAGCACGGAGGAGGCAACAAAAACCTCGCAGCTTCTTCTCCAATCAGCCCGACAACGCCAACGACTACAGCTAATTTGGAGGCTCCTAAGTGGAGGTCAATTGCCAATAATTGTCCTAATTAAAAAGCAAATACTGAAATGATATTGCGAGTCCAGACTGGACTCTATTGAAGTAAGATAATTAGAGGATGGAACCATCAATTAAAATCTCCGGTTGGTGTCGTTAAGGGACAAGCTAGATTAAAAACAAAACAAACAAACAAAAAAAACCCCAAAACGTGTATGATAATTGGCATAACTCCTCATTTGGCATGAAATCTTTATTTTAAAAGCAAATGCTGTCACTTGCAATGAGCTCTAATGGGTTTTTAATTTTGCAGCCATAAAGTAGGTAGGAAGCTAATTTGAAAATATATAGGTTGATTTACATTTAATTCCTCCTGAAAAATATTTAAAGTACTACGGTGTAGTCACCTGTATTTTTGCGCAAACTTCAGTTCTGAAGTAATTAACCTTTTGAACTGTAGTACAAAGTAAATCCCTTTTACTGCATGAGATCTGGCTGCCTTGAATCTACTGCTTCAGCAAAACAGATAAAACATCCCTGTGCAAAGCAAAGATTTAGCATCACAATTATCAGAGTAACGCCTGTCTAAAATTATTTCAGTCATACGGACAGTTTATTGCCAGCATATTTTGGTGTCTGGTAACAATTTCGGTCACGAATAGCGTGAATTCCTCTGCTAGAAGGTATGAGAGGATAAAAATGGTTTTCTATTGTTTGGTTGGTTGTTTTTTTAAAACCATCTCAGAAAAGTCAGCAAGTCTAACCAAAAAGTGTATGTAGCAGACAGTAATAACGTGCTTGTGGTATCACCTATGGGGTGAAAATTCTCACTTGGCACGATCAGACATGTAATTTGGAGCTGTATCTGTTTACAGCTATCTTAGAAAAGCTAGCAAAGAAACATTCTCAGGCTTCTCTAAAGTGGATGTACATACGTGGTTATTCCTTTGAACAAAATAATCAAAAGTAGACATTAAATGACCTGTGACTTATCATCAGAAATCCAAAGAATCTTATGGCATCCATTTCTCTACAAGCATCTCCTGAGGTAGCAGCTAATGAGAAGGAGCGTGTCAGCACCTCAAAAGTATATAATATGTGTAAAATTCATGCAAGAGGTATTATTTTTTGTATTTTTGTTTATGTGGCTGTATAAAGATAACTGATGGACCAGTGGTTTGTGCACATAGTGAAATAAAGGAAATCATCCTGCTTCCTGACTCACAGTTGGACTGTGCTGTTTCAGTGCTGCCTAGGAATTTCTGCAGCTGGGATGTGTCATGTCTGGCTCTCCTGAGGATACTCTCCATAGGTGTCTGATGAGAAGAGAGGCTTCAGCTTTTCCTGGGGTTGGGGTGTTGCAGAGTCATTCTCTCTTCAGCAGGACATCAACAGCTGCAATTCAATCTGGTGAGTAGAATTCAGTTAAAAATAGATTATTAGTAGAGGAGGTGTTTCAGACTTCTACACTATGACATTTACAAAACACAGCAAAATACCTTTGGTTTTGGCCAGATCAAAACATGCTAAAGACAGTGGCCACTGTTGGAAACAACAAGACCTTTTTTCAGCCACATACCCCCAGTGAAACCAAACCAAAACCAACCGACCCCCCAAAAAACCAACCAAACAAAACCCCCCAAAAAACCCTGCCTGCCTTTGAGTCGGGGGAAAGGCAGCAAAAGAAGGATGAGCAAATAAAATGGATAAAGAATCTGTTGTTCTTCTCCCCACCCAGGCAATGTGCAAAGTTTCGTGTGCAACCAAAAGAAGTACGAAATTCAACCAGTGTGGACAGAAGCTTTTGTTTTACCCTCACAATTAACGATAAAAAAGCGCTCCTAATAAGCCTTCTTCATGTCCTTGAAATTCCCCAGCACATTCAGGTGTTTTTTAATAGTTCTAGAATTTTCTACCAAATAACACTGTATCTCAGAGAGTAGGAGAAAAAGAGAGGGAGAGAGTAAGGCTTTACAGCCTGGGAAATATCTAATTATTATCTATAGTGTAAAATCAAAAATCACATAGGAATGAATTGAACAACCACGGAAAGACCTGCTAAGTGCTCTCTCTTTTCTATAATTTTACTATTTGATAATTTTGAAAACATGCTGCTCTGTTTCCATAAATCAAATGGTATCCTTTTCCCATCAAACATGTCAATGAAGCAAATAACTTCCAAAGCTAAAAGCTCCTCGAGAAAGGAACAAAAATATATGTTATTGTATTTTAACCTATTCAAAATAAATAGCTTCTAATACTTTGCTTTTTAAGAAAAACTAAAAAAAAAATAAAAAAAGAATTAAAGTATATCTACAACTTTTCAGACATTTGGATGCTTTCAAAAATGCTCTTAAAATAAGTGTGGTTGGCTCACATTCAGCTTTATTTCTTTTTCCTAATTTCTGGTGACTTACTTGTGTGGAATTCTTTTGGTCATGCTGGGTTAGATAAACAAGTCTTTCATCAATTCCTTTTTTTTTTTTTTTCCCCCCAGCACAGTGGAAACAAAAGAATTCTCATGTTAATTCTGTCCCTTTTTTGGAAAATATAATGCCAGTGCGTTTGGGAAAATATTATGTCAAGCTACAGTAGAAATCTGCAGTGAAATAAAGCAGATGGAGCCAAAGAGCATCTTGTTCTAACCTTGCAACGGTTGCAGCATGCTTAAAATGAAATATTCAGATATGGAAAACATTTTATTGAATATAATCTGAGATGTGTCAGGGCACTTTAAAGTGACAGCAGTATTTAGAGCTGTAAATAACCCCAGTGTTACTGTAACTGATTACCATCAGGATAACAACTGAAGTGTAATTTGTTTGGTACTCCCTCTGGCTTTCCTTTATATCTCTTTCTACTTCTCCCCTTTGTAAATATATTGACTTTTATAGCCATGTTAACTTCTATGGCTTAAAAGTTGTCTTTGTTTGCTTTGCAGTAATTGCAGCGTCTCCTTGGTTGCTGACAAGATTTAGGCTTTGAGATAACTCTGTCACCTGCAGCTGTGGTTTTTAGGGGCTATTTTCTCCCTGCCTCTCTCAGGCTTTCACTCAGAGGTGTGATGGTGTCTGGTAGATTACTCCTCATTTCCCAAATAAATGATTAGACAATATATTCATTTGCAGAGTGCAACGAATGAGCCTCAAGTTTCATTGAGTAATAAAGATTCTGTTTTCAATGGAGTCTTGCTAAAAACAAGACTGTTTTTAGCTGTTTTCCTCTTCCTATGGCATTTGTTCTGTGCCCTGTAAAGATTCTGCATTTAAAAACCCTTAGCAGGGAGAACATACAGCTTTGAAATGTCTTTACCATGAAAAATTATCACTACAGGTACTGAAACAATTGCAATAGTTTCCAGTTGAGATACTCTTCAGCTGTCTGTACTTTTGTGTGTAACGCTGAGTTTCATAGTGACTTCTCTGTCCCCTCCATCTTCACTGATTAATTTTGCAGAATTTTATATTCTCTTGTTTGCAACTGAAAATAATGCTTTGTGTTCCCCTAATAGTACGGCATATGCTTAGGACAAGGCTGTGACCATCATTTTTACTGCATCCTGACAAAAGGAGGGGGCAGCAGGTGTGGGGACACTTCATCATCTTGGCAGAAAAAAGGCATTTTCCCTCTCCATTTTGGAGGCAGAGGAGATAAAGGAGAGAGGAGAAAGATTTTTGGGTCTCTGTAACTTTGTTGCACCGGTCAAAGTGGGTAGGATTGGTTACTATTAACATTTTAATTTTATAAATAGCAAGAGACTGTGATGTCTTGGGACACACGGGTGTATTAAACTGTGTTCCTGAGGTGTGAGACCTCCCGGGGAAGGAAAGCTTTGCATCTAAGGCTGTGCTCCAAAACTTTTACACCTGCTCGTGATGCCAGAAATATGAGATGCATTGTGAAATTTAGCTGACAGGAGATAAGGGCTGTTTCACTCCTAATCCCAATGGGATAACTGTGTGTGTGCCGCTTTCCATGCAGCCTTGGCGAGATGTGGTGAGCTTTTAGCAGAGCCCAGCGCTGCAGAAGCATGACTTACAAAAAGCCTTCAGTCACAGGTAATGACCATTTTTCTAATAGCACCCTGAGATGCAGCTAAACACACCCTCGGCAGTTTGGTAGGGCACTGATCACACCTTTGTTTTGCATTCAGAATTTGAGGGAACGGATGTGGTCTCCGGAGAAATGAAGAGCTTCTTTTGAAGTCCTTTCGTGACAAGTCTCCCCCTGGGTATGGGTTGCTACTGAGCTCTGCTGAGTGCTCAAGACAGGAAACCATTGCTGGAACAAGAATAAACGGCAGAATTATGCAGCTAAAACACCATGATTTTGTAAACTGCAACATCTTTGTCTCAAACACAAAACCCCTCCAATGTTCTGCCAGAAGCAGTGACATATGTGCTAGCATTTATGGCTATTTTAAACCTCTGTTGCTTTTCTGCTATTAAACAAACAAACAAACAAAAACCCAAAACCAAAACAAAAAAAACCCCAAACAACAACAAAACAAACCCAGAAAGCAGACCAATAAGTCAACACTTTCCTCAGGCTCTATGGTTTTTAAAATATTAAAGACAGAATAAGGATTAATAATTAAAACCATCTGTTTTGGGTGCGAGGCACTTGTGCTTGACCTTCTGTGGGAAGGTCTAATATTGCAGCAGCATTTTATTGTGGTTGCATATTATATTTTCCTGTAAAAGTACAGGGAAGACAGAAGACTGTGTAGTATCCATGAAAATAAACACTGCAGCAATTCCAGTTGCTGGCTTCTACTTACCTACACTCCCCAGCTGGTGATAATGTTAAATCATTAATTTACATCTGTGTGTGTGTGTGAGAGAGAGAGAGACACACAATTTCTATCATCATCCTTCTAGAATGCTCTGCAAAAATCTGCTCCCTGCTTCATCCCCTTGTGGTCATGAAGGACTGGTGTAAACTGGAAGCCAGGAAACTGCTGCTTGGTTAGAAAGGAGGGGAGAGAAAGCAGGGGAAACTGGGAAAGGAAGAAGCTGCCATGCTTTTGTTAAGTATGATTTTGTATTTCTATTTATAACTAATTGATGGTTTTCCATCAAAACGCTGTAGTTTACAGGCTACAAAGCCTTCAGACTTAAGAAATTCCACTCATAGAAATAGTGGAAAAAAAGAGCACTGAAAAAGCTGCCTGGTGTAATTCCCGGCATGCCACAGAGTAAATGCTTTTGACTAACAAAAGAAGGCTCTAGATTTTCACACAGCTGTGGTTAACAATAGTGCAGTGATACTCTTAGGCACAAAAAATGGATGCACTTTCAAATACATGGTATAATTGTTGAATACATCCCCATTGGGATTGGGGGTATAAGAACTGCAGAACACTATTAGAATATGAAATAAGGAAGACCATTTTTTATGTCTTACAAAGTGAAGCAAAAGAGTGCTGCCTACAGACTGGCTACAGATTTTCTGTTGCTGGCTTAAAATGGAAAATCCTTGATTAGATTCTCATTCAAAGAATAACCACAGGGATCTGGGCTGATGTTATGTACGTGTGAAAATACATGTATTTTTTCTGCTGTGGATGCCAGTGCCTCCATGGCCTTCTGTTAAAAATACTTGTTATTCTCCTAATAAAATCATCAGGTGATGAAAGTGGCTGTCTGGATGGCATCCTGTAGGTCAGGGTGTGCAGCTCTAGGTCACCTCTCACAGGAGCAGAAAAGAAGTAAAGGCTGTGATTGCTTTGCACTTGTTAACATTCTTAAATGTCTTTTTGAATGCACTATTAAATAGAACCTTTCACAACATGGGGCCAAAATATTTATCAAAGTCACACAAGTTTAAAAATTCCAATGTACTTTTAAAGATGGTGATGGGTACCCAACAGGACCATGATACTTCATTTTTGCTCGTTGTAGAAATGCATTTGGTTTGGTTCTTTTGGTTTTTTGGGTTTGTTTTCTTTTTTTTTTGGTGAGTTTGGTTGGGGTTTTTTGTTTTGGGTTTTTTTTTTTTTTNTTGGTTGGGGTTTTTTTGGTTTTTTTTTGTTTTGTTTTTCTTGGAGAGAGTAGGATTAGTCACTGTTGCTGTCAAAATAGGTGGCAGTTGATGCCCACCACAGCAAAGCAGGTGGGGGTAGTCATGCTGCCTGTATGTGTATTCAGTGTTACTTTTCATTTTCAGCTTATCAAATGGATATCATTAGGTCAAAGCTATTTTTCTCAAGGATGGATTTGTGATAAACTAAATGTTCTCCTTTCTCTTTTGCACCCAGTGTGACATACAGTAAGAATATTAATGTAAGATATCATAATGAGACTATTATTTGACTTTTCTGTTCTTAAGAATGGTGTTGAAACACTGAGCAATAATAGAGGACATACCTATTTTGTGAGATCAAATGAATATCCTAAGCAGATGCTCAAGACAAAAAATAAAATAAAACAATAAAAAGCCTGCAGAAATGGGATATAAAACTGCCTCATGCAGGTGGTTTCCTAGGAGAAAACAATTTTGATAACATCATGAATTACAGAAATAGTAACAGGTGAATCTAACACCCTGTGCTTATCTAGCAATAGCTTGGCAAGATTAAGAGAAGACATGAAATTCTTCTTAGCTGATATACAGGAGTCCAACTGTTTGTTTGATACAGCTGTTCATCATCTGCCCTGAAAGCTTTAATTATGTTTCAGGGATTAATGAGTCTGATATCCTGTGGAGGCTCAGTTTTGGGGTTGTTGGGTTGTGGGGTTTTTTTGCTGAGCATGTTCAATTGCTGCTCAGTCGTTTTAGGCAAACTTATGGGTTTGGGGTTTGGGATTTGATTGTATAAAAGCCCTAAAAGAATATAAATTTTGGATTTGTTTGGGGTTTTTTTTGGCTTTTTTTAGTAAATGCATTCACACTAGCAGGGAAAAGAGCAATTTTCAATACACTTCTTGGTAGAACTACAACAGTAACTACTACTAGCCAATGGCTACTGAAAAAATTACAGCTTTTATGTTAAACAGACCACAGTTGGTGTCCTGTGTGCACCTTCTTTTCCCACATAACTCCTCTTAAGAGTCTGATGTTCGCCGTGTTAGAGACCTTGACAAGATTGCTCCCCGCTTCAGGGTTTGCCTTTATTCAGGTTGTGGTACTGCCTCATTTGGAAGCATTATCAGTGAATCTTAATCACTTTAGTTTTGGGGGTCATATCTCACTTTCCAAGACCCCAGCTGGGTAGGATTAGGTACTAGCAGTCTAGTTATTGCTATTAAGAACTACATACCAACTTTAAGAGAGGAAAAAAGGTATGTGCCACACCTAGAAATCTCACAACAGAAAGGATATGAACGTCAATCCAGTGAAGTGACCACCCCGAGAATATTCAGAGGGCCATTTGTAGAAATGCCAGTCACTGCTCTGTGAAAGCTCATGTTAAGCAGAGTTACCTTTGTCATAGGAAGCAGTAGCCACAGATCCTGGGTGATTTGCATCTGATCAAACCATCTCAGTTCCAGCTGCTGACACCTAAGGTTTGAGTTGGTCAGAAATGAACACTGGTCATTTTGGTACAATGAGGTTAAGGGAGAGGAAACAGTAATCTTGAGGTTTTACATATTTAAAATAACCATTCTCATTCATGAGAATGAATGTTTAGCCATGAGTCAGATTTCACATGGGTAAGAGATTAGAATCAGTCCTAAGAAGTAATGTGACCACCATGGAGTTCGTGATAATTCACTGCTTGTGCCTGTTCAGATGTTGTTGGTGAGATTTATCTAAAGCTGCTTCCATGACTCATTTAAAGTCCCTGTTGAATTACCGTGTTAGAGAGGTGAATAGTCAATATGACCTTTGGAATGATGATGAGAAGTAAAAAAGCTTGGCTTAATCTTATTAGAAGAAGTCAAATGATTTGGAAAGTGACTGAAAGCTAATCAGCCCTGGGGATTACTGTAAGGTTTTGATGATTAACATGGTGTGCTTCTTGGGTTTTTTTTTATTTCTTTCCTTCAGGTTTCCTCAGCCCATTCCATTATTATAGGAAAAATAGAAAATAAAGTGTACTATTTGACCCAGTCATTCACTTGAGCCTAATCTTGTTATTTTTAGCTGGATTCACATCATCATATTAGAACATCTCAGTCACCAATGTATAAAAGATATTTCAATTTACTTTGCTGTTAACTGTGTTCTTAAGCCACAAGAAAATCAAACTGTAGTACAATGTGAATGAATGAAGCAATCATTTGTGGACTGAAGTGGAAGACAGTGAAAATTTATTTGTCAAGGGAACAAATTACAGAACGTTTCACTTTGTTTGTGTGTGATTTCAATTCCTTAGTCACTGGGTAGTCGTTATTAGCACAAACTTTCCATTAAAGGAAATAGAAAATAATACATAATGATTCTCATCTCGCTCAGACCCCACCCAGAAGACAGACCTTTATGAGCTTTAAATCCTAAGAGGAGAAGTCACTTATTGAAGATTTTGAGGAGATATACATATACCCGCTCATCCCAGTTCTTGAGGCTTAGCTGGATTCACCTGGATTCAGACGAACTCCCAGGGCTGGATTGAAACAGGAGCTCATTGTACATGTATTTAGGGCCAAACATTGTACCTGTATTTAGATTCCTGAGACACATCAAACTGCTCTTTTTTTCGAGTCCTGAAAATAAAAGTCGCCATTCCCTTCATTGGAAACAAAACCTGAAGTTACGCTCTGACTCCAGTCACCACAGTACCATTTGTCTAAATCACGAGATAAAATTTAAAAAAGCTTGTGTAAAATAAAATAGATTAAAAAAACCCCAAAAACCAAAAAACAAAACCAAAACCAAAAACAAACAAAAAAACCCCCAGAGGTCCATGCTTTTGCTGTATTCTGGCTGCGATGCATAACAACCAAAGAGATGTCCTGAAATAATATAGTCTAGAGGGTAATGGATTTCACCTCAGCTTTCTTAAGTTGTCTGCAAAGGCTGTTTGCAGCCCCATGTAGACATTGCTTATATGGGCTTATTTATCCCACAGCTCAAATAACCCTTTTCTCTTTTGGTTTAGTTTCGATGGGTTTGTTTTTTCTTGGGGGAGGGGGGAAAGGCTTTGTTTTTGTTTGTTTGTTTGTTTGCTCTTGTTTTGTCCGTTTTGGGGGGGGTTTAATTAAAAATGCAGACTGAACATTTGATACCATCATCAAGTATGACTTCAATGTGATTTATTTATCATTTATTTATCGTAGCTCATTTTAGACGGGGAATGTCTCTCCTCTAAAATGCATTCTCATTTTATATGTTTCAGGTTTTGGACCAGTAATTTGGCATAGCTGCTGCTCAGTTCTTGGATATTTGAACCAGGGAGTGTTTCAGGAGACGTGAACACACTCAGCATCTTCGGACTTCAAGTCCCAAATGCCCATCTGTTTTTTAGTGCTTCTGTAGTTTTATTTACCATACTATAGGATGTCCAAAATTGTTAATGAATCCATCCATCTTTACAACACCCTTGAAAAGAACATGAGAATATTTGTGATGGAACAAATAAAATTGAGCCTGGATTTAGAAGGCTCATGGTATTGCCTTTACAAACCAACCTCTCTGTAAACTGAGCCACTCAGAATCCGTGAGTTTGTTTTCCATTAACACCCTTAACGTACATTAACACAGTGATATTTGTTGAGTAGCCTCTAAAAGTTTGCTCGATCTGAAATGTGAATAATCAGGGAGTCTCTGACAATCTGTAGATCAAAAAATCAGCCCGTGTGACACAGAAGATTCTCCATATTGGTTAATTCCTCTGCCATCACTGGTGTTGTGCTACCAAGAACTCCAGACCTGTTTGAGCATTCATTGTTCAGGGGAACAGGAATTCCCCAGTGGAATGTTTCAGCTGTCCCAATGGAGCTAAGGCAATTCTGATGACTTCTACTTCCTGATTCTTGGCCTTTTACCTTCACCTCCCTGTTTCTCTTCAACTGTTTCCTCAGCTTCCAGTGGCTTTTGTAAACTGGTTTTTACAATACCTAACATTATCAGAACCAATTGCTAAGCTCCTTCTGCTGAATACAGAAATTCCACGATCTAGTGCTGAGAGAACTTTGTTTTCATTAGAGGTGTTCCCCACTGTGGTTTTCAGTGGGATGGAGCCCTTTTCTTGTTTTTCTCTGGTTTTTTTTTTTTTTTTCCTTTGGTCAATATGGGGAAAGAATGAGCACAGCCAAGTGAGAGCATTAATTAGAACATACAGTCATAACAACAGAAATTGGAGAGCACTGGAGTAGTATTCTGAAGACAACAGAGCGTTATGAGGCTGAGCTCAGATACCATCTCTACTCAAGCTCCCCAGAGTTTGTTTTCTTGAATCCATTAGCAGACATCACAAATTACCATGGAAAACACGGAATTTAGGGGAGGCTGACTGCAGATAGAAAAATAGATTTGCTGAAAAAGATAAAAGTCCACATGCAAATCTTGGACTGGAGTAAGGTGCTACTTCCCATATGTTGATATATACGTTACTATGTGTGTTCTGAAAACAAACACAACACCCCACAGTGATTCTGTCAATGTAAATTGTATTTCTACTGGTCTAGATTTGCCATTTTTAATGAGTCTTGAACTCAGAAAACAATAAATGAGATCCTAACATTTCAAACCAGTTCCACTGAATTTCCTCTTGAAAATGCCCTAGGGTAAAGGGCCAGAAGTTTGAGATTTGAGGTGTTGATATGAGAGTCAAGTCAGGCTGGGATCAGCCTGGGATTGTGCTGGAGTTGCTGAGTGTTATCCAAAACAGGCTGTCTTTAGGACTTTCACTTCAGAATATCACAGAAAAAAAACCCCAGATCACAGTTGTATCACTTACTACTGCTGAAAGAAAGGTTGAGTACGAGATGTGCTGTGTGCTCATCTCTGCAGCCTCAGTCACCAGAAAGAATTCCTGTGGGGCTGTGTTCATTCTTTGCTATGTAAGACTTGAGAAATATAACATAGCTGACAAAAGTAATTTTTAATATTTTAAGCTTTAGAATTTATCAGACTGTGCCACATTTTCCTTACAGGCTTGGTACATGCAGTGATAAGAGAGGAGAACAAGAGAAGGCAACAAAGGAATTTTAACATTAAAAATACACAGCTAGTGCACTGGGCTGTTTTGGGATGTATTTGATGACTAAACATTCGTGCTCTGTCTTTTGAATGTTAATTGGGTTTGCTGCAGGTTGTATGACACACATTTATCCAGGAAACATCAGTTACAGCACAGTAAGCAATAGCGAAAAGTATGGTGTAATTATGCCTCTGTGCCTTCCTTAACAAGCTGGATCTAAATTGAATTGTAGGTTCTGTAGTGCTGAAGGAAATTCCGTAATCCTTTCTTTTAGGGAAAAAGGAAGAGAAGACATTGAGTACCCTACATAAACAAAGCACCTTCAACATGTAACAGAAGCAGGCCTGTGCTGATTTTGATACTTAATCCAGTAAATCTGACTTTGACCTGTACTTCTAGGCATTAATACAACGCTGGTATTGCAGCATTGTATGATATCAACTCTGAGGGTTAAATTGAAATTTGACAGTTGATTAGAGGACTAACAATTTCTTAGCTCCTTAAAAAAAAAACAAATATGCGAGCACTTTCACAGGGTTGTTTTTATTTTAGGGATTTTCTTGTGAAAGATCTCAAAATTGTTGTTTTCCCCAACCGTTTCTTTTTTTCTTTTCTCCTTTCTAATCTACATCTTCAGAAACTGCACAGTAAAAGCTTTACAAAGACATTCACCTGAAGATAGAATATTTTTAAATAAATCATTCAAAAGTTAAAGAGGTGTTTGCCTTTCTCAGACACATTTATTGTTTGCCTCAGAGGCCAATAGAATTATCGATTTTTGTAGAGAAAAAGAAACCTCTTTGAAGATTTGGTCTGACCTTCTGCATAATGTAAGTCAAATAAATTCACCCTGTGAACTGAGCAATCATCCTCTCTATTGGAATCAGTTACTTGTGAGTAAAAACTTCAACTTACCCTTCACAAACACATCCATTCATTGTTTTGAAAAACAAAATAGAAAAGTGGCACAACTCGGTGGGATACAAATATTAAGTGTTGGATATCCAGGTACTTACTAACTTTGATAAACCAGTCTAACAGCTTAATTATGCACAATATTTGACAAGCTGCATCAAACTGTATTTTGCCACTGTGCACTTTTAGGGTCTTGCCTTGGAGGTCTCTTCTGGGTTTAAAGCACCGGTGCTCCCTTTGGTAGGAAAAACATAAAGAGATGGTTGTTTAACCTGAATTTGTCTAGACCCTGAAATGTCATCCTCAGGAAGGCTCCCAGTTTATCACAGTCTGACCAGCACACAAATGCACCTGGATGAAGAACACCAGCAGCATGAGGCCTTTTCATAACTCGACCGATTTTCCTCTGGTCCTCTTTGTAAGTCCTCAGCCAACAACTGCAGTGCTGCAGAGTGTGCAGCTCTGAAGAACCACGCTGTGGGGGCCACCTGAAACTGGAAGGCTTCTCTGGTGTTCTGAAATACCCAGATTTTGTGCTGAAATATTCAGGGTTTTTTTTGTTGGTTGGTTTGGTTGGTTGTTTTCTGAAGCTGAAGGAAACCTTATTCTAGAATAATAAATATTTTCATTTCCATAGCTTATTATTTTGAAATAAGCACTTAGGTGAGTGCCCATCCTTGACCCTGGGTTTATCATCTTATGGCTACCAAAGCTTTTGTAGGCTTCTGAAACCTACTGACAGCCCGAGGCTGGGGGACATCAGCCTTCTTGGGTGGATGTGCATTGCCCTTTCTGGTGGGGATGCAACGGGGATCCCTGTGCTCTGGAAAAACTGGGAGCTGGGAGGGAATGATTAAATTATCAGAGAATGACAAACAGCTGTGTTGAAGAAACAGCCTCATCACTGTAACTCGTTGCAGGGCTGCTCTTGACTTGCACTGGGAAAAGATCAACTTAGAGAGTCTCAGCCAGAGACACAGCCCAAACTGAGGATGGCTGTCACTTGTCCTGTCACTTGTCCTGTGGAAGAGTTAAGGTAATGTGAATGACACTTTTTTAATTCTTTTAACCTTCTGACCAATTTGAACAAGGAGACTGAGTGAGGGCAGCCCCCTGCCCAAGCTTGAGCCCATCTTTCTACATAAAAAACACCACCAAACACCAAAACCTTCCATAGGTGGAATTGTCTTTCTCCACATAACCCTGGCTTGTGCTTTCTGAATACGAAGGTGGTTCTAAACTAGTTAAGAAAATTGCAGTCAAAGATGCATGCTCTGACACAGGGGAGGTCAGGCCCTTGAATGCGAGTAATTCCTTGTATGCAGTGCAGGCTGGTTGACGTTGGGATTAAAAATTCCTTTTTTGTAGAGCCAAGGAGGCTGAGAGCACATCAGTAATATATTAGGTAGTGTGTGAAATGCACTGTTGGAGATGGCTTGGAGCAGGTACTCACTTGTTCATCTCCCTGAGTATTTTAATTCTATTTTTTTGAGATTACATTGACAGTAAATAGGCTTCTAAACCAGAGGTTAAATAAGAATCAGCCTTACATAAAAGTATGGGCTTGCAGTAAGAGACAGAGATGGTTTTCATCCTAAAAGAAATTTCTACATAGAAAGGTGCCCAAACTAATATAAAGGATAAAGAAAAGACAGTTTTGTGTCATAAAGCCCTTGATTCTTTTCTTTTACATTCCGGTTGTAAATGCCCCCGCCTAAAGTTCACTTCTGATTCCTGGTGATTTATTTCTTGTATAAAATTAATGTTGGTTGATCTTCAAAACTCATGGATTCAAAGAGTGTGTACTCCTCATTTCCATGTGTTCAGGACAGTAGGACCAAGTTTTTCACAGGCATTGGGCCACCCCTGCTGTCATTTTTACATTACTTGTGATAGGAAACTTCTACAACTTTTCCAGTGAATTCGGACAGAGATTTGATTCTAAAATGTGCTTTAATTCTCCATGGGCTAATGGTGAAAATTTGCTTTGCAAGATGTGAAGCCTTTATTTTGAAGGAAAATTTCCAGTGTTAATGGCATCTTTTTATCTGTATATTCATCCTTCTAGTGCTTATGTGTTGTAACAACTCCATGTAGAAGAGGTCGCATCCTAATGGAAGCTCTGTGGGGGATCAGTAACTGCAGTAATCCAAATCATTTTAAGTGATGGCAAAAATAGCTGGCACAAGAATAATCTGTTGCAGAGGATAGCTGTCACTTGTTCCTTTTAAAGGCAGCACGGCTGAAAATTGTAGTGCAACTCTTCCTTTTTAAAAGTCTAACCGCTTTAAACTGTGATTTAAAATTGTCCATTTTCGTGAACCTAAGATGCAGAATCTTTGCGAGGACACAAGTTGTTAACACATTTTCAATTGAAAAGACAGTCTTGTGTGTTCCCAAGTACAGTTCAGGTGGACTCCTCGGGGGAGTTTTCCAGGGAAGCCACTGGTACTGAGACCTTAAACACATTCACAACATGGTTAGTTACTGCAGAGAAATCCTTTACAATAAGTAGCTGAAGGAGGCACCGACCATCTGAAAGACACAAGACACACAGTTTTTGGACATGGAAAATCTAGGCCATATCAAGCTTGTCCATTACTAGCTAAAACTCCACACCACCAAGGTTAGATGGTGGCCTGGTGGTTGAACGTTAGGAAACATTTCTGCTGATGGCGCCTTTTTTGCAAAACAAACCCCAAATGCCTAAAGACAGATGAGCCTTTCTGTGTTTTTGTGATGAATTTTGGTACAAAATGAAAGTATGTGAAAGTCTAATAACCGTCCTGTTTGTAAGGATAGGACTTGTTTGCCAGAATAATGCAAACAGTGAAGCCCCTGGAACAGGAACCTTGGGAGGATGTGGATTCTCCGTGTTTGGTGAAGTTCAGAGTGTGCAAGATGCTGAGTGATGTGGTCAGGCTTTGGAGTTAGTTTTGAGCAAGTTGTTGGTCTGGAGATCTCCACATATCCCTCCTGACCAAACTCTTTCTAGGCTTCTTTGTGAAGCAGGGAGGATACATCAGGTATCAGGTGGGTGTTTGCCCTTTGCTTAGATGTGGTAACATGGGTTTGTCAGGGTGTAAGCTTAAATTCTCCATAACACACGCCAAGATTTCAGGGATGTTTCAGGAATTGTTTCTTCTTTCATTGAGGTCGCTGATGCAACATTAGAAAGCACGAGAAAGCTGTGGGCAAGACCCACACTCTGTGTACAAACGGATGCAGGTTGCTCCCTTCTAATACATTAGCACAACAAACAAATTGTGTTTGCGATTGGTTTTGTTCTCATTCAGGCAAAATTACAGTGGGAATCCCCAGGATAATGAGTGTGGCAGGCACATTAATATAAAATGAATTCATTATGACAGTATTACCACAGCAGATTCCAAATGAATTAATAATGACAGAGTAGTCAAAACAAAGTGGAACCACGCTTAGTTACAGGCATAACATACTGTCAGTGACACCATTAAACAGGCTGGAGAGCATCACAAATTTGTTGTGCAAGACCGTAGTCTTGGGTGCATAGTTCTCGTTTCTGTGTTTGGTTGACAGTTGGAACAGTTGGTTAAAACTTATTTATTGGCCAAGGGAGTGGCTTTCCTTTTACACAAAATAAAACAACTCTGATTCTTATTGACCACTCAAAAATAATCTTCGGTGAAAGCTTGGTGAATTGTTCGGACTGAAAAAAAAGGAAGGTGTTTTGCTTGGACAGCTTGAAAAAAGTTTAGGTTTTTCTACTAAATGAGAGGAATAGATGTGAATGTGTACATTTTATTTTTTGTTCAGAATTTCTCACAGCAAAAAATTTTCAGGTGGTCAAAAACTGGGAATCTGCATAATGCCATAGCTCATTTTGCATTTTCTGTCTTTAGGGTTACTTTCTTATTTTAATAGTAAACTTGATGTAAGCAGGAAGAAACAGGTTTAGTGAATGAGTTATACTGCTTGAATTTTAATAACCCTTAAGATATTTTATTTTTCTTCTCACCAGGTAGTCTCTTAAACTGCATCCTGCACCTTTTTCCATACTATAAAATGAATTCTAATTCTCTGGGGAAGAAAATAACACACGTAGGAGCTGTGAATTCAGGAGTGCATAAACTAAAACAACAGCTTGCACTTTTAGGTCAGTGTTCTAATTAGTCTGATTAACAGACACAGTTGCAGAAGATTTAAGAAGCCTCCTTGCTTTCTGACCCAGAGCCACTGTTTTTATAACTAATCCAAAAAACTATCTCACTTTCCTACATTTCATCTTTTGATCGTAATGGAGTGTGTAGTGGAATTAGTTTTTTCTAGCTCAAAGAAGAAATGGTTGGCAACTGTTTTTTCCTAGAACTCAGCTGCATTGAGTTTTATATATGAACATGTAACGGTTTAAAACTTATTTAGCAGAAAAATCCAAATAAGAAGTTCTTTCCTGAAAAAGCTTCAGTTTCATGAGTGAAACATGGAAAATTTTGCTCAGAAACAGGATCAGTTTTAAAATTTTGCTGTTAGGGTTTCTCCTGCAAAATTAAAATGGAAATAGAAGACAGGTTTTCAATATTTAATTTTTCTGAGCTATTACTTCAGAAAGCTCACGTTTTTAATTTTCAACTTCAAATCTCACCTTTCAAATAATTTAATGGAATACAATTTAAACTCCTGACTACTATTACTTCAGAAAGACCAAGTTTTTAATTTTCAACTTCAAATCTGACATTTCAAATATTTTAATAGAATAAAATTTAATCTCCTGAGTCCTAGATGTTGTTTAAGAAAGAAGAAAATAATCCTTTATCCTTTTCTTGCATTTCAGTGCCATTGAGGTAACCATTCTTCCTCTGTTATGAGACATGACAAATAGGAGCACCTCCACTCCATTTGTCTTTTTTACAACATTCATTACTCTGTGAAGTTCTAGTGTGTCCTCTCTTATTTGTCTCATCTATAAACATCTCAATCTTAGCACACTCATTTCTTAAGGGGGAAGTCTTCTCATGCCTCTAATCGTTTTTGTCACCCCTCAGTGAACCCTTTGTACCCTAAAAGGAATGTAATGGAGAGAAAGTAACCAAAACTTAACGATTCATAGGAAAATGTTCATCATAGCAACTCAATACAGCCACATTAGAAACATCTTTTTCTACCCTCTAGTTTATGTTAACATCAAAGAGGCCGTTTCTGGACTTACACACTTATAAAAGCAACATAGTGAACCGACTCAAAAGAACATAAATGTTCATTAGAAATATTGCTGATCGCATTCCCTACATCTCCCAAATATCCCAGCTTACAAAAATGGCTTTTGCTTTTCACAGTTTTTATTAGGAGCCCTTTCCTTTTGGAAAGTTAAGTATAAAACCATGACATGATATCCATTGTGCAGCCCTCTCAAATCAGTGTGATTAGTTTTCCTGCAGGATCCAAAAATCAGAATGAGACTGTGCTGTACTGATAGAAAATATTGCTCAAAATTACCTATATTTTCTAGTACAGTTGAGGTTAATTCTTGTTCATTTAAATATTTTTTTTTTCTGTGAGAACACCTGCTTTCTATAGCTGTTGTTTCTCAACTGACAACAAACTAAGATCATAGTTGGGCAACTATTATCTTACACTATTATCTGTGATAATAGATAATAGAATGATTGTCCTCTGCTGAAGGCGAATTATTACAGTGGGCAGCTATTAACAGAGAATGTGCTGACATTCTGGTTTTGTTCTCATTTCAGTTTTCACCACCACTCTCTACGTATACAGTTTTAATTCTGAACACAGGATGTGCTGTTAGTTCCTGTTGCCTATGGTGTATTGTCATCTTGAGGTTCCGTTTAAAAATTCAACAAACTGAAAAAGTCAAGTTTACCAAGAAGGCTGGAAATTATAAAGTCAGTGGATGTAATTTGTAACCGAGTAATAGTGTGTAATCTACATACATATATATGTCAAAATTGAAGCTATTTGTGCTGCAATCCTCAGTGCGCATCACGTGCCCAGTTAGACCCTCATTAAGTTGGAGCACAGCCTTTTGGAGTTTCTACCAAATTATGGACATGTAAAAATAGTTGTATAGACTGTTCTATTTGAAGTGATTTCTTAGCCTTAATTTTTTCTTCTCCAAAGAAAATATTGTGTAGGTGCGTTACCAATCATAATCTATCTAAGGCAATTTACAGAATAGTTCACAAAAATATCAAATCACTTGCATGTGAAGTGCACCAGAAGCAGATTATAGGCCCATTTTGATATGTTGCAAAAGAGTCTTTTTTTCTTGTTGTGTCTTGTAAGATTCAGATCCTCCCCAGTTCACATTTCAAATTTCTTTAGTACGGTAGTTGCTCTCAGGCAGAGATGTCCATCCTATGGGATCCATGGCAGGACAGCGCTTCTGGTCTGCAGCCTTTTTCAGAGCAGGTTGAGGGCTAAATGAATCATTTTGGTAGAAGCATCAGTTCAATCTCAGCAACTACCAGCAACAGGGAAGGTATCTCAGGTAGAGATATGGACTGGGAATGAGCTCCTTTCACAAGAAAAATTAATCAGTCTGCAGGCAGTTTTCTGACTTTTTCCCATAAAAACTAAGAAAGGTGGGTTGTGTTTCAATTGGAGATCATGATACTGAAGCTAAAGAGGAAGAACAGGTTAGGACCATACTTTAGAGCCTCACCTGACTTGTTCAGCATGGCAGTATCTCTGGGATGGGAGGCAGTGCTGAAAGCAGAGGGTGCTGTGCAGCTGCTGTCAGTGAGCTGCAGATTTAGAGCCTGAATACACATAGTTTCTCTTGGAAACATCTCATAACAGTGAATTGATCAGTGTACAGGATCCACCTTTGTGTTCCTGGGTCTGTCTGTTTGAGGTTTTTTTCAGGTGGGATCTTGCATCTGAATCCTGAAGAGGCAGTTCTATAAATGTCTTTACATTCAGTATACGAATACATCCAGGGAATACAAAATTTTGTTGTCAGGAAGAGGTGTATGAATCTTTCTCAGGAGAGGTAGCAGTCTGTAAAAAGGGGATAGACAAACCCTTCCTTGCTCTGCTGGGTTATTAGAGTTGGGAAGCAGTCTGACATGGAAAGTTTGGGTGGTTTGCTGTTGGCTGGAGCTAAGGGATATCTGGAAAGTGTACCTGCTAAGATGCAACTGTAATGCCATCATGTGAAGTACCAATGTGTTAAATAAGATGGTCTAAGTCTTCCTGAAGATGGTTGGGGTGTCTGATGATGGAAATTTGTCTATAGAAGCCACACTAGCTGGGCACCAAGCCAGGTGGTGGCAGGGCTGAAGGTTGAGCTACTAACCTGAAGCATCATTCCCATCGCTCGGTGCTTTCCAACATCCAGTCTCCTTTACTTTCAGCTGCCCCTCAAAATGGTGAGCAAAATGAAGAGCTGAGCAGCTGTGAAGTTCCTCTTTGATTCTGTTTTCACAACTGCACTTCAAAAGAAGTGCAAATGTTCAGCTCTGTTGTTGTGAAGAAGCAATTTTGCAATAAAGCTGCAGAATAATTACTTTTGAAATGGAAACCAATGGGATCCAAATTGGTCCTTCTGACTGTAAAACTGCTTGTTATGAGAATTTTCCATTCTCTGGTGGCTTTGTATGCTGGAGCTAATTAGCATTTTAAAAAGTAATTAAATAAAAATGGAATCTTCATTAATGCTAGTTATAGTAAACTCAAGTAATTTAACTCCTGAAAGTAATCCTCATCCAGGCAAATCATCTGTGTGACTGCCTTGTTACTTTTGCAAATCGAGGTTGTGTAATGGGGCCCTAAATGTGTAATAAAACACCTTGTCTACATGTTGCAGGGCAGATTTAGGGGGTTTGTGCCAAGACCCCTAAAACTCCTCCATGTGCAATTTAGAGAGTTTATTTTAGAGCAAGTTTTGTCTAGTTCCCTGGATCAGACATTCCCCAGATAAGACTCCGGAGAGCCAAAGGAGGTTTGAAAGTAGGCACACTGCTAAACTGCCCGAAGAACCGAAACTACAGCATGGGTTTAGGAAGGGCAGGTCCTGTCTGACCAACCTGATCTCCTTTTATGATCAGGTGACCTGCCTGGTGGATGAGGGGAAGGCTGTGGATGTGTCTATCTGGACCTTTGACACCATCTCCCGCAGCATTCTCCTGGAGAAGCTGCAGCCCACGGCTTGGACAGGGGCATTCTCTGTTGGATTAAGAACTGGCTGATGGCCGGGTCCAGAGAGTTGTGGAGAATGGTGCTGCATCCAGCTGGGATCTGGTCACTAGTGGTGCCCCCAGGGATCAGTGTTGGGCCCAGTTCTGTTTAATGTCTTTATTGATGATTTAGATGAGGGGATGGAGTGTATCAATTGCAAATTTGCAGATGACACCAAGCTGGTGGGGAGTGTTGATCACCTGGAAGGGAGGAGGGCTCTGCAGAGGGACCTGGACAGACTGGAGAGTTGGCCTGATTCCAAAGGGATGAGTTTCAACAAGGCCAAGTGCTGGATCCTGCACTTTGGCCACAACAACCCCCTGCAGCTCCAGGCTGGGCACAGAGCGGCTGGAGAGCAGCCAGGCAGGAAGGGACCTGGGAATTTGGACAGACAGGAAGCTGAACTTGAGCCAGTGTGTGCCCAGGTGGCCAAGAAGGCCAATGGATCCTGGCCTGGCTCAGGAACAGTGTGGCAGCAGGAGCAGGGAAGTGATTCTTCCCCTGTACTCAGCACTGATGAGGCCACCCCTCGAGTGCTGTGTCCAGCTCTGGGCCCCTCAGCTCAGGAAGGACATGGAGGGGCTGGAGCAGGGCCAGAGAAGGGCAACGAGGCTGGAGAAAGATCTGGAGCACAAGTCCTTTGAGGAGAGGCTGAGGGAGCTGGGGGTGTTCAGCCTGGAGAAGAGGAGGCTCAGGGCAGACCTCATCACTCTCTACAACTCCCTGACAGGAGGCTGTAGCCAGGTGGGGGTTGGTCTCTTCTCCCAGGCAACCAGCAGTAGGACAAGAGGGCATGGTCTTCAGCTCTGCCAGGGGAGGTTTAGGTTGGATATTAGGAAGAAATTATTTATAGAGAGAGTGATCAGCCATTGGAATGGGTTGCACAGGGAGGTGGTGGAGTCACCGTCCCTGGAGGTGTTTAAGGTGAGACTGGATGTGGCATCAGTGCCATGGGCTGGGAGCCACGGTGAGGTTGGATCAGGGGTTGGACTTGATGATCTCGGAGGTCTTTACCAACCCAGTTGATTCTATGATTCCATGAACACGTGCTTGGTAAAGGCAAGGAATTAACTTCAAGCCCCACACAGCAGCTCTTAACCACATCACAAATGCAAAACCAGCCAGCAGAGCAGGTCTTGAGTGCGCAGAGAAGCAAAGCAGCATTGGGAGTAGGGGAGCAACATCCTAGTGGGTTAACTGTGAAAGAAATAATGTCTGTTTGCCACACAATAGAAGTTAAAGCTATTAAGCTCTTTGTCACGCCTGCAACAGTGAAGGCCCAGTCCCCTGTGTGGCATTAATAAATGGACAGGTTGAGGAATGATGATGCCCTGATGTCGCAGTTTGTCTGTAAATTCAGTTGAGATGAAGTTAGAGAATATCTTTGCCTTGTTTTCTTGCATCTCAGATTGACAGCTTGCTTTGGATGCACTTTTTGGGGAGGTAGAGAGCATATGTTGGAGTCGGGGGACTTTAAACCATTTTGGTTTATAAATATTGAATCTCCTTTCTGTGTTTTGATTTTCTAGTACCTCTTGCTGTCTCCACTGCAGTGTATGTGTCTTTTGTATCAGCAAATTAAATGATGGAGCTTTTACTGAGTGGATGACCACAACTGTATTAATCATAAATAATTTCTCTCTATCTGATTACCCATACATCAGTTCTTTAAAAAAGGAGCCTCATTAACCTGTGGATGATATGTTGCTGGTGTGAATCAGACTGCCAGAATCAAGTTTAATTTGAGTTTACTTCTTTTACTATCACTGATATTATATTTTTTCCACTAGTATATTTTAAATATGCCTGAACCGGTACTCAGAGGTAACCAGTCCATTGGCTCTTGCTGACTGAGTTCAATTTGAATCCCCTCTAATGCGAGTCCTCATTGAGGAAGATGAATATAAAGAAAAAAATATATTGATTTAAATACAAAGACATATGTTTGAAGCCAGTTTAAGGCATTATTCAAA
>VZRE01005016.1:22958-56215 GCA_013396775.1 Cephalopterus ornatus
AAAAGGCTTCCCTTGTTCTTCACAACAAGCAAATTCATCCCTTGGGAAATAAGTCTTAAATAGTGAGAAGGGCTGTTTTCCAAGAATCTCTCTTTCTCCAGAAAATGTCACCAACGTTTGGGATCTTTTTTATTCATCCAGCAAATTCATTTAGTGAAATAAAATTCTTAGTGATGGTGAAACTCAGTTTTAGGATGACCCTCCTCCCTTCCTCTCTCTAAAATGTTCCCTGTTTGTATTTTCTCTTTCAACACATACATATTTTTGAAAAGGAAAATTTAAGAAATCCTCTTATATATAATTGTGTCTAAACAGCTTAAAATTTAAAGCAAAAGAACACAAGCAGTGATTAGAATTTAATAATTATATTTAATATTTCCATTTTATTTTGATGTTTTATAAACATTTGAGTTGCTTGTATGTAGCCAATGTAGGCATAAAGGTGCAAAGGCAGGATAGCCCAACTTGGACTAGACAAATTTAACTAACCAAACCATCATATGTAAGGAAGAAAGCAGTGTCAAGTGTATAAACACTGCTGAAATCATTAATTTACTTAATTACAAAAATAACCTCAATAAAAATTGGAGCTTGTGAATTAGATTCCTTTTGAATAAGCAAACAAAAAAAAATCTAGAGGAGTTTGGATTATTTTATATCTAAATTCTACCATCAGTCTTTCTGAAATCGAGCTTAGTGTTGAGTGTTTGTGCTATGACCAGATTAAAAATTATTCTCTGTGCGTAGCCTCGTGTTGTAGAAACTCATTATCTCAGAACGAATAATCTGAATTATTTGCCTTTATTGTTTATGGCTGGAGGCTACATTTATTGAGGAAATTGGACTCCTATTAAATGGAGTGTTCCAGGATTTTCTTAACTTCTGTTACGCTGGGAGTGACAAACGTCTTTTCAGTGAGAATAAAACATTCCATGTTGAGCACATGTTTTTTTGGTATTTTGCTGAGCCTGCCTACAGGAATTTCATGGGATTAAAGTTTGGCTGTTTCAGATGACTTTCTAGGAAAATACAGCGGTACTGCCTTTATAACCATGAATTTTGACAAAATTCAGGTTAATGAGAGAGTGTCACTGACAGTTTTCGGGACTAGTAGCTTGATTGCTCACTGAAAATTCATATTACAAGAGATATCTTCTTTACATAAGCCACAGAGGACCTGACCTGCACATGTACTGTATTGAAGTATCTGTCATGAACAGAGTATAAACTGCAGTTTGCGTTGTCACCATTTATTTTCTTTTAGAATTGGCTTTATATCTCACTGTATATAGCCACAGAGACTAGGGCCCAGTGTTTCTGAAGCACTTTTAACCCAAACAAAAGCAGTGCCTAAAAGACCTAATAGGTTTAACTGGCTAAATCCCATTTTTAAAGTTAGTTTATTATTTGCCTGCTCTACAGCTATTGCCATTACTGTCCATTGCAAAGGTATATTAAAAAGGACTCTACTGTGGGACTTTGAATTACATTACAATGTAATGGAAGTACTGAGGGGTTTCCAAAAAGTAGCTGAGAGAGTTTTCCACACTTGTGGGGTCTCTGCAGAGCTCAGCAGCTGCAGGTCTTTGTTGCCAGCCAGGCCTAGTGGTTTAAAGGCTGTTCAGACACATCAGCTTAACCCATGACTATTAATTCAAACTTTATGTGATTTTTATTTCTTCGGTACTTCATTCTCCCCTCCATGTCTATAATTCAGCTCATTGTTCTGTTTCCACCAGAGGAAATAAAGACTAATGTTTCCCTTAATAAATACAGCCCAGGAATGGACTGTGATCTTCCAGGGAATCAACAGACCTTAGTCACTGACTCGTGGTGTTGCTCTTTGCTTTTTGACTCTGGCACAAGAGATGTCAGACTCGGTTGTGTTCTTACTGTCTGTCACTTCGTAAGAGGTGGCTGCGGCGTGTCATCATTTCAGACTTGCTATGAAATGTTCTTCATACAAACACAGATTATAAGCATGAACTTCCCTTACCAAGCATGAATTTACCCGTCCTTCAGTAAGATCCTTGCTGGCCCACAATCAGAGTAATCATGTAATTCCTAGTAAGCCAATTGCTAGTGAGCAGGGGGTGAGCACAGAGCAATTTTTTCTCTTTTCATTTTCTTTTTAATTGGTTTCCTGCTAAAAGCACTTGGAGTGGTAGTTAGTTACATGTGTTGCTACATTATATTCACCGACCTTCTTGAGAGCACCGGACTAATTAGAAACTGAGCTCTCACTTGTAATTTATAATCTGGCAACAGAAGCAAAGAAATTTAAAAAGTACTGGGAGCTCAGACCTCTGCGACACAGGGCGAGGCAGTTCTTCTTTACAGAAAGGTCAATACCATGGAGAGCCTGAGATATTATAGGTCTTGCAACTTGACATTCTGGCGTTAGCAACAGTAATGAGTTTCTTAGTCTGCGCTCGAGAGAGTCTAAAATTAACCCCATATCATCTTCAAACTTGACCTCAATCACAGCAATTAATTAACAGGCACTGAAAGGACCCTAGCAAAGGAGATGAGTGAAAGGACTCCAAAGGGAACAAAAGGCACTTTTGTTTTGCATTTCAGCCCATTCTTTCTTTTTCCCAGTGCTGTTTGGAAATCATATTTTTAGTGAAAACCTGAAAGAATATACTATTAATATAGACTTAAGGCCTGGACACTACTTTGTAACTGACTCAGTTATATGCTTTTTTAAGTGATTTGGGTTTTGTTGGTTGGTTGGTTGGTTTGGTTTTGTTTTGTTTGGTTTTTTTGTTTGTTTGTTTGTTTGTGGTTTTTTCTTTTTTTTTTTTTGGTGGAAAAGTTGTATGCCTTTACTTGCAAAGCCCAGGAGGTACCTGCTGTGACACAAACACATATTTGAAGGCAATCAGCAGTGCCATCAGCTTTACTGTTACGCTCTGCCAAACTATGTTCTACGTTCAAACACTGAACAACAAAAAAATAGTTTCTGAATAAAACAGTTGCTTAAGGACAAGGCTAATTCACTTTCTGGCTTTTAATTTCTTGTATTTCAACAATAGAGGTAATTATGAGAGAAATTCATTAAAACATAGGTAAGAAATAGGAACGTTGCACAAAATAATTGTGTAAATATATGGACACATTTATTTGAATGATTGAAGAAAATATGCCCTTGGGAACAAAAAGAACTATTTGGGGTTTTTTTGTTGTTTTTTTTTTTAGGAAACACACTTTTTGTTCCAAATTTAACATTCAGTGAAGCAATCTGCTTCTATTGGAAGTCCTATATTGATGGAATTGATGCTGTTCTTCATGAAAAATGTTATCTACCTCTGTAAATATATACAGGACATACATTGAGCTTAGGGGAAATGAAAACAAAGCAATTCAGGTTCTTTGGTGCTAAGTGATATGCATGCCTTAATGGTGCTTTCTAAACCATGACACCTTCAAAGAAATGCAGTAAAAAAAAAAAATATTTCATTCTTTTGCTGGGATTAACATTTCGTGAGTTACCTAGAATTGCATGTCAAAAAGAAAGAACTTTGATTACCAGTAGATAAAACAGTATTTTTCAGCCAATGTGAATGTTACAGAGCAGCCAGAGATGATGAATTAAGATATTTGTGTAAAACCAAACCAATCCAAACAAACAAAAAAACCCAGAAGCCCCCCACACTAAAGTGGAAGTGCTTTTAGTCCTGGGATTTTAGCAGGTGAATGGCAAACTCCTGACATTTTAGTACTGCCTATTTTAGAGTGTTACAATTAATCAAACATACATTTCCCGTTCCAAGTAAAATCACATTTTATGTGTATTGCTACTCTTCTGGTTCATTCTCTGCTCTATGATTTAACAGTGACTTTAAGTTCCCAGCTTTCCACTGAGCCTTAGACATGACAGCAATTTTATTCCCATAGGATTGTAACTGTATTCCTTCATTCCATCCCATTAAAACAGAGTTGCTGATGCCATCCAGGTTGTACAGGTGATTTCACAGACAAGGCTCCTTTCCTGTTCTTTTGCAGATATAGAGACTGTTTCTTTAAAACATTAAAGACGTGACAGTCATAAAATAAAACTGCTGGAAGAATTAGCTATTGGAATAACATCCTGCTTGGAAAAACAATGCCATAAATATTTTCTCATAGGTTTGTGGTAGAGCTATTGCTTGCACAGAATTAATTGTTATGTCTTTGTTTAGATTTTCCACTTCTTTTAATGATCTGTGTTAGTGTCTTGTGTGGTTGAGTACCCCAGAAAATTACGAGTCCATTAGTGTACAGATTAAGTTATGTAGATTTGAAATGTTGGACAGGCAAGGGAAATTCACATCAAAGAACAGAATTTATTTTCAGAATGCAGATAAATGAAGTGTAGGAAGGTAGGTTAAAAGCAAAGTTTCTTTTCCTTTTTTCAGGTGATTCAAAGTTTGTGATAACTGTGGTGGGAAGTATTGCTGCTTTTAAACCCTTTCCTGACTGTGGCACTCAATGTCATCTTAATTCATGAAGCCTCTAGGGTATTTTCAAAGAAAAAGATATATTTTTTCATGTTAATAGTTTAATTTAAGGACAAATGTGTGGAATAATAAGAAGAAAATATTTTTTCTGTCTTGCTGATAGAACGATCAGCTTAAAGTCGGATGGATATTCATTTATCTTGAGCGTGTCCAAGAATAGTCACATTTCTGATGAGCTAAGCAGCATGTATTTTCAACAGATTTTAGGTGGAAATTATAGCAGAGGGACCTGCAAGAGTGATTCTGGTTTCCCTTTATTTTTGTAACCACACATCTTGTTTTTGAGTTAAAGTATGTGCAGAGAACAGCACAAAAATACAGCCAAGCCCAAAGCACTTCCGATTATTGGAAAGTCCTTCCTTCATTTTTATCAATGGGCTCTGAAGAATAGCCTATTTTACATCAAATACACCTTCTAAGACTCACTATAATCTAAAGGAGTTAGAATCTAAAGCTCTCTAATCTAAGCCTAGCTCTGCTGTGTTTCAAATATGTTTTCTAATTTACTGGAGAATGTCTCTAACACACAGAATAGAGAAACAGCCACTGTCAATGGAGGAGTCATATTTCACAGCAGCAGGACAAGGATGGATAAAGGAATTATTGCAGTAACTTTCTGGACATATCTCACTAAAAGAAAAAGAAATGTTGTGAGGATACATTGGGAGTCGAGTACTCATCCGCGTGGGTGGCTTTAATCCTTGGTGGAGTTATGTGGCCATCAGGGAATAAGCAACTGCTGCTGGGTTTCTCTGCGTGACACACGTGGATTCAGCTCAGGATCTGGTTGCGTAATTTGACAAAATGGAATCCTAATTGAAGCTTTGGCTCGTGAAAGCCTCCAATCAGTTTTGGATGAACTCTCAAGTCAGTCTCAGTTCATTAGCAGCTCTTTTTTTTTTTTTTGGCCGGGAGAGTTTTCAAAACTGCTACATTTACACATTTTTTGGGCCTGTAATTACTTCCATCTGATCAGCTCAACACCTAAATCCCACTTAAGCCCAATCAGGAATCTGAAGCTCTGTGCTGCTCTGCAGGGATCCTTGACAAGTTCTTATGGGTACGATGGCTTGGGAGTGAGCTGAATGTGTGCAGGCGTTACTGTGCAGTTGTGGTTCCTCTGCATGACATTGCTGCAGCAGGAGGAGAGAGGAGATTTTCTGTGCTTTGTCCTCAAAAACAAACTGGCGAAAAAGCCTTGGGACCAGATTCCCAGACTTCACTATTTCACACATCTTCAGTTCTTTTTAGCCCTATGTCACAGCTCCACTGAGAGAGAGGAGCGTAGGTAGCTCTTCCAGACATTGCCTAACAGTAAATATGCTTGTAGAAGGCTTGGAGATGCTGTTTTAATCTCCTTCAGGCCGAGGAAGACATTGGTTCTCAGTCTTCTAGTGCCTGGACGAATGTTTTTTGTTGTGAGGTATTATTGAAGTGGCGATTACTTCCTTTTTTTCAGGTTGTGATCAAAAAATGGCTTAATTAGGGCCTTTCCTGAAGCCCCGTCTCTATGTTTAGGCTGTGGATGAGGACAGGATTTCAGGAGAATCCCTGTGTTTTCTTAGGGTCTCTTTAGTTGTCTGAGAGTTGCAAGGAACACCTTTTTGAACTGCATAGTCCCTTCATATCTGACCTAGAGAAGAACTGCTGCTAACAAGGCACCAACATTGTAGGTACCAAAAATCAGGACAGATTGCCATTGTTACCCCTGGGATTAGAAATAGTGTGATATAATTTGTGATCGGTTGTGATATAATGTGATACTATGATTTGACATGATATAATGTGATAATGTGAAGGTCTTGGAAGAACTCTGTGAGAACATACCCATTTATATATCTGGTAAGTGCTTTATTTTTGGCAGAGGGCAGAAGAATGTTGACACTCAAATATATCAGACAACCTGAGTAAGAAGATGGCTCTTAGTGGTAAATGAGCAGGTTTTGCATTCTTGGTATGGTCATCAGGCCACACAGCAAATGCATGTTGGTATGGGTAGGGAAGCCAACATCTATTTTAAAATGTGGGGTTTGTACCTGCAGAAAGAGATGTTGAGCGATCAGTGGCACTGATAAAATGATCCCACCTTGTATGGGGGGGGGGGGNGGGGGGGGGGGGGGGGGAAGTTTTTTCAAAACTCTAGTGGCTGAGAAACTTCATCTTAAAATAGAAAAGCATCGTTAATGTTTTAAATTTTAAATCACAAGAAATACAGAGGTTGGTTTTTTTTTTTCCTAATGACTATTTTGCACATGAAATAAAACTTATATATAGCTGAATTTCATACTATCCTCTTTGCTGAATGGATAGTAAATGCAGCCCCTTAGCTGCATTTCTTGCTCCTCATGAGAGAATAAAATGGAAAAGCTCATGGGTGGAGGAAAGGACAGGGAGACCACTGACAAATTACTGTCACAGATAAAACAGACCTGACTTGAGGAAAATGTGTTCAATTTAAATAGCCAGTTAAAATAAATTTGGATGGTGAGAAAAAAGCCCCATACCAGCTAATACACAGAAAATTAGTTCTAACCCAGCCAAAACCAGCCCAGAGTGACATGCAAGAGATATGCAAGAGTGATATGAATTGGTTCCTGGAGCTATTAAGAGGGAAAACTTGATTCCTGTCCACAAGCACTGGCCCATTGCCATGGTACAAGCTCAAGTAGAGGGTGAATGTAAATTTTGACTAGACTATATTCATCTGCTTACCTTGTTTCTCAGTTCTTTACTAGGATTTATTGTTATTATCATCAGCATCATTACCAGAAGAGCCAATGGCTTGCTCCTGCTTTGTGGTGTGAGGCTGTGCTGTGACACTGGCAGCAGTTTGAAGCTGCTTTTTTACTGTAGATGAGAGTTGTATGTGTAAAATGATTCAGCTCCATTCTTTGCAGCCAGGAGAAATCTGGGGCGGGAAGCTGGAGTTGCTGATGTGGAGAAATACATGGAAAAGGTAGAAAGTGCTGGTATAATATCTGTTTTGTCCTGCAGTATTGGAGCACATGTTGGAACCAGATCACTTAGAAAAGATGCGATGGTGCTTTAGAAAGAAACAAACAAAAAATCAGAAATAAAACAACAACAACAAAATCCCCCAAAACCAAACAGAAAAATAACAGCATTGGACATATACAAATAAAGTGTGAAACAGGTTGGGGGGGGGTGTAATGAATTTAAATGCAGATCATGCTCGTGGATCAAGTAATAACTTGCAGCATGTGGGAATGGTGTTGGTGTCTGTAGGATCCTGACCTTGCTGAACAGAAAGGGAAGGACACAGATGAGAAAGAGAGTGGCTTAAACGAAGAGTGGTGAGAACATGGCACCAGAAAAGTGAGGTGGAACAGGGTATGAAGCCAAATGATGCTCTACCTGTGTAGGGGACCATGGCAGAAGGGTGAAAAAAGGAGGAGGTATAAGGTATCTGGAAGGGGGCAGGCAGATAATCTACGACAGCACTTTCCTCCACAATCCTTAAAAATGACCAAATTATTCTAAGCCTCTGGATTCCTGAGGCTTTCTAGGAGGCAAAGACTTTATTTCCATAGAATAAATTATGCTTTGCCCTTTGTGACAGGTGTATAAAAAAGATAACAGCCTACTTCTGTTACAAGTTTTTCAATTAGCGGAAGTGGTAGAGAACTGCTCTGGGACCTGAAATTGCCAGTTCAGCTAATGAACCGTGTAGGTGTTCAGGTTGGTTCCATGTGACTTGTGTAGGAGAGGGTGTCTTTTTAGCTGTTGCATTTTTTAATTAGAAAATTTCACTAATGAGCACGTTAAAAGGGCATTTAAGTCAAGAAGCAAGTTAAGAAATGCCAGCATCAGAGTGTGCCACTGGCATATTTAACGGAGTAGTTCACGGAGTCAGTCTCTGCTTTAGCTGGCAGTTGACTCATTAATAGATTTTTTTCCTTGAAGAAAAGCGAGTTTTCAGATTATTTTTTTTTTTAAAGTCTCACATGGTCCTTCAGAATGAAAACTATTGAAACTTCAGCAGAAATATTACCCTTTTCTGGCTTTGTGTCTTCCCTGATCCTGATGGCTTTTCTTCCTGCCTTTCTGTTTTGTGCCGAACCTGCAGATCTCCACTGCTGCTCCTTGCCAGGCGCTCCCTTTTCCTTACCACTACGCAGATAATCCTGCCTCTGCTGGAATTCTAAAAAGAAAGAAGACAAAACTCTAATGAGAATGAAACAGATTAAAGGAACCAAGAGACTCAGCACTGAAATTTTAGGGTAGACAGTAAATAGTGCATGGTCTGGGTTGAATGTCCCAGTTTAAATGGGGCATGCTGTAACCCAGGGGATCAGTTCAGAGTTGGGGAAGTTGAGTAAAGACTTTCCTGAGTCAGGTTTCCAGGCCTGTCTTATTTTATGGGATACTTTACTCATTTGCATCAGTTAATCTCATCAATTTCTTCAGGCATAAAAAAGTCCCCCCCACCCCCAGTATATGGGACTCCTTTTACTTTCATTTCAGTCACTCCAGGACAGAGCCAGCCTCCTGCCTCTCAGTCCCTACTGCTCTATGCAAAGGAGACTTTATTTTCTTTCATGTCTCATCTTACACTGCAGAACACGAAAAGCTGAATCACGGTTTTATCTTGATCTACTTAGTAGTATATACTGTACTATAAAACTGGGTTTTACATCGTTTTTCAAGAATCTTTTCCAACACAGACTTAAATTTTTCTCAGATGCTCCAGATGTAACTGTAATCTTTTTTTGCTGTTGATCTGTCCTATCAATCCCCTAGTTTGAGTTGAGTTGTTTTAGGTTTTTTGTTGGTTTTTTTTTCTGATACAGATCAGACGAAATCAAATGGAGTCAAAATCTTGTCTTCCCATAAATCAGAGGATTTTTTTGTACATTAGGGCTGTTTTGTACTTTATACCTGATCTAAACCTCAGAGTAATAAATTCTATCCAAAAATCTGAATCCAGCTCTAGTAATAGTGTCTTACCTGTTTTTCCAAGTTTATCGCCGTGGGCTTTGTTTGTTTGTTTTTATTGAGCCATGTATTCTAATGCTTTAGGCAGAAAGTAGGTAAGCACTTTGGAAAGGATTTAAAATGCAGGATGTATAAAACGGTATTATCACTGAACCATGTTAAAACAAAAAATGGTTTCCAAATTATACCCATATTAATCTAGGGGATTTTTTGTAATTTGGTTGTAATCAGAAGAGAGTATTTTATTAGTTTCTTTCAGGGAGAATTAGGAAGGCAACAAATACCATTCAAGCATCAGAAAACATCCTTAGCTATCTTTTAGTCATTGCTGTTAACCACTGTACTGACAGTATCTTTATTGCATGTGACAGACAGCTTCAATGGACAAAAAGAATGTAATCCACTTTTTCATTATTCAGACCAATAATGCAGTGCTGTTTTGTAGAGACATCTTCATAAAACCTTAATAGTCACAGGGGTGAGCTAGGCTTTTAAACTCATGGCAGCCTGGTAATAAGAATACACAACATGCCTCAAATAAAATAATATTTTTTTGCATAATGAGAGGAAAGTGTATATTTTACAAAAGAGAAAAAAAAAAACAAACAACAAGGAAATGAAAAGTGAATTCCTATCTTCAGGATCTCCTCAGTTGGAATTGCTGCCACTGGGTATATCCAAAGGTATGGATCTGCAAACAGTGTGTGTACTGTACCCTCTAGTCCCATGCGTACTGCTGGATGTATCCCCATTGGATAGAGGATTTGGGAGATGTTTTGTGTCATCCTCTCCTTGAAAATGTTCCTTACTTTCTTCCACTATTCCTCCAGCCTGCAGGTAAGCAGGAATAATTGCAGCAAGACCCTGTGATCCTTTTGCTTTGCGTAGTCCAGGGAATGTTATGCGCAGGGTAACTGCTGCATTTCTGGCCTCTCTGGGAGACCTGTTTATTCTGTTGCCTGTTTCTCCATGGGCTCTGCTCCAGTTTCCTCTGGCTCCAGTTATCCTGCTGTCCAGGCTTGGACTCTCCCTGTGCAACCATTTGAGGAGTTTAATGATCTGGCAAAGCACAGCAAGAATTCAAAATGCGTGTTCTGTAGAGTACCCAGGTGAGGGTGTTAGTTAAGCATTGCCTTCGTGTTCTTCCATCACATCCCACTTTCTCAGAGCAAGAACTGGGAGAAGGAATAGATCATCCTTCCTAGTTACGACTGCCTTCTGCCCAGATCCAAAGGCGCTGAGGGCTGATGTGGATGACACTGGGGCGAAAATTCAAAACCCCTTTAAAAAACTTTCAAATTCCTACAGGTCCTTGTGGAGCAGAAGCTGCAGCAGCACAGCACAGGAAGGGTGCCTGTGAGCACCCTGTCTTGCCTCAGGAGGTCCTTTGGATCACATCCACCCCCCACCCGAACATCCCAGGTGACAGCTCTACTGCTGGGACTGTGCATGTGAGCACTTCTCCCTTTCCTTGCAGTCCCCCACAAACAGTTTCAGTGCATCATAATCGTGTGTCACTCATTTTACACTCACCATCTGCCGCCCAGGAATGTCAGATTTATTTTGTTAGGAGTTTCATCTTCTAGCCAAGCTGTTTACCTGCAAAGTGGGTGCAAAAAGTGGCTTGGGCTTGTTGCCATGTGTGGACGTTTCTATAGGTAGCTGAGTGTTGAAGGGTAGCAGTCACCTTGCAGCTTTTTGTGGCTCTGTGTGTAGTCCTACTTTGGAATCAATAGCTTTCCTTGTCATCTTAAGGGTTGCCTTCAAAGGTCAGCTGTTTTGATGAAAAAGAATGTAACAATCAGGGCTGTATGTAGTGTTTGCTTCACCATTCAAAACAATTCAAGCACAATTTAGTGCTTAACGTGCTGGACAATTTTACCTTCTTATACAGTGTTTTTTATGTAGCAGTTTTTTAATTTATTTGTTGTTATTAAGGAGGCATCAAATAGGTCCCTTCCATTTTTATCTATTCAGTTTAATTCCTAAGCTCACAAAGGTTTCAGTCTTTGAATGGTCCCCCAGTATGGAATTGAGTTGTAATGTTTAAAGGTACATGCATGTCATCCTTTGCAAGGCCTGATTTTATCCTAGCCTGGCTGGAAGTAATTTATTGTCTCTTTACAAGAATGTACCCAGGAATTTATGGAGAAGCCATTTTAAATAATTTTACCTGAGGGAGCTGTGTTTTGAAGTAGTGAGAGGAGCAGCCTCAGAGGGGCATATTTTTATAATTTAAGAGTTTAACATGAGTTGGATACGTGCTGTTACATCCTGTTTTATGCAGGAATTCTGACCTGGGAGAAAAAAATAGGAATTCTGGTGCTGTGCTGGGTGCTGCATCCCTTGGAGCTATCTGATGCACAGGTACAGATAATGTCCCTCGCAATTGGGCAATGCATTGTGTCTTTTTTACCATAACTAATTGTACTAAGTGGGAGCAATGCCAGTGGAATCACTGCTGCTCTCGTTTGCTTGCTTGGAAAGATATGTGAAAAAGGCAGATTTGGCTCAGGGTGGCAACAGACACGAGGACAACCTGTCCTGCACATAAGCAGCCGCTGATTTGGCTTTGAAGGAAAGATCTTGGGCAGAGGAAGGGGTGAGGAAGTGCCAGTTCTGGCACTGTGCTTCCAAGCGGTGCAGAGGTGTGGAGGTTGTGGGGAGGAGGCGTTGTTGGGGAGCACTGGAGCCAGACTGTGAACACACGCCTGGAATGGCAGCTGGAGTTAGTTGGTAGTCCTCCTAAAAAGAGCTCATTTTAATTTTACGTTCGTGGACTGTCCTCGTGCTGTTTGCCCGATGTATGGCCCATAAAGCACCACCCAGACAGCAGCTGCGTGAGTTCCTGTGTGCTCCTTCTCCGTGCCCGATGCCAAACCTTCCAGAGGAAGGGAGGGGTCAGCAGTGCTTCTCATCAGGCAAGACCTGGACTGAAAACCACAAAAAGAACAAGTAAGGGCCAAATGCACCAGCAGATGGCTGTACCTGCAGCCTGTTTCCTGGCACCTGAAATTCCTGTGAGCAGGATAAATCATTTCACCAGAGGACAGATGATCAAACCAGTAGAGTGAGGGATCTTGAATGTCTTCTCTTGGTATGAAATGCTGCGGGTCAGTCTGGTGGCAAAAGACAGTGAAAATAAAACGGATGATCAACTAAAAAGCTTAATTAACCAATTAACTAATCAGCATTTAACAATTTTCATAAAGGATTTCTTTTGCGTTCTCCATATTAGGATGAAGCTATTCAGTGACACACTGGGGAGAACTGCTTTCTTAGAATAACTGATTAATAAGGCAGTCATAATACTGTGGATTTATAAGTCATACTTCATACCAAAAATATATTTATTTTTCCATATATTCCACACAACTAACCTGGAATTCTCTGTTTGTTTTTTTTTTCCCCACCCTAAAGGTAGAACAGTATCTTACAAAGATACGTATTTTCACAGCAACAGAGCCTGTTGTATGATTGACAATATCTTGAAAAGTTAAATATAAATGTTTCAAATATAGGAGCATTTTTTTCTTACCTTAATTGGGAGGATCTCTTTGGGTGTTCAAAAATGAGATGCAAATAGAGCTACAGAAAGATATTGAACGCAATCTGAGATAAATCACTGTAGCATATTATTTTGTGTTTAAAAATGAGACTTTTATTTATAATGAGTGAGACTAAATGGTGGACCCTGTAATTTCCAAAGATGTTCTTTTTCCCGAAAGCTGTTTTGCACTGTCTGAATAATCTGCATCTTTATCCTCTCTCCACGAATTCTCAAAATCTATTCAGATCTTTAAAGCAACTGAAATATTTGAATAGGAAACACACAGACATGAAAATTTAACACTGTACCAATATAATTTTCTGCAGAACTTCAGTCCTAGGAGTGCAGTTCGGGTCTGGTTTACATTCTGATTTTTAGACAGGAATTTCACTCATTGAAATGAAAATAAAACATATCAGTCATACCAAATTGAAAATATAATCGTGTATCTCAATCTGTGAAGTGATGTTGGGTCTCTAATCAGAAAGTATTATGTAATAAGCTTAAGTGCACCTCTGCTGAGTTTCCCTCATCAGTGTCTCTGATTTAATTTCTGTATTTGATTAAGAAGGACAATGATGTAGGGATTGGTATCATTTTAGAAAAAATTAAAGGATGAATATTCTTATGAGGAGAAAGACCTTACTTTTAAAGCTTTCATCTACCCTAGTTATTTAAAATATTTCTCTATATTCTGTCCCATCCCTCTGCCTTAATCTAAATGTACCTAATTTCAGATCTGTGTGATTTTATTAAAGAAATGGGAAACCTGTAGTATTATTTTGGTTTAAGAATTTGTTGACCCTGGTTCTGCATTACAATTGTTTTTTCAGATAAAGATGTGCTTGTCCAGGAGGGAATTTGCAACATTCAGCAGATAATTAAGGGCTTGGTTTTCACTGACTCAGTGCAATTCAAATCAATTGCATGCTCAATCATTAACAATTACAACTTTATTTTTTTTATGCCCGCTTTCCATTACATTATGTACGAAGACAAATCTCCGTGGATGGCAGAGAAACTTAGATAAAGCAGTGATTCTAGAAGATCCCAGGTGATAAGGAGTATTACCTGCCAGTATTTCAAAGGTGGGTCATTTGCAGATGGCGTAATGCAACCGCAGAGAACTGGCAATTTTCATTTTAGTTGCCATTGCAAACCTTAAACAAAGTTGAGACTTTTGTACTCTTTAAGAAAGGAAAAAGAAACTTGCTGCTTGAAATGGTAACCAAACCAAGCAAATGTCCTGGGAGCTGTTGCTGTAGACAAGCCCAGAAAGGACTCTCCACAGAAGAACTTTGTGAACTTGCTACTCAATAGGATTTTCAAATGCTCGATTTCATCTCAGTTACTGCACTCCTGTCTATTTACTGAACTTCTCTTCACAGGAAAGAATTACTTTGTCTTCTGTGTTCTCCAAATTACTTTATTGTTCAGAGGTAGCCTGTTTCTTCTCACGGCTTTCCATTCTAAGAAATATTGAGACAAATACGTACGCACAATTACAGACTTTAAGTTTTGCATATATGATTTTTGTTTCTTGTAAGCATAGTGAGTTACCTGGCCATTGCACCCAGTGGATCACAGATATCTGATCAAATACCCACAAACTTTAGTATAAATATCTCCGTTGGACTGAGTGGATAGAAAGAATAAAACCCAGGGAGCAGTATGCTTGTGCCAGTAGCTCTTAATTACGATATAGACTTCAAAACCTGTTCTGAAACCAGAACTACTGCTCTGTCTAACAGCACTAAAATTAATTTCAATAGAATCTAAGAGGTTCAGAGTAATATGTGTCTCTTTATTGATGCACAACTGCTGCTGACAGGGGCCCTTCAGTGTTCCTTCTGCTATTATTGGACCAGCAAAATTATCATATCACTGTCTGAGTTCTTTTCATTTTAAATCTGACTCATTTTTCTTCATAATTTCCAAAACCCTTTAGAGAGAACAGTCTTCTGACTGCATTTAAACCTTAAAATGGAAGGTGAATTGAAGAAAAACCATGATCTCGAATTGCTTCTTTATTTAATTCATGCTACAGTATTAAAACTAAATAGATCTTGGGAATTCAGAGATCATTCTGATATTGAGTTGGATTTGTAGCCTTTAAGGTCTGAGAAGATACGTTTGAAGGAAAGAATACATTTAAGTGTGTATATGCATGCGTAGTTTTCACCAGCAAGGTAGGCAAGTGTTAGTTTAAATCTGTTTTGCTGTTTTCATTAAGCATCTGTGACTCCATCTTTTTAAATAAGGAAAAAATGTCTGTATTGGGGTGGGGGTGTGTCCCAATTGTTGTTCAGAGTCCTCCCCAGTTTGAAGTTTTCATAAAGGAGAAATAAAAGCATGGCTGTAAATGAAGTCTGTGATAGTTGTCAGCAGGCTGGAATCTCAGTTGGTGTGGTTCAAAGTATGGCTCTAGCTTGAATTTTTGGCAATTTAGGTTGACAGAGACCTCCATCAAGAACTGAAAAAGACTTGGCACTACCTGTTTTCTCACTGGGGAAAACTGTGTTGATTTTATACTTTTGCAAGAGTATAGAGATTTCTCTTTTACCAATAATGCATCTGGCTGAGTCAATCATACATACTGCCTTTAGCATTTGCCAGCATCCATAGTGGCAGTGTGAATTCATTAAACAGGGAAGAAAACTGAAATCCCTCAGATAGATTAGTTTTTATGGTTCTTAAATGGTGAGTTTCTAAAAGCAACTCTAATTTCAGCTTCCACAGCTCTATGAGAAATAATTGTAAATTTATGTTATGTACAGTCAGCTAAATAATTTTACGGTATTATGGTGAATCTGTAGGAAAATAGAGACTATTGCAGGAGGTGTGCTAAGCAAATATTTAAAAGTGCATTATGAAGAATAATAAATAATACATAGTAGCATTGAATGTTTCAAAAACTCACATGTGACTAGACTGAAGCTAACTCTTTCAAAATCTTCATCTAAAGAATAAGTCTCTATTCTTTTAATTGATTTAAGTGTTGATGGAACCACCTAGAATTTCTATAAGTAAGCCATCATCTCAGTTCTTCTTACTGTTTTTTTTCTCATAATTTCACAGCTTGAACGAACTTTTGATGTAAATTGTTACATTTCAGTACTCGAGCCAATGATCTGCTTTTTTCCCCTCCCATTATTTTTTGCCCCACTTACAGATTTATGACATCTAAATGTGTGCTGCCAGTTTTCTCACATTTCTGTAAGGTACACATACATTTCTGTTTCCCTAAGGGTCTGCTGCATCTAACTTTGCTTTTAACTTTGAAATTTTAATCTTCTGTTTGTACTTAAAGTCTCAAGTTGGGACTGCTACTACAACAGTAATTTTTTTCTGGCTCCCTTACAAGCAGGGTTGTGGAAATAACCTGCCTTTGATTAAGGTGATGGGGTTATTTTTCCTCATTACACCTCTGACTAAAATTATAGATGGACTCAATAATACATAATGATTGTGAAAGTCAAAATATTTTTGCCTAAGACTAGAAATAATAAAGTGTATTCAAGGAGCACATCAGTGGTGACTCTTGTAGGGTTTTGGTTGTGAGTCTCTTTTCATTGTTATTTTGGAACATTTTTACTGCCAAGCAAATAATCATTCATCAAAATATGTTTGCTTAGTAGAAATTCAAAGTTATCTGCTAGATATTTCTTTTCTGCAGTGATTTTTTTTTTTTCCTAGTGTTGTTTTGGGTGTTTTGTCCCCTGTTGTAGTACTGGTGAATAGGCTTTTTATTTTTGAGAAATTATTTTGTCCTGAAGATGTCGAAATTCTTGCACATGTTAGACAAGTACCTCATTTTATTTCTTTCGCTGTTTGGAGTGGAAGCTCTGCTGGTCTGCCAAGGGGGCGAGGAGAAGACATTTTTAAACAGAAGCGGCCAACGAGAATGAGAAGTGGCAGCAAGCTGGGACTGCTGTCTCCCTGATGCAGTGGGGGACAGAAAATGTGTTTTGTTTCAATTCTAAAAGAATAATGACCCCACTGGGAAGAGTCGCCCCTGCTGGAGAGAAGCCCATAATGTACAAAAACGCTCTCAGCCCCATCAAGGAGTGGTTCTGACACCTACAGGTGAGAGAAACAAAGTGCTGGTCGACTCCTTTGTGAGTCCTCCCTGGGCTTTTGGAATTACCCCTCTTCATTAATCATTTTTGTTGGGCCCAATTGTTCTTAAATGGAGGGGAAAGAGGAGGCCACAGACGAAGGCAGAACATATCTGCACTTTATTCTAGCCAAGGGCATGGCTTTTGCATGTTAGATTTTTTTGGCTGGACTCGTGGAGCAGAAGGTGGCTCCCTGGCGCTACCTTGCATCTGAAGTCAAAAGCTTGTGGTCGATGTCCTTCCATGTCTTCAACAAAGAAGGGCTGTTCACATTTTGCAAAGTAAGCAAACTGTTAGCTTTTGTTTTTACTGTGATTTTTCTACTTAAAACAGGCTATTTTCACATGGATGAATGAAATAAAGTGTTACTGGATGAAGTATAACATTACTGAATGAACTAAAATTATTATTTCATATGATAAATGAACTAAAAGGTCTACTTTTAAAGGAGCCTTCTTTTTCACTTGTCTGAATATCCTTAGTTCTCTCCTCTTCTCTCCTAGTTCTCTCCAGCAGGCAACATTTTAGGAGATTTTTTCTGTTATTACTATTTGTGTTGGCATTGAAGTAAATGAGGGATTGTATAAAAGAGAGGGGATGGAATGACTACCCTATCAAGCTCTAAATGTAGAACTAATAAGAAACGATTTCTGACCTCAAAAGCTTAATTTGTATTAAAAAACCAAAGGTGAAAAGAAAAAGCTGAAAGGTTCTTATTGTTTGCTCTTTAATTAACTTGCTGAAGATCATAAAAAGCTTGTATTTGGCTGAAAATAATAGTCTTGTTTTGCACTTCAGAACCAGTACATGACCATAACATTTTTAACCTTTAACCCAACATAGTTTTTAATTTATAATAATATTGTTAATTACAAAAGGGAAAAAAGCATTATTTTCTAAAAACTGCAGTAAAATTTGTGTGGGATGCTAATAGCTAGATTCAGGAAATTAAACTACTTAATTGGAGATGTTTTGAGAGATACTCATTGCCACTGAGTATTTAAGAATGTTGGCTTTGTTTCCTTAATAGCTTTGGAGAATTAATGTAGGATTTTTTTCCTTTCTTACTTTCTTACAAAGAAATAAGTTTGCAGAAAGAGTCTTTGAAGCCATGTGGCTTAATCAGCTTTCAAGTCCTCCCATAATGAAGCTTTATTTGACTTTTCTTGTTTTAAAGGTATTCGATAGGAAGAAAATAATATATTCCTTACTGGCTGGGGACAAGATTCCTTGTCCAGCACAAGATATCAGAAGCTTTGAGTTTTCCAAGCTGAGAAGGACCAGACTCCCTCTTTTACAATAACATCTGCAGAGTTGATTTTGATAGCCTTAAAGAAACAACCAACCAACCAACAAAAAAAAATCCTCTATATCCTAAATACTAAATATATGAAAATCAGCAATTCCAACTCATTGTCACTCAGAAGTGACTTCTTTTTTTTTTTCTTTTTTTTGAGGAATAGTTGTCTGACAGCTGCTGATTGGAATCAGATCAGCAGAAGATCATATGAATATCAGAAACAGGAATGAGGGTTAGGAGAGTTTGAGGTGTAGGGAAGGGATAAATGGGGAAGCAGAGAGAAGCAGCAAGGTGGTAAACCAGGATTGTAACCTTCATTGTAAACATCAGAGTCCTTAAGTGAGTGACAAAGGAGTTTTACCTGTCATTCAGGCAAGGAATGTAAATATTCAGCCTTTATTATTATTGTTATTATTATTATTAGGTATTTATATGTAGTAGTATATATAGTATTATTACATATAGTATTATTGGATATAGTATTTTTATATATAGTAGTATTATGTATTATTGTTATTATCATTATTATTTAGTATTATTTTCAACTTATGTATTAGCAAATTGATGTTTTTCTATCCACAATACTTCAGTTAAAGTTGTTCTAGGCCTAGACCTTTTAGGCCTGTATAGATCTAGGCCTAGAAACAAGACACTTTTGCAGGGAGAGAATTAAGAATAAATTAATTCTAACTACATTACTCCCAGAAGGAGCTGACTTATAAAAGCTCAGGTGTTCCCACTGGGAATTTTCTTGCCAGTAAATGCAACCTGAGCTGCAGAGTGAGGAGGAAGACAGAATCCCTCAGGAAGTGTGTGCTGGGAAAATATCTAGTTTCATCAAATGAGCTGGATACACAGGGGAGAGACCTTTTATGTTTAATAATAATGTAACAACTGTAAATTGAATTGTCTGTTCGGGCTGTTGTTAAGAGCTGCATTAGCAGTTTGCCTGAATTTGGCTTTAAGGTGGGCATGGGTTTGAGATAAACATTAGTAGTTGTTGCTCATCCATTGATTGAGTTGATCATTTGGGGGGAAAAAAACCAACCTGGAGAAGGCATTGCAGATGCATTTAGTCATTGTCTAGATGTACCTCAAATTCTGACAGGCTTAGTGCCCTGACCCTGGAAAGCCTCAGTGACTGACCCCTCTCAGTGAGGAATCCTTTCCTAACATCAAAGAAGACTGTTATATCTTGAATACAGCTATTTTACAGAGCAATTGATATGGAGTGATTCTCTTGCTTAGCACGGAGAGCAGACTCTGTCTCTCAGTCATCTGCCTTCAATGGTTCTGAAGACAACCAGTTTTTGTCTTCTGCTGTTGTATTTTTTTAAACCTGTTTGTTGTAGTTTTGTTGTCTGATATCCCATTACAAGTTACTTTCTTCCTTTTTTTGGATATTTTTGTTTTTGCTTTGTTTGGAATTCAGCCCACTTAATACTGGTTTTCCTTTGGTGTCTCAGTTAACCTTCTGCTCCCTCTTCTGTGCCACATGCAGAACCTTTCTTCTAAAAACAACTGTGTGGCTCTGTATATATGCCGAAGTCAGGCTTTCTTTTTTCTCAGTCACCCTGTCTAATAAGGAGGTAGATGATCCCAGTCACAACCTCTGTGTCAGAGGAGAAGAATGAGGGAAAAGAACTGTATCAGGGGTTTGTGAGAGAAGGAAAAATAACATGCAAGAAATTTCTGCCAATATCTGATCCTTTATCCCATTGCTAATGCCTTCTAATTGTGTCCTTGTATTTCCTTTCTTCCTTTTTTTTTTTAATTTATTTTTTTTTCTGGTGGAGAGGAAGGCATAAATATCCCTTGAATTTTCTTGATTTATTTGTGAAGATCTGCTCAGCTTTTATGCCCTCCTTCCACTTGCCAAGGCTATGATGAATGTCTTGAAACAAATGGAGCCAGTGTCACACACGCCTCGCAGAGTGAGCCCACATCATTCATTATTTAGAAACACTGATGTGTCCTCTGGTTTGGTCCTTTCTGCCAGGGGAGAACTCTCCTATTTCTTTCCTTCTTCACGTTTTGTCATAGTTCCAAATAACTTTCAAGGGGAAGAAGTGCAGTTTCTAGTGTCTGCTTAATATAGTCACTGCTCTGGTGTCTGTTTGGGTCCCTGGGTTCTGAGTTGAAATAACTATTATTCACCCACTAAAGGAATTACAGAATGACTTACTCACAAAATGGGCTGTCATTGCAACTTTGTTTTCACCAAGAAAACGCTCCCCTGGAATGCTCAGCCACATAGAATGGTCGCTTGCTGACCCATTTCTGCTGCTTTATTAAGTGGTGTGCTTTATTATCCTGGTGGTCTCAGTTTCTCCTAGAACGAATTTTGTGCTTTCTTCAGAGAGGCCCACCCAGATGCAAACTTACGTGCTGATTTTCACAGAGACAACTCACTGTCCTTGATTTGAACTATTCCTAAAATTTCTTTTTCATTGGCAGTTTAATACAAGCTTTTTTCTTGTGGCTGGTGTTCTGTTGTTTAATACGGAGCATGCGGAGCTGGGTGTGTTTCAATGATTGTGCTTTTGCACTGGATCCTTTGGACTGAAGTGGAACAATCTGTGGAAGAACACGTGATTCTGACAATCAGGAGACTTAGAGATAGGACTTAGTGTTGGATTTAAGGTGTCCTGTGAAGCCATACTATGAAAGTTTACTGCCATTTGCCCAGGGCAAGTCTGAACCTTAATGCCAGAGGCTACCAAATTGTGTTCTTTCACTTAGAATCACTGCTGTTTCTCTTTGTTTATTACTGTGTGCACACACACGTTTTGCTGGATATCAGCTTTTTTCCCACTGTATTTTTTTCCCTCATGTTTAAACTGGGAAGACATTTAGTATGAAACTGCTCTTGCTCTGATGTGCAACTGGTAGGTATCTATACTTTTGTTTTAGTGGATCTTGCACAGTGTGTTATTGCTTGCTTGATGACATCCTTCTGTACACGGTGTGCCATAATTTTTCAGTCAGGTTTGGAAGTTGGACTAATACTAATTCTTAAAATAAAAAGGTTAATATCAGCCATGCAGAGCTGGGATGGATTTCAGCCCAGAGCAGGTGCAGTTTCACAATCTGGTTCAGGATGTGCTTTTCGATTGTGAGACACCGATGTTTTGGCAGGGCAGGGCAGAAGTCCTCCACATTTGCACTTCAGGTGCTCAGAGCCAAAATATTTGTGAGCAGGGTTGATGTTGCACTTGTGATCCAGATGAGAGCCCTGCTGAGCCTGAGAACTTGGGAGTTTTCTATCCAAAATGTCATTGCAGTCATGGATACGTGACATTCAAATACGAGAGACGTGTAGCAGACTCATTATAGACATTTACAAAGAAACTCCATAGCTACCTGATAGGAATTGGTCATGTTCTCTTAGGAAAAAAATTAGCATTGTTTGCTATAGGACATGTTTTTTTTTTTTAGTGATTACTGATTTTTCAGCCACACAATGGGAGTGTAGAAGTAACGACTGGACAACCAGTGCTTTATTGAAATGACTTTTGGAGAGAAGAGGAAAGAATTTATGTGGCTTAAAAAAAAAAATAATCAGGTGAAAAAAATTGGTTTATGAGTAAAAATTATTTAAATCAAGTTATTCATGCCATTGTCTCTTATTATGCTGTCTGCTGGCAATAAATGATCTGAAATTGTTGTGAGCTAATAGTTCAACATTGATCATGCTGAGAGAGCTTGATATCCTTTGAATTTTCTGAATTCCTCTGCAGTTGCCTTAAATATGAAGGTCCCAAGAAAATAATATTTTGAGTATTAAAGCAATGACAGATTTTGACCATACTTGTGTGCTACACAAGCAAATTAAAAGTGTGTCAGGGTGCTGTATGAGAGAGTATCAGGTACCTCCAAAGCAAATCAGACTTATACTTCCTTGTTTTCTTGGTTAGATACAGTGCTGTGTTTGTGCACATGGATACAGTCCTGTGGGTAACACAACTGTACATATAAAGAAACTTGTTCCCCAAGAGCTACCTAGAAAATATTCATTAAAATAAAGTGCTGCTGGTACCCCATGGAGTCACCAAAAACCAATGAATTTATTTTCCAGTGAGAAACACAACAGATATTTTGATATCTTAGATATTCTAGTCTCTAGAAATTGCTTCACAAAAGAAGAAAAAACAAAATACAACAGTTAGGATGCCATTAATTGTTATTTTTCTGTCCTTAATTTGCCTTTGATCTGAGGGAGTTTCTTCCTTTTTTCCCCTGGGCAGGGAAGGAGGTGTGAGAAAGGGATTTACTGGGTTGAAGAGATTATTCCTGTTTTTTCACCCCCTCAAGGCAGACTGCCTCAGGAAGTGCTTTTGATAGGAACCATGATCCCTAAGCTGAATTACAGCTCCTGCTAACAGTGTGCTCACAGATCAGCCGTGGTTCTCCAGAGCCTTAAAATACTCATAGCTTTTTTTCAGGACTTTGGGCTCACTTTGTAAGGACATCTTTATTAACAGAAAAAAAAAATAGCTATAAGAAAGTGATACAGGCTTCAGGTTGAGACAGAAATCCTTTCCTGCAGTCAGAAATTAGCATTGTACTAAATTCGCCTGCTTGTGTGGAAAATCTTTGATGACAAGATTTCTGTAATTTAACTATTTGATGTAATTTTTAATATCAAGGTAAAAATGACTTTTCACAGTAAAATGTTTTCATCTGCATTTTGTGAGTCTATTTTCCTGTGTGAGAAATCACAGAAATCAGAATTTAATATTAAAAAAATACAGCGTAATATTGCTTTAATTTCTTTCCAAGTTGGGGTGCTAAGGTTTGCTCTCATGGAGGCAAACACCTACTTAAACTTCATCTAATCCAGTGCCTACTTAAGTTTACAGCAGCATAACCAGAAGCATAATTTGGTCTCCTACCAGCAACAAAAGGTTTTAGAGCTCTTGAAATGTTTTTTGTTCTAAAATGGTGTTTAGACTGTTGGAGCTCTAATAAATTGTACTTTTTTAAAATCTTTCCTTCCGTATTTTCTTTAGACTTTGAAGAATGTTAATGTTAGAATTAATAGGTTCTAATGTACATAACTTCTGCACTTGTGTAAGTTTATAGAAGAAGACACTAAAGCACCTGCTACCTTAGGAGGGAGTCTATGTGCTGATAGAAATGCATAAATGTTGAGTTGATAGAAATTAGTTTGCCACTGATATAAGAAGGATGAAATTATCATTATTGGTGTAATAAGTTTTGGTCAATAACCAGTACCCTTGGTCTTTGCCAACAATGCAATGAAATCAAAAAATACTAATGATTAACCATATATTTCCTTACCCTTGATTCCTGTGCCTGTGTGACGAAAATATTTCACATCAAGTCTGCTTAATACAAAACAGAATCATGGCTGAATCTCTTCAAACTTTTGGAAAATACTTTTCAAAAACAACTGCTTCAAAACAACTGCAATCCCTGACAGGCAACAGTAAATATAAAAGGCATGTGAGTGGAGGCCATGATGGAATTCATTCTACTCTTAAACATTTCAGACATTCAGCAGAATAATTTAATCTCTTTGCAGAAATAATATATTATAAAATTACATTGGGGTATATATAACAAAGAAGTATGCTAAGCATTTTGATATAACTTAAATACATCTGATCAGAGTAAGCCATGCTTCTTATGTCTTGAAGAGAAATGTGTATATCATTTTCTCTGAATGGAAAAGAATTTTTAGAATCCTATTCCCTTTTTACTGCAAGGAATTCCTCCATGTTGAAAAGCAGAATTCGAAGTCAAGATATTTCAGAGCTGAAATATTTCGAGATATTTAGGTAAGGACTTTAATAAAGGGCGCAGTTTGAGGGTCTGGAGATGAATGCTAATTCTGTCACGGAATTAATCTCTGAAATGTAGGGTAGGAGAAGAAAATGGTCGATGCCAAGCATTTTGTGCACTAAGCTTTCCAGGAGCTCGAGTTTCTGAATAGCAGCAGCAAAACGAGGAGTAGATTCAGCATAAGCAGCTAAACGGTGCAGTTTTCTTATTCAATATTGGGTGCTGCTGGGGTGGAGTGATTCCTTTTTTCTTTTATATGGGTGTGTAGAAGAGTCTTATTTAGAGCTCAGTGAAACCAGACAATTCGTGATCCATGTGCTTTGCATTGTGGGGGAGATGAAATGTTTAACTGCGCTGCAGGTTCCTGAATGTTCTGCTGGAGATCATATAAGCTCCTTCAAAAGGAATGACCTCAAAAAAGCAGGTGCATGCAATGAAAAAAAAAAATCCATAAGAAAATTTTGGAAGCTTACACAGACTGAGATTGTTTTTGCAGTGTTTGTAAAGTTCACACGTGGAGCTACTAAGAAAAGATGAATTCGATTCTCGAAGCTCTTGCCGATCTCCAGCAGCTACTTTTAATTTTCTTAGGGATTTTAAGTTAGAAATGGTCTCTAACCAGCCGGGTCCAGTGCATTGCATTTGTCCTGCTGTACACCATGAGGACAGGAAGGACTCTCTCCCAAATGGCACCCAGTGCTAGATCTTGTGCTGCTAATGGCATCAAAACTCTCTGCCTGGAGGATCTGGGTTTAAGCAAAATATTAGCAACATCTCCTCCCTAAATCTCGTACAGATTTTACTGACTTCTGCAACTGAAATATGTAATTTTTATGTTTAAGTCCTCAGAATCATTCTTCTCTTTTTTTTTTTTTTCCCTTCTTTTCAATTGCCGACTGTCATGTAGATTAAGGCATAGCCATGTGCAGTTTTTGCATTATAAAGCTGAGGAACCAGAGGGAAAGACGGCTCTGGAAATATGGCACAAATCTGATGTGCAGAGCCAGGAGTTTTTTTAGGTTTTGTCTTAAAACTGGCAATAACAATATTTTCCTTGACTGTTTTGGTTGTTGTTGTGTTTTTTTTTTTGTTGTTTGCATGTTTGTTTTTCCCTTTGAACATCAGCATTTGGCTGTTATAAGCAGAATAAAGGCACCACCTTGTTTCACATAGCACTGAGAAACTGGTGGGTGGTGGGAGCTGCTTGTTTCCCTTTTGACTGAACTGTCAAAATTAATTAGTGGCCAAAAAGGGAAAGGCTTTTTACCTGGTAACCAGCTGCTCCTGCCACATAAGAACAAACATATTTAATTAATTTCTTTTAAGTTGCATGTCTCATGTCACTTCTAGGACAAGAATTAAAAAGCAAAACCAAAAAAAAACCACTAAAAAAGACTCAATATGACCAAAACCCCAGTCTGGAACTCAGAAAAATAAATTCTTGCCTCAGTATTTTTTAGATTATTATTACATCAGCAATTAAAATTTAATTTATTTGAATCAGTATTGGAATGTGATACTGAGGGATCAAGGAGTATTCAGTGAGTATTAAATATAATTTGTTTAACCATGTGCCTGTCAATTACTTTAGGTTAATGTCCAGAGTTGATCACAGGTCACTGGTTATGTCCCCAGATAATATCTCCTAAATTACTGTTACTCAAGCTTCATTTTTTTTGACCTCTGTGTGTTCTTTTATGTGTGTACATAACAGAGAGAGGGCAAAAATCCTATCCATAAAGTTCCACTGCGTACTCTGAAAAGTGACCTGCTCTGACTCTGGCAAGCCAAGGGAGGAAAACCATTTACCCACCTGTTTTTTGAGAAGTGTGGATTGCTCTTTCATGAGCTGTAATACCTAACATCCATTTTAACTGCTCCATTCATATTGATGGTGCATTTGGCTTTCTGCAGTGTGAAAAAGGTTGGTTTTTTTTTTAGCTTCTGAGAATAAAAACCACCTGTGTGGTTTTTCACATATTTCATCCCTTGTTAGCCTTATATATAATTTAGCAAGCCCAAGACAGTCTCTAAATGAGTGCTCCATACCATGACCAATTATAATCTTTCACTAAATAAGTTCTGCCTGGTTTTATAATTTTCTTTTCTTTACATCATCCTTTTTTGTTTTATTTTGCAAAATGTGCTTTCCAGCCAGCAACAGCATATAGAAAACCCCCCTGACTTCTGTGTCTAGAAATAATTCATTTGTGATCCATGTGCACCCTTTGTCTTGCCTGGAAAAATGCAATTTTTAAATAGGGCTTGGGAGAAATGAGTAATTTGCTTTGCTTTATTAGTCCTGCATTTCATTTTTTACTGTCTAGAGGAATATGTGCCCTAAATATCAGCTTGTATTTTACTCTGTTTCAAAGGGCTTACTTGTGAGTAAGAATGTGGCTTAATACTTCGTTTGATCTATGCGAGAGTCTGTTTGAAAATGAAAAATGTGTTTCCAATGTGTTCGTAAAAACTGGATGGATGCTGATTTGAACTATAGTGTTTATCCGTATGCAGTGTAACAGAAATAGGCAGGGAATCAGCGGGTGAGCCAGGCCCTTCTTTACACGGGCACTCACAAAAAAAAAAGGCTTTTATTTATGATTGCGTTAGGCATTTGTGTCAGCAACTTCTGGATCCAAAAATATAACAAAGACACTGTTACATTAGTAATGAAGGCTGATGTGATTTAAGGGACACGGAGAAACAACTGAGGTCCTGTGGAATGTTTTGTACCGTTGTTGTCACTCCGGCTGGTGCCACCACGGCCTTTGGGAAAGTCTTTACTCTCCTTTCCTGTCTCAGTGGTGGAGTTGGACCACAGCTGGTCCAACTACTCGGTTCCCTTTTTAATTCTCTTTTTTTGTTTGTTTGTTTGTCAATAATAAATGTGCACAAGAGCTTCATGTGGTGACAGCTGGTATTTCCGAGGTGCATATGACCTGAGCAACTAGGTAACTGCAAATTATGAGGCCTTGCCTAGCGTGGAGTAAGGAGCTAATTTTACTGACCAGCACTCTGCAATTTTTCTCTCCTTTGGCTGCTTCCACATCACCCCTTTAGCTGTAATGAGAGTTACATTTACGTGCAGAAGAGAGAGATGACAATGCAAACAGTCTGAGCATAATAGTCCCGTGAAGCTGCAAGGATTCACTCTTGACAATCCCAGTGGAAGCATTAGAGAAATCTCTTGGGTGCCTCTGGAGGAAGGATTGCCTTAATGGCTGTAAATGCTCTGTGAATATGTTTGTAAATCATATGTGGAATTCCCTTCTGATTCATTCCTCCATCGCTTTCTCACTCCCTTTCGTTGCAAGGCAGCAGCAAGTCCTTCAGTGTGGAAAATTTAGTGTTTCATCCTGCCAAACAGTTTGCCTATTTGTCTTCTCTGCGAGCCCAGTGTGTTTAAAGGCTGCTACAGTATTGCTTACCTGTGTTTCTTGATTTATTAATCTTTACAACAACAAACAAATAGCACTTAAAAACATTGTTAATGTCAGGACATAAAAATAAAGCACAGACAACCAGAACTTTTGGGTTTGTTTGTCCAAAATAGTGTAAAATAGTCTAAGTGCTGTTATCTTTGCAGACAAGTATGTGACTTTTATGCTGGGCTAATGGCATCTCTTGTCCTACCTCTTAACAATTATGTCTGTGCCATTTGGTTTTTCTTCCTCAAATTATATTGGGAGTATCAGGAAGTTGGAAAAATTGCAAGAGAACTGGATAGAACAGGTAGGTAGGTTACTGTGTTTTGGTAATTAAGGGTTTAGGGGAAAGGGAAGCTGTAATCAGGTACATAATGAAAAGGTACTTGTGTGGTTTTCCTTGTTCCTTTCTGGGGACAAAATGTGCATTTTAGATATTTGCTTGCTGTATGAATGTGCCAGGTTGGACGAGGCTTTGAGCAACCTGGTTTAGTGGAAGGTGTCCCTGTGCGTGGCAAGGGGATTGGAACGAGATGATCTTTAAGATCCCTTTCAGTCCAAACCATTCTGTGATTCTATTGCTTAAGTACATTTTATCCCCAGACCCAGATGAGCAGTTTCTTCCAGACCAGACAAATACAGTGGGCATGTGTTAGCCAGGCAGACAAATAGCTAATTCAAGAGCTCAAAAAAGGCACAGGGTTGCTTTCTTCAGAAGAATGAATCCTGGAGAAGGCTGTGAGGTTGGGAAGGAGAAGGGTAATGCTGATGTTCCTTACAGAAAGGCCACTGGGTCTGCCTTTCAGGATGATCACAGATAATATCCCAAAAAATCCATCATGTTTTTTCCTTAAACATTTATTTTGAAACAATGCTGCCAATAACCACAGCACAGCTGCCCAGCATAAAGCACAGCTCTTTGGGAGTAAATCCCTGGGACTCTCCAGTAACCCTAGAGCCCACTGATGGAACTCAGGGAACGAGGAGCTATATGGGAAGGTTCATGGCAGTTGTTCAAGATCAATGTCAGCTGAAAATATTTCAAAAGGCAACGACACTCAGGTCACACACCCAGAAAGTCCCTAACACAAAAGGATGATTGCATATGTGCTTGGCCATGATAGCACTTGGTTCCCAATGCTTTTGTTTGGCTTTTTGTAGACCATACAAAGTGTGAAACTTCTTGCTAAAACTGTTCTTCAAACGTTTTGTGAACAGAAAAGTAGCTAGGCCTTTTTTTAACTGTTATTCTTGTGTTTCTTGCTTTCCACTCAATTTTTCCCTTAGTTGCTTCCCCAGGACCCTTGCAACACAGCACCCTGGTTTCCTATATCCCAGAACCTGTCGAACTCCCAGTGTGCCTCATGTTGTACTGGGGAAATTCCCTGCAAGGGTTGAACTGTAAAAATATCCGTGAAGTCTCAAACCCTCTGAAACTTTGCTTTCTGTTGAAGTGGACGTGAGTCAACAGATTCAACATGGATTGGGAATGTACGAGGACTAGCCAGACATATGAACACCTCCAGGGATGGGGCAACTGGTTCCAGTACCTCACTACCCTCTGAGTAAAGATTTTCTTCCCAACATTTAGTCTAAATTGCTTCCCTTTTAGTTTAAAACCATTCCCCCTTGTCCTATTTCCATCTGCCCATGTAACAGCAAAATCTAAATTTCATTGTTGTCATTTGGAAAGTGAATTTGGAGAAATGAAAGGCTGGTAGTACATAATGCATTCATTTCTGTGGCAAATATATATCCTGTAAGAGGATGCCAAAAGGAAAGTGGAGCAACAAAAGTGAAAAATTGCCACTTGATACAATGATTTGTCACCTGTTGACAGTTGTGCCTCTTGGCAGAAAAGTTCATTATGAATGATAAGTTGAGGGCTCAAAGCAGGAAAGATAGAAGCCTTTAAGATTTGTCCTTGAAGGCTGGTGATGAACAGGATGGTTTCTTTCTTTCTGTAATGGAGGTTAGTGCAGTTTTATATGGCTATTAGTCTATTTTAAGATATCTCCGATCAAAAGAAATATGGAATGTGGGATGTTCATATTAAACTGTATTGTGACAATACTGGGCAAGTACAATGCTCTGTGAATATTTTCACAAATAAAAGAAGAGAGAGGTACTGAGAACTATTTAAAATCAGAGTACTTGATATTTTAAACCTCATTTTGATAAGGGTGGCTTAAGAACAAGAAGTTTATATCAATTGTAATATTAATCATCCTAGTGGATCGTAGAAAAATTCAGAGCAGACAAGGTTTCATGGAACCATTCCACCAGTAGAGAATTTTATATCATGCATTCAGGAATTAAGCATTTCTGTTGTCATATCCCAAGCATTGGTTTCTGCTGCATGCAACTCCTTTGTTTCTATCCTATATTTTCAGTAGAAATTTTATATGTGTAATGTAGAATAGACAACAGCAGGACAAATGTCTCATTGTTACACATTTTTTTGCACGCTCCCTGTGGTGATTGAAGGTGTAGCCATGAGCATCTGCCTCCTTCCTGCTCAAACAGATCGAGTGTTTTGTACATGGAATGAGCCATATTTTTTGACACCATTAAGTAAAAAAGTACTTGGCTTAAGGACTGCCAAGTAAACAACCACTTTGACCCTTCACAGGCTTTTTTTTTCCAGAAGAAATACAATTTTGAAGTATGTGTCAACCTTGTGATAATCTTATTTAAAAGACTGTTGAAATCCAAGAGAAAGAGGGTAACTCAGAGTGGGAATTCTTACTGCTTTATTTCACCTTTTTGTTTGGTTATCATATCTTCCACTGTCCTTGCCCAGCTGTCCTCCTGGATTAGCTGAGTAGCTGTTCCTCTTTTCCTCCTCAGAAAATAAGGACGCATTTTTTTAACACAAAATTGCTGAAATAGAAGAACAGGCTCTGGTTTACATAGTTCAAAGTTTCTTGTTCAGCTGTACTTTCTCTTGTGAGTGCTTCTGTTCTGAAAAGGACTACCCCATAAGAGTCTAATCTTTGCTTTCCTATTGGCATTAGACTAAGTTGTTTATGCCTAGTTACAAAATTCAGCCAAATTGTGATAATATCATATTCTTCCTACTCTTACTGAGCATTGATGGGTTTCTCACATCTTCTATCTGAATGTTGTAACTACACATAGATGGAGCAAGTGGAGTTGCTCTGCTTTTAATCAGGGACTATATTTACTTAGGAATAACATGCATTTTTTGTTTCCTATTCTTTTCTGAGGAAAAAAGGAAGTTTTCTACATTATTTATGTTGTTCTTATGTATGAATGAAAGCAGAAATGATCAAAGAATAACTGTTCAGAGAAATATTTTGATGAGATTATTTGGTAGGAAGAAGTTAAAAGGTGAAGGAGAAAGATCCTACAGGGTTGCTCCACGTTGTAATCTTGACCCTCATGTATAGGTGATGCAGACAGGCAGAATGGGTTTACCTCTCTTGTGTATGCATTCAGGCCATGTGATTATAATTTCAGCTTGTTACTTTATCTAACCTCTAGATAATAGGTTTGCTAATTGATTTACAGTAAGAAATATAATTGGTTCTGATAATGGCTTTTATGGTCTTGTTACGTGTCTCTTCTTTTTATTTTATTAATACTTGTATAAATAGAAATATTCTTAAATATAAAACCTGAGTTTTATTTTCTAAGTATTGGTTAATACAGGGAAGACCAGTTATTTAAAGCATTTGATCTTTTGACCTTGTGACACCTTACCACATCACTGTAATTATGCAAGGTCAATAGTCAATGAACAGCATTCTCTTTTGGTTGGAAAGCTTTTAGTAATTGAGATATTCCATTTCTGTTTTACTATGATATGTTAGTATCTTATTAGTCTAATATTCATTATTGCTCTTTTATACAGACTCATGTAATTTTCACGCCATCACTTGTGTAGTTATTTTTGATGGAACAAAACTGAAAGTGATATATTTTTAAAAATCAGTACATGTTCTGGGGGGTCCATTTCAATGCTAATTTTAAGAAGACAGGCCATGGTTTAACTGAAAAGTCTGAGAACAGAATATGCCCAAAAATGACCAGCAGGAAGGGATGATTGACTGGAACCACTCACTCATCACTGCCTCCTGTGAACAGCCCCCTTGCAGAAAGAATTTATCTCCTGAAGGAAGGCAGTAGAATCTGATTTCAGTACCACAGATCCCTCAGGGATTGTAGGACAACAAGGATCAATTAAGTCATCACACTCCCAGAGCTGTCCATCCTCCCCTCAATTTATAATTAAGGAGCCTTCCAGCACCAAAATTACACATTACACCTTCCAGGTTTCAGACAAGTGATTTAGAACTGGGAGAATTGTTCAAAATAGTTTCATTTCCTCTCTCACTTCCAGTATTAATCAGTCTTTGAAGGGGAGCAAGTCCAAATCCCGTTCTCAAAAAATATTTTACTGTTGATTTTAGCTTTCCTGTCATCATGATACTTAGCTTTGAAAGCATTGCCTCTTCCAGTATTTCATGTCATCATAGGAACCTAATTCTCTCCTGTTTTATGGTTTTTAAAATCTTAAAACGTCTAGAACTGTAATTTTTTTTTTTTTTTAATGGAAAGTCTGTGAGCTCTGAAATGGTGAACTTCAGGACACTTTCATGGACATCTCTTATCTCCTCTGACGTAAAAGGGACTGGCATGCCCTTATAATTACTCTTGTGGATATCTTTTTACTAAGCCTCAGAGACAGACACAAAAAATTATTAGGAAAGAGATGAAGAATATCATACTAATAATGAATCCTATAAATACATAGAGCTCATTATTGGTAATTAATTTGAGAGATAAGCACAGCTCAATTGATTTTGCTTTAAGCAAGGAGTTTGTGGAGGTATTTACTTAGGAGGAGATTGTGAGAAATCCTGCTATGTGAGTCTGTGTCAGTAATTTGCTTCTTGTCCTTGGATCTAAACTAGAGACGATTTAACAGGGTTTCTTTGCTCCCCTTTTCCTACCAAATTATGCAAGGTAAGCAAAATACACTGACCTATTTCATTCAGCTGAAGAGTAAGATCTCTTCCCTAATTCTGAACATTTCTAAGGAACAAGAAAGCTATTTTTTATCAAGCACTATTTGTACTGTGATCTCAAACTTAGTAATATAATTTAAAGGAAACTGTCAAGTTCAATTTGGTCTCACCTATAAACCTGTAAATCCACACTTCTGTAAGCTTTTTCTGATTCACTCACCAGATTTAGTTTGCGTGCTCTTAGAGAAACTTTTATTTGTGAGAATGGAAAATTCTTGCTTGAAATGCAATGTTTAAAGTGCATGGTTTTCCTCAGATTTCTTTGAAAAGATTTATTTCTTTTTTAGAAGTGAATAATTCACGGTAGCATTTGCAACCCAAGTAAGGCAGTGTTAATAGTACAGATGAGAAAATGCATTCCTAAAAGGGGCAGACGTGTGGAAGAAGTGCAAGTCTTCAGGGGTGGTTTACCCCATACACACTGTTTTTTTTCCCAAGCTACTTCTTAGGCAATAAAAAATATATGGACATTACTGAAGAGGGAGAGAGCACAAACTCCACACACTTCTGACAGCTGTTTCTAAAATAGAAGCTCGAAGAC
>VZRE01005018.1:0-65036 GCA_013396775.1 Cephalopterus ornatus
CCAAACCCCCAAAATCTCAGACTCTCCCCCCATGACAAATGACCATCATAAGTACCATAGCATGGGCTGCAGAAGTCACTCTTTCACAGAAATTTTCTGGCTACAGAAATTCAGAGCTTTGTCCTGTCCTTCCATTCAGCAATCTGGACGTCTTTGACCCAAGTTATACATAAGGCACTTTTTTCAGGAGCTATCTGGAGAAGAAGACACATGCAAGTCCCTTTCCCTGAGACCTTACACAGTGATGTCTTAAAATGCTTACTGTGAACAAAGTTTTCACCTCCTATGGTTCCTTGGGAAATGAAATATATTACAGTATAAGTGTCTGGGATGTATTGCCATGTAGTCATGTCTGATTGGTTTTTTATCTCCAGGAAAACAAGATACATATTGACTTAGATATGTGTTGAATGAAAGGGAACACAGTCCTAAGCCTAGCTGGGTGCCACTTTATCAGTCTCTGAGAAATGAAGAACACATAGCTAGTAAGTTAAAGATAATGTAATTTCATTTTATTTAAAGATAATCTCTGCCTGCCTATGAAATCTATAGTGATAGCACTGCACTAAGGTATAATGAGGCTGATATGAAAAAAATAGAAAGCATACTGGAAAAAAGCTGCTTGAGCTTATTTAAAACTATCTCTACAATCAAAAAATGGTAACAACTTATCTGTCTATAGCATGTCAGATAATTTCTAGGTCAAAACCAAAATGAAAGACCAGAATTCCTACTACAGCAGAATTTTCCACAATGCTCCACTGTAATGTGGTATTTTTTTGAATTATTTTGCATAGAGTGTTCTCCTACTATCAGGGTTTCAAACTCATCGTTGAAGAGGCCTGACCCAATGCCAAATGGAAGCAGTGTAAAAACTACAACAGACTTGAGTGAAGGTTAAAACAGTTTTTGGAGGAGGAAGCCTGTTGTGAATAAAGTTGCTTCCTTACAGCATGGCTTTCCTTGAATGGAAGCATATTTCCACAATTAGAACTGTTTTCATTAACTTCTGCAGGCCTTAATGAAGCAAACAAGCTGAAGGTTCTATATTACCTTCTTTGCTCGGTGGCAAAAGTATGGTTGCTAAATCTCAAGTAATCTACTCACAACTACTTCTTGAAGGACTTTTAGTAACATTCTCGAAAGAAACAGTGAGAATGGAAACAACAAATATTTAGAATTAAATTGTATAATTTGAATATCAAACTCAGATATTAAGGGGAAAGTTGGCAAAAATATTGCAAATCTTGCTAGTGTTTTCTACAGGAGAGAGATCAGAACAGTTCAAGGTCCTTAGTTTCATGCACATACATTGAAGTAATTTTAGGTTCTTTCTTTCTGAAATTATACTTTATTCCATCCCACAACCCAATTGGTATCATCAGTTTTGTACTGGTGCAGTGGAATGGAATTGATGACACAGAAGGATCCTTGCCCAATCCAAACAAGTCTATGTAATCAATTTTTAGCCAACACAGATTTTCCTGCCTCTCTGCTAATCCTTGCTATGCAGGATATGTTCCTTTCTTAAGGGAAGAGATATTCCTTACATTTTAAATAACACAACCCTTTGAATGCAAATAAAATGACTAATGCTTCTTTCAGCTCGTAGTGGTTCCATGCAGTAACTTAAATGAGAGGCTGTTAGTTCATCTGAAAACCAAAACCAGAAGGATTAGCTTGTTAAAGTTCTCACAACACATAGCTTTGAGTTATGATCATGGCGGGGAATACATTTCTTTTTCAGTTGCCTTCTTTTAAGCTCCTCTTTCAGCTGTTTCATTATATTAGGATTTTAGAAAATGGTTGCCTCTAATCTCTTTCTAAAAAGTCTTATTGAGTAAGAGGGAAGGAGCAGATGTTATTTTCAAATGTGAAAATCTAGCTAGAAAGATGAAACACGAGTTTGCTAGGGACAATTCTTAAGCCCCACATGGTCTTCTACTCCCTCTTCGGTCAAAGGGAAGCCAAATTTGAAAAACAGTTACAACAAGAAGAAGAGATATTCATTGGCTTATTTTTTTTTTGAGTCTTTGCATGAATTTAGGATTAATGAGTTAATGTGAGGTGCCTGCTGTTCACTGTTTTCTGTGTGTACATGAACGTCCTGGTGAAACAAATTCAGAAATGGAATTTGGCATAAAGATACCAACAGTGTGAGTCGTAAGGGGCTTTATTAGGAAATAGGCAGCTAGATATCCAGTTTGGTCAGGACAGGATGATTGTACGCAAGCCAAGAAACAAAACTTTATATGTGTAAGGAAGTTTTAACAGGAAAATGACATGTATTGCATTTCAACTCATAAATGCACTGTTTTTACTGTAAAGAGCTTCTGCTCTGAGAGTTCTGGCAGTGGAAGCGTGCTCTGAGTCCCACTCCTGTTGACTCCTGAGTCAGTTGGAATGCCTCCACTGTTGTCAGTGAGAGAGTGGGTAAGCTGTATTGTCCAGAATGTTTTAAGAGTGCTCTAAAAACCCTCAAAATTTCTTTGACTCTGATAAGCAGTGTGGATGTTCAGTGCCTGACAGAAATTCCTGAAAATGTTCATCAGGACTTACAATACCAACATCTTTCCACTATACAATATGCCTCAACTGTAACTGTTGGGGTGACTGCCCTGCCTTAACCCCCAGCTGTCAGGGCAATTGCCAGACCTGTCTGGCCTTTGCTTGGACTATTGGGACTACCAAGTACAGAACTTTGGAGCTCGTGAGCTGAATCAAACTTCATTTGTTGTATTATAAAATCTGAGTCTTGGATACATATCTGGTATCAACTTCATTAGTTTTATCAAGGATGTAGATATCTATTTACAGGACTGAGATAAAAAAACCAGACATTAGATGAGTGCAAGTTTTGATTCTGACTAGCTTTGCTTTTATTTAAAATTAAATAATGCAGTTCGGATAGTGTCAGTTTGGAGGGCTATTCAGTCTCCCAAGCTGTTACCTTTATTGCATGCAGTTGATCTGATTCCCACTGAAACCCGGGGAAAGACTGAGAGTTGTGAAAGATGAACTAAATCCTTTCCAAGCTTTCAAATGAAGTAAGACACAGCGCATGTGATTCCTCTCACATTATTCTTGATGGTCTGAATTCAACTGTCTAGTTATCAGTGCAGATTGTGATTTTTAATGTTTTAATGTATTCAAGACACTCTCAAAGGGCTGCCAGGAAAAACGGGGCATATGAGAGCTAATCCCTTCTGGAGCGTCAGTGCCCTTTTCCAGACCAGATAGAATGCAGCTCAAACCGCAATAGATCCATAAGTGTGCGACTGGATTGAGTCTTAAGTAGTTGCAATGTACATGTCCACATGCAACTTAGGTGTCCAGGCTAATCTTAATATTAGTAGAGTTAATATATCAGTAAAATACTGATTTTTCTAATCTGAAAGTAGACACCCACATTTGATGAAATGAATTGCACCTTAAATGCCACTGAGGATTTTTATGAAATGAACTAAATGCTTTGCTCCTCTTTAAGAGCCTTTGTCTTGTGGCTGATAACCACCACTATGCTGAAGTGTTCATTTCTCTGACAGTGCCTCCAGATTGATACATTAGGGTTTTCTCTCCACAGGGAACTGTAATGGCTCTTCAGCTCATATGATTTCCCTGTATCTTTTGCAAATTGAGTAAAGCTGTTTCATTTTAACCATAAAGTTAGATATCTAAGAGGAAGCTGTCAGACTGAAGAGGCAGACTTTCCAATAAGACATCTAAGTTCCCAATACATTTTGCCTTTTCACTAGCTAACTCAGTTTGATCTATCTAATTGTGTCTTGAAAGCTGTATTTGTATTGTGGAAGTTGTACATATTCTGGAAATTTTAGCCTGCCTATACAGTAAAGAACCTAGTTAACAGCTGTTCATTTCAAGGTTTCTTTAATTGTATCTTCAAGTCAAACAGTATATAAACTCAGGTTATGATCTCTCCGGATGTTGTAAAGCAATGCAGGCTCAGAGTGGATAAAATCTTAACGGAAGATGTGCTCTAGAAGAACTGACGGATGCTGCAGTGAAAGGCTGGTAATGCTTCAGAAGATGATAGTCTTCCCTCCAAGTCGGCATCAAACCAGTGTCTGATGTGCTTCAAAGAGGCACTGTACTGCTGAGGAAGATAAACCTGACTCTTGGTGGCTTGTGGTCAATTAAAGATCTCATGGAACATTTCACAAGGGAAAAGACATTAACCTCAGTGTCCTGGCAAGATTATACACTATTATTAAAAATAAGAACATTTTGGGTCTAGTTTTGTGGAGTCTGGTGCCAGGATGTCTTCTGGCGCCCTCTGAATTCACATGAGCTCTACCAACGAAAAGCTGCATTGTACTTGGCCCTAGATTCAACTCCCTTCTAGATTTCCTGTCAGCTGTGCATTGGGAAGTTCACCCGCAGCAGATGGGCTTTTGTTCTGGTTTGGTTTTGATGCTGTCAGGTGAGTGGGAGTTATTTGAACTCCAAAGACAGAAGTGGAAATCAAAAAGCAACCCAAATCCCGAGTGATTCTATCCACAAGCAGATGTTTTTAGACCACTACTATTAAAAAGTCTTTATATGAAAACATCAACTACAACAGCAAAACACATTGTTGGCACTTAGAAAAGAGCATTACAAAAATGGGGAAAAAACTTTTTAGTGTTGCTAAATCATATTTACTTACTAAATATTGATACCAGATGAGTTGCTATTTGTTGATAAAAACATTTCAACATGACAAATGCTTTCATCTAAAATTTTTTTTAAAACATATTGTAACTGGAGAAAAAATAGGAAGGGCAGGTTAATTTACATATGACCAAGCAAAATTTTTGAAAATATCTTGAGTATGATATGCAGGGAGAAATGCTATCAACATTCACTGGGTTGGTTATACCCTGTGGACTGGGTGCAACAGACTGTCTGCAGTCCCAATCACAAATACAGGCTGGGCAGAGAATGGATTGCGAGCAGACCTGGGGGAAAAAGATTTGTGGGTGTTGGTGGATCAAAAGCTTGACATGACCCAGCAATGTGCACTGAGAGCCCAGAAAGCCAATTGTATCCTGAGCTGCATCAAAGCCAGTGTGGGCAGCACGGCGAGGGAGGTGGTTCCCCACCTCTGCTCCGCTCTTGCGAGACCCCACCTGGAGTGCAGCATCCGGCTCTGGGATGCCCAACAAAGGAAGGACATCAACCTGCTGGAGCAAGTCCAGAGGAGGGCCATGAAGTCTGGAGCCCCTCACACGAAGACAGGCTGAGAGAGCTGGGGTTGTTCAGCTTGGAGAAGAGAAGGCTCTGGAGAGACCTTCTATCACCTTCCACTATGTAAAGGAGGCATAAAGGACCTGGAGAGGGACTTTTTACAAGGGTGTGTAGTGATAGGACAAGGAAGAATGGCTTTAAATTGACAGAGAGCAAGTCTAGGTTAGACATTAGGAAGAAATTCTTTACTGTGAAGGTGGGGAGACACTGGAACAGGTTGCCCAGAAAGTATGGCTCCCCCATCCCTGGAAGTGTTTAGGGCCAGGTTGTGTGGGGGTCTCAGTAACCTGGTTTAGTGGAAGTTGTCCCTGGTCATGGTAGGGAAGAGGCACTAGATGATCTTTAAGATCCTTCCAACCCAAACCATTCTGTGATTCTGTGATTACTGATTAGTTTGGCAAACTAAAATTTTGTTATATTTGCATGAAGTGTCTGAGATAGCAGTGTGAATTTCCACTGAAATCCACAACTTGTCCCTAGGCTACCTGACATACACCTTTAGCAGCAGTTTTTTCAATATTCCATGAAATATTTTGCCATTCAAAAAGCTTTTCAGCCTGAAATGAAACAGTATAAAATGAGATCCTTATAGAGAATCCTTGGCAAAGTTAGCTATATGCTGAAAAGGGACTGATTTAACTTGAAGAAATTATATAATTTATATGAATGAAGTTCACTGCATTTAGATCTGACATCTGGGATAAGAGTCACCTCTTTAAATGTGGGGGGTGAAGGATGCAGGGGGTGCATGGAGGAGAGAAGGAGAGAGATTCTTCAAGAAGCCAGATGAAAATACAAAGGTGAGAATAAACAAAGTTGTTCTGATAAGACAACCTCTCAAGAACTTGGGGAAGTCACTATTGACAAATTAGATGAGGAGTAAATAGGCGCCGGGGTGGATGAGGTGAAAAGAAATTAAAATTACTTCCAGAGACTGTAATGGGAATGAGAAGTTCGAGTTTCAAGAAAAGAGAATATAATGTAGGGAGGAATGAAGCAGTAGGTCTACCCTGGAATATTTAAATGACTGAAATTAGTGACTTACATGGCAAAAATGGCAGAGTTCTGCACCAACAGCAAATACCTTAGAAATACCACGTGAGAACAATCTAAAAGACACCTTTCATCTCCTTCTCAGCCCTTGCTGTTCCTGAATAGCAAGAAACTGGCAGAACCATAAGAGAACCTATACTTCCAAATCATCCTGCCAAAAATGTCTGTGGAGTTTGTGCACCACTACAGATGGAATTTTTGAATCCTTGTTTTCTCTTGCAACTATGAACATCACATTATTTGATTATTTTCAGATTTGATCTCAACTGCAAATACTGATATATTCATCCTGTTCTTTTCCATATGTAGTCACTGCTCTTGCCTAACAACTCTGAAATGCAGCTGCTCCACGACAAGTAAAGGATGAGAAAACAGGCATGCATGACTCCTTGACTAGCAAAACTTTCCAAAGACTGGGCCAAGAGCACACAGAAGTCCTGGGGATAGCAGTAAATATACATTCCCTTGGGTTCTTTGGAGTGAAGAGAAAACAAGCATCTCCTCTTTTTCCTCTCTCACATAAAAAAAATACCCCTAAAATCTGTACATTTCCAAAAACATTTTGTGCTCCGATATCACTATAGCAATATTATTCAGTAATTTCATTATGCAAATTCCTCTGATTTAGACCATTATTATTTATTCTTCTTTTATCCAGTCACCACTAAAAAAAAAGCAATGATGGTTTTAACCTATTTGGAAAAGGCACACTGATAAAGATAATTTGGTGAGAACACTGATTAAAGCAATTTTTTTTTTTATCACGAAAAGCTGTGGGAGATTTCCTACACAGGGCAGCTCTTGGCCCTGAATGGAAGAGGAGTGTGAAGCAGACGTGAAAGAGGTACAACACCCATCTGTCTTTCAGTGTGGCTTCGATAACGATACACAGAATGTCAACAGGCATCTATGTGGAGGGGGCGGCAAGCAGAAAGCCTTGTCATGACCTCTCGTGAATTTTCACAGATAGTCATCCGTGGAGACAAACCAGAGAAATGTGATTAACGAGCTGGAATAACGCGATCTCGGCAAGTTTGTGCTACAATGTTTCTTCACACTGCACACATCTGTCACAAACAGGCTCATGAAATCATTTGCCGTTTGCTTTATCTGCAGGAACATTCTTTGTGTGGTGACATCATACAAAACGTGCCAGGGTAAGCAAATGCAACCCGATGGCAAACAGCTTGGTCTAACATGAACACCTGTCATAGCTTGCTTTGGCCAATGATTTCACAGGCCTGAGCTGATAAAAATGCCCATAGCTTGGGTGAGAGGGTCTAACAACCATCTCTGCAGTCTATCCCTGTTGCTCAAGTCTAGTTTGAGTCACAGAGTTAGGCTGAGAGTTCCAATTTAAAACATAGTAGTGGTGGCAGAATGTGAGAAAACTGCTGTTTCCAAATCAGCAGTACTATCTACTGTGAGAAGTGTCACTTCAGACTTCCTTTACTTTTTTCCAAGGATCTCTTTTAAGTCACCATAATTGAGAGGACCATGGCCCTTTGGACTGACATGTGAAGGGCACTTACTCGTCTCCATGCTTGACCCCATGTTCTCCTCTTTATGGTTTCCCTCATCCTACTAACCTCCCTACCCTGTTTTTTGAGTTCTGCTAGTTCCTCTCTTCTGCCATCATTCGGCTTTCACAGGGAAAATTGAGGCTGTTTTATAATTTTCCTCATCATGCTTATGTCTTTTCTTTAGTTCCTCAGAACTAGTTCTACCTACCTTTAAGTTTTAGCCCTCTAACCTAAACCAAAATTTCCAACTCTTATAATTTTATGGCAAATCTTGAAAATGCGGTGGTTTGCTTCAAACATTAACTACTGCAGTAATTTGAGAGTTTCCGTTCCATAATAAAACAATTTTCCGTTTCTCATTTCACAGAGAGAGAGAGGCTCAAAAACATAACTCCCAGCCTTATAAAACAAGACCTTAAACAGATCCCCCCCAAATAGAGGTTATTAACTTTTAAATTCATAAATAGAAAAAAGCTCAGAAGTTTGAAAATTTAAGGTTGGCAAGAATCCTAAACCCACCTTTCTTCAGCAATATTCCTTTAGACTGATTGTTTAACTAGAAAAATTTGATGGGAAAAGCATCATATACTCTAGGCAGCCACCATTTTTATGGTGAATGCCCTAACCTTTTCCAAGTTAAATGGAACAATTTATCCTTTCATGGATTGAATACGCTAAAGGTTTCTTCCCAAATTTAAACTTTTAACTCTGATTTCTAGAATTAATTCTATATTTGTTTCTGTAATTAATTCTACAATTCAGTCTTCCAATCCCCATCCCTCTTGGCACCCACTGTGCAGACCCTCTCACTGAAAGATTGGCTGATATCCAGTGACTACCCTTCTACGAAGCCAAGCCACCATAAAAAGTTTCATGAAATCTGCAGGCCCCTGAACCTTCTTGCTCTGCCAAAAAGGAAAAAAATGGTCACAAAAAAATGGGATTGTATGAAGAAGGAGTATTAGGGAAGAGATGGAAAACAGGAGCTTGGTTTTGTGATGTTTGAGAAAATATGCATAGTTATATAGTAAATACCTAGTGATACCAATAACGATAGTACCAATGGAGCAAGTTGAACTAATGCATGGAATCTGCACATTTAAAAGAGTAACTAATTTACAAGAAGTCTTTTCTTACTTGCTTAATAGAATTTAATACAATATAGTTAGTATAGCTCTATTCACAGTATATCCTCTTCTTGGCGAGATTCTCTAATCTTGCCAATCCTTCCAGGAGATAATATATGCCATCTGGAGGAAATGTTTCTCTTTCCCCCACCCTCCCATCTGTTATATATTTCTCTTTGATCCCCCCACCCTCAGCACTTTATCCTCTGATCATCCCTGGACCTCAAACCCTGGCTGTACAAGCATTTTCACTTTCAAACTCACCGTATTTCTCTTTGGGTTTTGCCTTGTGGTTTTATCACACTACTGAAACTACTAGTCTGCAACAGTCTTAACTGAAACCTTCTTCATCTCTAATTTCAATCCATCTCTCTCTTTCTTTTATCCTGAAATTCTGAGTTAGCTTCCTGAACTCATTTAAGGACTTCTGGTATCTGATTTTATACTCTTTAATCAGACAGATTGTCTGCATTAGGGTGACAAAATAAAAAATAAAGAATGGAGTTCAAGATGCTACCTATTCAAGGCAGGATCAGTTATTTCTAGAGTAATTTCTGAACTATAACTACATAAGCTTTCCTATAAAAGAAGCCTTAAAAAACAGAGACTCCATATCCTGTCCACAAAACTCAGTTCCAGTCCTTTGCTATCTTTATAATATTTAAAAATATCAGTCCCTTTACACTTTGGAAGATCTTCATAGTATCAGTCCTAAAGTTCCCTAGCAGCACTTTGAGCCTTTACCTTTTTGAGTACCCTAGTGAACATGTAGAAGAGCTTGTTACTCTCTTTCAGCAACCTTTTACATATTTGTATACTCTTATCAGGTCTCTTTTCTGTCTTCTTTTGTTTTAGGCTAAACAATTTTAGATTTTCAAGCTTGGCTTTAAGGCATATTTCTAAACCTCTAATGATTTTACACTCTTGTGGATTCTCTCTGACTGATTCCTGTACTGTTTTTTACACAGCAACTGCAAATCTAGGCACAGAATTGCAACTGAGACCTTACCAGCAGTGAGGAAAGAGGAAATATGAGGGGTGAGGTGGTAGTGCTCCTCATAAGCTTGACAACTTGCATGGGGAACTGTACTAAGACACTCAGTCCCTGTTTCATTACTGCAGTGGTCATTACTTGTGCAGAAGTGTAGTACTTCGCACTTATCCTTATTGGATTGCATCTTATTTACCAGAAAAAATTCTCCATCTTAAAAAATATTTTTAAATTTCAATTTTTCTATTCTTTTGTTTTGCAGTCAGCTGCAGTTACCATAAGAACAGTGCTGGGCTCAAGATATGTTCCTATGGAAACATCCAACATAATTTCTGATGGACTATGAAAGATTGAGGACTATTTGGACAGCAGAATTCCAAGAAGTTGTAAATCATGAATTTTTTACCCAAATTTTAATTTCACTGTTTGCTTACAAAAGTACTATCAAAGACATTATCAAAAATACTAGTAATATCAGTATGTAATTATACGACACCCACAGCTTTTACTCAATCTCCAATACCAATTATTCTATTGTAGGTGAAATCAGGTTTGTGAGACATGGTACATTCTTAACCATAAGTATTACTTTATGGTCTTCTGAAGGCTTATAAATTGATTTTTTTTTCACTCTACTGTGAACTGCACTTCTAGGTTGATTCTGGCAGTTCATTAAGAACATCCTAAGGTGAAACATAACCCAATACATTTACTTGGCCCAACCAAGTAAAAAAAAAAAATCTAAAAGTGACTCCTTCTCTTTAACTAATTCCACAGAAATTAAGTCCTCTTTAATGCACTGTATCATTTTTGATGTGGAAGTCTTTTGCAGGATATGTATATTCACAGGAATACATCATCTGGGATTAAGCTATTTGAAATACTAGGCAGTTGTTCAACAGCAAAGCAGAGCACAGAGCAGAAAGACGCAAAATCCCATTTATGTTTGTGTGTTTTCCTCCAATTCGCTATAGCCATTTATGACAAGAATAAGGAGCTTCTGTGACAAATCATTTCATGTGACTTTCACAATCATTTCCATGTGAGTGTTGGTTCCACAAATTCGAATCACACACACGAATCTGAGCTAGAGCAGACACAGTGTGGGCCTAGCAACATGTCTTGTCTGAAGATCCCGCAAAAGCATGGTTTGAATAAGGAAATGTCTCTTTCTTTCCGAGAGCCCCACATGTACTGATGTGACAGTAGCTGGTGTCACTGTATCTGTCTTTGGAGAAGTAACAGAAGGTGAGGAACAGTACAGCAGTATTTTCGGAGAGCTACAAACTTTGGTATCCTGCTGAGCAGTGACTTGGCCTTAGGTCTGCCAAGCCCACCTAAGCCCCCTCAGCAGCTACCTGAGCTTGCACGGCACAGCAAGGAGCGGGGGCTGCAAAGGAAATCTGCACACATAGGTGGGTTTGATCTTTCCTGTCTTTTTTCGTTCTGTAAAAAACCAAAAGCTTCTAACACTCTATATAAGAAAACTGAATTTTCCAGTGTAGACAGAATATATACCTGCAACACCAAAACATCAAAGTCAAGTCCCTGTTCTTGATCAGAAGGATCAGAGAAATGAATTTAAGTCTTCTATAGCTCAGGAAAAAAGCTTGAAATTTTTTTCCTTGGATTTCATGGAGGAGAAAAACAAATGGGTCTTTTCTTGACTTCTTTCTTTCTCCATTCTTCCCTCTTCAAACACTTATTTTGACCCACCCTTGTCTCCTTATAAACACCCTCACACATCAAACAGCTCTTCAAGTTGTCATGCTTTGTTGCTCTGGACACCTTTCATTTTTATGAATCAATATTTTCTAATAGAAAAATAGATTCTTATTTTGTTCCCAAACACCTGCTCGTATATACACTTAATTTTCACCGCAGACTAACTTATATTTAATGATAAAGTTTGAGATCCAATTCTGCTTTCCACAGCTAGCAAAAAGCCTGTTAAGACTGTGACAGAATTTATAGCATATGATTTCTAAGCCTGTTCCATTACTAACGGTCTCAATTTCCTCCTCTTAAACATACTAACACAAACTGTTCTTTTGGCTAGAAAGGGAGTGAAGAACAGAGCAGGCTGTGGCATTTCCTTCAGATCATCCTGTCTCTGTGCCAAAAGCCTACCTTTTTTCTCCTGCACCACATGCAATGAGTTCAGAGTTACTGAGTATCATGCTAGAGGAGAATAAGCTTTCAGTATACTCTGAGACCATTTCTTGAATACACTTCTGGATTCATTAACATTTCCAAAAATTATTTATTAGTATCAGTTTCAGCAGAACAGAGAAAAGAAAAATGGCTTCTGCTTTTCAATTACTACTAGGGGATGGGGGAAAGAGAAAGAAATTGTCCTTAAAGTTTTATTTCTAAGGCACAGCTTGCCTGGCTTATGAAGGCAGCTGAGAAAGTTCTCACTTCGTTTGAATTGACCTGTTTGTGGAAGTCTTATTTCTCCTTCCACCTCTTCTTTTCTTCTGCAGTGTCCAGTCTTGAAAACAAACTGACAGATGTTCTCTTGGATCAGCTTGTAAGACTCACTAAGTCAGGAGTGCAAAGAGACTTTAGCTGTTTAGTTCAGGAAATGAGCTGCAGAAAATCTGATAAATAAACAGTGTTTATTATTCCAGTTTAAAGTACGCTTTGGATTTCTTTTCAAAATACTCCTACAAGGAACCGAGGATGAATATTAAACATATGCTCCTAATTTACAGATCTCAATGGCAAGGTCAGAGGGTCTTCAACTTACACGATTTGTATAGTGAGGTTATAACAGAAGTGAATGTTTCTGATCTTTAACCATACTAAAGAAACAACAATAAATTTGAATTACATAGAATTTAACTCCAAAGAAACTTATAAGACTTATGAATAAACTGAGATGAATTCGATTAATAGGATTTAGGACAGTGTGTGAATTATAATGCTTTGTGACTTAAGCTGAGAGAGAGACACACAGAGATTGAAACAGCTGACACATAATTACCCAGTTTGGATTAGGACAAGACAGAGTGGAAAATATTCTTCGATTCAAGCAATTAAGTATGCATTTTAATGGTTATAGGGTCATAAATTTAGATTTAGATATCATTCAAATGGCACTTGCTTTACCAGCAGCATCTAGATTCCCAGTGGGGCAGTAAGGCATCATTTGACTTTCAGTTCTGAGTAGTGTCATGTGTCACCCTATTTCCCTGTCATGGCTATGTGAACTACTCAGCACGGAAGGGACCAGCACCCATGGCTCCGATAACACATATGCAGCCAGGCACAAGCAGGAAGAGCCAGGGACCATAATCCTGCCCTGCACGTAAACCAGGAGATGCAAACAAGAGAGCACAAAAGCACAATTAACTTCATAAAAAGCCAACTTCTTTCCTACTGTGAGAAAGAAGAGAGTTTAGCATGCAGTAGATGAGTTTTGAAGCTAAGTCTTGATATTCTCTTAAGGACATGGGGACTGCATGCTTCGCTGTCCTTTGGGACTTGCATAAAAACACAATTTGGCCCTCAAGAGAGAAGATAGAGACCCACTGAGTCACCAGTAACATCTTCTGCATTGCTTTGGATTTGTCTTGAAGGCACCTCCCTTCCAGCTCTGCAGTAAGCATCATTTCCACCAGACAGAGGTGATTCAGAACCCATGAAACAGCAATTTTTCGAAATAATGGAAAACTATTACTGAATGAGGTATCATTTAAATAGCTTTTACTGCCATATTCGAATTCTGAACGAATTCAAATTCTAGTGAAAGGTGTTCAACAAGTATCATTGAGCCAAGAAACCTTACTCACTGTTCCCAAGAGGAACACACCCAATACTTGTGACTTTCAATTTTATTCCTAGCCTTACTCTCTGCATCACTTTCTTCTTTTGGAATGACAAATTTTTGGGGAAAAAAAGTGCTATCAGATACTGAGGTATTCTCTATTAATGCTTATCTGAGAGAAATTATTTCATCTGGTTTATTTTGGCTAAAGGCAACAGTCAGCAGAAAAGACATTTTAGATTTTCTTTAAGTACTCAATGAATGAGATGCAGACTGATAAGTCAATTAAGAACAATTTTGTAAAACTCCTTACCCTCATCCTAGACTGCAATCTCTCTCCAGTTGAGGTGGCTGTATTTATCTGTCCATATTCATCCCATTTTCCTATATCATGTTTGAAGTCTCTAAGTGAAATATTCTGTAGTCCAACAGCAGTAACTCACAGGCTTTTTGTAATTTGAAACATTTTCCCCAACCTCTTCCTTGCAACTGTCATCGTAAATAATGAAAATAATCACCTTACATACACACAGTGCTGTTGCTTCTTTCTGATCCATGTTTCAAACTAAACACTTCTCATTTTTATTAATCTCCTGTTTCCTTAAAGGGTAATTTTATATCAAAACACTGACACTTTTCATGTTTTAGTTATTACTCTATAAAGTTATTTAGTAAATCTTACCTTTTGAAAAAGTGGCAAAATGTGTGCTACAGCAATATTTTAGAGTTTTCTTGTCACAAGGCATGTTGCATCTTTATCTATCACATAAACCTTTTTTTTACCGTAAGTGAGACTCCAGCTGCTTGGAAAATCCAGTCTTGGACCAACTCTGCTCCTTATAACAAAAGGAACAATGAAACACTGACTGTAGCAGGGGATTCTGGCTGTTGCCTACTGCATTGAAGAGGTTTTTAATTAGAAGACAGCATTTTAATTTCTCCCTTCTTACGACTCTATAGCCTGATGCAGTTGCTCAGTAGTTGGGCTCAAATCTAGTTCACAGGATCCCATCAGGACAAGGCCCGAGGTAGTACCTTTCAGGACTGCATGAATTTTATCCCTTGCATGAAAAAGAGGGAAGAGGGGAACTACAGGCAGAAGTCAAGGCTGAACGTGTCATATACAGCAAGTAAGACTTGACAAGTTTGGTATAGTCTCTGGGTCAACTGTCGGAGGTCTTCTTCCTGAAATCAGACTAACTTTTCTGAAATCCAACTCAACCCATACCTGCATTAATTAATTTGAAAGTTATGATTGGTTGCTAAGTTAGAGCAAAAGTGCGTGTTCTTTTGATAAAGATGGCACACATGGGCAAGGTTTACTCTGCATGTTATGCAGACTGTGTGTGTGATTAGTTAACACAGCTCGACAGATGCTGTTCCACGTGATCGTCTTACTGAATACTTTGTGATTAATAATAGATTAAAAAAAACCCTCAAACCTTAAGGCTTTGGTAATAATTTCAACTACTATTATAGAGAAGCTGCCAAATCTTTTGTTGAAGTAAATGACAGTGGGGTGCCCAGTAGACCCCCTTTCGCTGTTTGAAAGTGTCTTGAACAATGTGTCATGATGCCATGTAGGAACAAGTGGCTACAAGGACTGCGTTCAGCTCCTTGTGCCTTTGCTTCAGAGACCTGCTTGTTACCCGCAAAGAGGAATTCATGTCTAAGTGATGGTGTGTTTAGTGTTACAACAGAGTCTGAACCTTGATCACCCTTTGGTGGTAGCGGCCACAAACATCTTTGTTAATGCTGACATTAAAGACAAAGCCTGAAGGAAGGCAAAGTGTCTGCCGGCTTTCTGCCCCTGTGCTCCCCGAGGTCTCAACCGCTCTCTTCACGTATATTCTCTCACATGTATATATTTGCATTTGTTTAGCCCACGTCGGGCACCCGCAGCTGCCGGCGTTCCACTGGATGGCCACAGCGCCCCTCACCCTGGCGCTCTCCCCGCTCGGGGCGGGGATTTACGGGCAGACGGGCGGCTCTGCCCCGCAGCGCCCCGTCCAGGGGAGTCCGTCGGTCCGTCCCGCCCGGGGTGGAGCCTGTCCGCCCTCCCCGCCGGGGAGCTCCCGCTCCGGCTGGTGCCGCTGGAGGCGGCGGCGGCCACGGGCCCGTCCCACATAAAAGCCCGCGGCCCTAGCCGCTGCTGTCCTCACTGCGCCCCGCGGCCGCCTGGGGACGGCGCTCACCGGCAGCTGGTCATGGCCCGGCGCCTCAGCCCTGCGAGCTAGTCCTGGGGAGCCTCGCACGGACCGGCTCTGTGCGCCAGCCTCCTGCCCTCCGCCCGCTGCTCCTTCCCCGCTCCGCCCGCAGAAGCGCTGCCCGGGGCAGAAGACACTGTCCCGCCCGTGTGTGCACAAAGCCCGACCGCCCCTTCCCTCGCCGCGCCGCCATCGCACCTTCCCTCCTCCTGCCCCGGGGCCGGGCGGGCTCGCACCCCGTGCTTCGCCGCCGCTGTCCCCGCCGAGGATGCGGGTGTCGCTGCTGAGCCCGCTGCTCCTGCTGTCCCTCAGCGCCGGCCCGCACGCCGCGGAGCTCCCGGCCGCCCGCGCCAAGTGCCCGGCCCGCTGCGATGTGTCCAAGTGCCCCAGCCCCAGCTGCCCCAGCGGGTACGTCCCCGACCGCTGCGGCTGCTGCCTCATCTGCGCCGCGGGCGAGGGGGACTCCTGCGGCCGCAAGGAGGACCCGCCGTGCGGGGACAGCCTCGACTGCCGCTACCCCATGGGCAAGCGCTTCGCCAAGGGCGTGTGCCAGTGCAAGCTCAGCGCCCAGGTGTGCGGCAGCGACGGCCGGACCTACGACAACATCTGCCACCTGAAGGCCGTGAGCCGCAAGGCGCTGCAGCACGGGCTGCCCGCCGTCGCCCAGGTCCAGAAGGGAGCCTGTGAATCGGGTAGGAGCATGGTGGGACCTGTGGTGGGGTGGGTGGCTGGGCGGCGCGGGGGAGAGCTGGCTTCCAGGGTAAGAAAAATGGTGATTTTCAGTGGCCTGGGAAGACTGGGTGGCTCTAGGGACAGCAAGAAGCTCCAAGGACGTGGCACCACACCCAGCTGCCAATGATGCCAGTGAGCTGCGGTGTGTGGAATGGGTGCTCAGGTCCTTTGTGAGCAAAGTCTTTCTCCTCAGTCCTCACTGTGGGCTTGGGCTGGGTTTAGGAAGGTTTCTCCTTGGTAGCATGGCTGTGGATGTCTTGGTGATGTGCAGGTTGTTGCTGCAGTGCATCTACGAGAAGAGGTGAACACACTTGACAGCATGGGAGCGAGAGGGGCGGGACAGTGCCCATGTCCCCAGCCGTCTCCCCTTCTGAGGGCAGAGCATGCTGGCAGGACAGCAGTACAAGCTCGTTCTCGTCCTGCCAAGGCCACCTTTGTTCAGCGTGTCAGTGGTGATGGCTGAGGTCTTGGGTGGCACGGCCCATGCAGGTTGTACAGCAGACCCACAGCAGGGGTCTTGTACACAACACTTGTGCTCCTGGGCCATCCTTGGGGGTGTTAGGGATGTTAATCAGATTCACCTGACAGACATCACTAAGCAGGAAATGCCTCTAAAAGCCAATGAGGGCAGAAAAAGCATGCAGTAGTATATAAACCACCTAAACGATAGTGTCTCGGTTTGTGTTCTTCACAAAAAGGTTTTGTAGTCTTGTAGAGTCTTAAGTGGGAAAAAGTGCCTCAGAACCTCCTTTACAATTTAAAATATTGACAGGATATCACATGGTCTTCTGTTTGTAGTAAAGTGCTCCAGCCTTTGCTTGGATACTAAGATACTATGGCAACTTCAGCCTTGACGATTTAACTTTGGAAAGTTTAGTAATCACTTAAGTTAGTAATTTCTTTCTAGCATTAGAATGTGTCTCTTTATGGTAGTGCTAATGCTACTAGTGTCTTTCCACATACTTATTGATATGTTATTTTAAGTGTTTGCTTTTGCTATCTTTCTCATAGAGTTCCTGGAAAGAGAAGTCTTATGCATAATAGAGTTCTAAAACACGCATTGGTGTTTCGCTTATGACTGGTGAACCACTAACCATCCTGTTTATTTAAGGCAAACTGGCCAAAATTATGGGGAGGGGTCAGAGGGAATAGGGCTACTGTTGTAGCCTTTCTGTGAACAGGGGACCTTTCATATATCCTGCTTTTGAGAGAAGGTAAACCAGTTCAAAGAGGGAGGTATTCCTGGATTTCCTTTAGGAGTATCTTGCCACAGCCAAGAATGGCTCCAAATGCCAGCCTGTAGCTGCAATGATCAATCTCTCTAGTATTTTGTAGTTATAAACTGAGTTTTGCCTGTTCCTTTCCACATAAGCATCCATTAGCTTTAGTACTCCTAAAACTTGTCTGGAACTGATCCATGTGAAATAATCAGAATGTTTAACCAAAATGAGTGAGCTAGTCTGCGTCTGAGGGCTTACTGAGTCCTTGGCATTTGGTATATATGACACTTTCTTTAAGGAATCCTCCTGAATCTACTGTTAATAGGCTTAGGAATTTGGAGCTGTGAGGCAGAGGTAGCGTGTTTTTTTTTCAAGCAACTATTTAGTATTCACTTTATTTTGGCTTTATTTTTTGTCCCAGGAAACCTCAGCTTAGATGAAGCATCTGGTTCTCTGTTAAATTTTTTTTTTTTTTTTCAGTTCTACAGCTGCACAAACTGAAGCTCAAAGAAACTGAATGTCTTGCCCAAGGTCAGATTGAGTTGGTGGTTGAGCCAGGAATAGAACTCGATTATGGTATTTAAAAAAACCAAAACAATAACATGCAATGGCTGTAATGAAAGGCTTGGAAGAAAGTTGACAGTTTAAAATTGCTGTCAAGTTTCTCTCTTTTCCCTGTTCTTGAGAGAAATCTGGCCTCAGATGACTCAGTTTGAAGGGATAAGCTAGTTATGAAGTAAAGCCAGTTTTACTTAACCATCCATATACTGAAACAATTTCGGATAATGGAAGCCTCCATTAGTATGACTTGGGCCCTTTTTAGAACATGCACCGACCCTGAGGAGTGACTTCTGAAGTGTCTACTCCTCTCCTTTTTCCAGTTGCTTATGTTGCTGCTAAGTTGGGTTCTGGCTGTGATGAACCAAGATTTGCTGAGAAACTTAGCTGTGGTTTCCTTGTAACAGCAGTCTGGTGAACAAGGATGCATTAGAAAGGAGTAGTAAAGGATGCAGGAAGGAAGGGAGGAAAGAGGTGCCCAGGGTGATTGAGTGATAATTCCAAAATTGACGTTTAAAATGTTTTTTTTCCTTGTCGAAGTCCTGAATTAGCTTGCAGAACACCATGCCAAATTGCGAGTTCTGTATACAAGCTACTGAAAGAGGTATGTACTGCATGAAGGTACAGGAGCTCCACAGTTGATGGTCTTCAATATGCCTGTGCCCTGAAAACTCTTCCTCGTACAGTTCATCTTGTGATGAGCCAAGGACTTCTCAGAGATACTGTCAGTCAAATCTTTGCAAGATATGATCCTAAAAGTTAATTTTTCTAAGAGCAATGTTTGAAATACAATTAATGCATAAGCAGAGTCATTGTATGCAATGACCATACAGTTGTGCATAGGTATTTGTGGTGTGCCTGTACATAACCTTGAAGATACAGAGGAACAACTGAGTATACAATTACTTGCGTTTCTGAGAAATTGGCCCAGTAAGAGATATTGAAGTTTCCTACTGGTATTATTGTCATCAAAGCCTTGCAGCTGCCTCCAGCTGTATTTAGGGAAATGCTCTGCAAGGTATTAACTGGAAAACCAAACTCTAGTTGCATTCTTGTACTGCTTGCGTTCATTTTGTCTGAGTTGAGTTTGAGTTCCTGCAGGTGAGGATGAATATTGTACAGTGTTTGGTATATAATTCAGCGTAGAGAACTACACTGCTTCGTATAGGATAGCTAACAGGAGAGGGATGTTCTCATTGCATCTCTTCATGAGAGTCACTTGTGAGGGAGGAATAACAAGCATGTAAAGTCAGTGAGGTGTCTGAGCTGGAAGGCTTGTGCCAGTCTGTCTCTGTCTGGCCCTTGTGATTGCTGCATTGCACAAGAGAGCCACTTTGGTGTTGGTTCACCAGATTGTTTTCATCTGTGCACGGTAGACATCCATTGTATAAACAAGTTGCCTGAACCATAATGTGGCATTAAACTCACCAAGGCTTTATGGTCAGTGCACAGCTATGCAACTTGATCTTAATGCTGAATTCATCAGAAAAGCTGCCCGTGAACCTATGTTTCCAGCAGATGTTTCTGTTTTTTAAGCAGAGACATTATAATCTTTTATTTGTCTTTCATTTCTTTCCATGAAAGCACAGTAGGGACGGTGTTTATCCCTGGTGATCAGATCTGCCAGGTTGCACTCCACCCTTAGACATAATAATTTCGCTGAACCCACAGATCTTTTCTGAAGCTGGTTTTAAAAGAAGGATGGGGAAATAACCTTAAAAGAATGAGTTTCCCAGGCTCACAAATTCTTAATGAATATAAAATTGTGGATTGTAATACAATGTATTGTCTTTAAGAAAGAAGTGAATGTGATTTGATTTAATTCTGCAGATACTGAGTTGGCAGATACTCAGAAATGTTCAGTCTTTTGCAAATGTAGATTGGTCTGGGTTTATTGTCTTCAGTGGGATTATGATGATTATTTCTGCTGAAATTTTTTTCCAGCTCTCTTCATGCTAGGTTAACTACAGATTTGTTGGAGTTGTTCCTGGTTTACAGCACTGTTAATGAGACTGGAGTGGGTCTATTGTCTCTGCAAGAAATAAAACACTATTGAATGAACTCATAGCCTGTAGATAATATCACTATCCAGGAAAAATCTTAAGCTGATAAGAAGGATACTCCTACCTCACAGGCATTTAGGTTTAGCCATGCAAATCCAGTGTAGTTGGAGCCCACAAAACTGGAAATGTAAGATCCCTCTTTACAAAATAGGCTGAAAATCTTTAGCTCCTATTTATGCACTTATATCTAAATCTGGATTTTGAGTGTTCTGTGAGAGGAGCTGGAGACCTGAAGATCTAATAGCTTAATTGAAATGATAGGGTCAAAGTTCAAGTGTGCTGAAAATCTGGTTGATTTTTGGCTATGGAGCAGATTGGGGAAATCTGGTTCTTTTGACTAAGAAATCCGTAGACAGCTAAAGACTCATGCAGTACAAATTTGGTTTTGTTTCAAGTACAACCTGGTTGCAGCGCCTTTGATATCTTGGTTATACAACAGATGGTTAATTGGATTAACTTATGTCTTCTTGCCAAGATAAATTAGCTATGGTTAGTTTGAGATGATTTTGAACACTCAATAATAACATGGAAAATATAACGCATGTTGTTGAGAGACCTTTGAAAAACTATGCGGCAAATTTCCGGGGGTAAATTGGTCAAAATCTGCGAAGGTACTGTGAGCTCAGAGCTGTTACACGATCAGGCCAGCAGAGATTGAGGGCTGTGTGGGGCTCCGCAAGGCAGCAGGAGTGTCTGGGTAGGGAGATACATATTTAATTTTATCTTTTAATAAGAACAGTAGTAGCAGCAGCTAGTGTCTACCAACTAATGAAAATTAAAGGATAGATTCTGCTACTGCTGATTCTAGTACTACAGTTGTAACATTTGTATTCAGGGTGACCTTATACAGTGTGTACAGTGTCGTGTGTTGCTTCCTTCAGTTTCTCAGGCTGCAATTCCTCCCTTTTGAAGTGTTTTGAGAACTTCCAATTAAAACCATCAGTCTAATAATTATGCATTAAAATGCTTCTAATAATAACCAACACTTCAGTTCCCTTAAATAGGGCTGCATGTGTGAGAATAAATGTGAGTTTGCAGTTACATCTTCCAAGTCCTTAGTTTGAGCTCCTGGCACATCATATAATGTGTTTAAAGATTCTGATCCCTTCTAGCTTGCACAAATTGATTCAAGAAAGATCAGTTTCCATGAAGGCATCTCAACTTTGTAAGTCAGTTTTCACCAGTATTTGATCCCCACTAGAAAATAGTAAGAACAGCTCATCTCTAATCAGACCAGTAGATCTTCAGCCACACCTTTCATACAAAGTTTGAGTCTCTGTTAATTCTTGATCCTCCTTTGTTTCAGGTTTCTCTTTAATATATAGTGCAGATTTGGATTTACTTTCAAGTTTGAGTATTCTTGTCTTCTGACCAGAGCAGGGAGGCTCTGGACTTCTGTTCAAACTGAGAAGTGTTTTCACTGTGGTATGAAAAGAAGACAAGCTTTGTTTCAGTTTTACAGTCTCCTCGCTGTATGCTGCATTTTATTTTCTTCATCTCTTTCCATGCTTACATTTATCCACTGCATCTTTCAGACGTTTTCTCTCTGCCTCCCCCAAATCCTACCTGGAAAGCCACTGCCACCTGTAATGTTTACCTGGTGGCTAGTCAGGAGTGGTGCAAAACTGAGTTCTTTGGCAGGCATCTTTCTCTGCTTTTGGCCATGTGCAGTGCTGTAACAATTTGGCATGGGCAGAACAGTTCAGCACTTAGCAGATGCAAAGGGATTTAGTTGCCCTGACTCACATAGAGCTATGCTGATTTATACCAACTGAAGGCCTGCATTCATCATTGTTTTTCCTCCAATTCTATGCTAGTTTGTCAGCTGAGGGTCTATCCAACTATCTTTCATTGATGCATGGTCATGTCTATTAAGAAAAATGTGATGGTAATGTTATATCCTGTCAGGGAACACTTGCTGTGTATGCAAGTGTTCAAAGTCATGTTAGTAGACTTCAAAGGATATACTGCATAATCAGGCAAGCTGCTTGTGAACTGAAGTTAAGATCAACCTTCAGTGGCCTAGTAAGCAAAATAAATATCAGTATATTGTGCTTACATTTGACTGTCCTCTGTGATTCCTGTTTGCAGCGTCTCTTTTAAACTAAGTACTTAAAATAAGCATATTCAGTTGGTTAGAGGGATTTTTCAGAATGCATGAGAATAAAAATATTGGGCTGAATCTAGTCCTTCCAAGCTGTTAATTTTGTTTTTTCTGTATCATATAAATCCAGCTTGCTAAAAGTAAGCAAGGTTTCTTTCCCTTCAGAAGTAAATCCCATATCCAGTAACAGGAGGAAGAACTCACAAACTTCTACGAAGAAATGCCTAATTGTCTTTATCTGGTTTCTTCAATACTTTCTTTCTTTGTACCAGTGCTGGGTCCATTCTGTAAGTTCCTGCTTTAGGTCTCTTGCATACTGTGGTAATGTAACTTACCGACTTCATAGGTCCTCTAGCACTTTGTAGTGAAAGGTTTCTGAGAGACTGTAGGAACTCTAACAGTTCTCTGTCACCCCCCATCTAATAAATTCGTTCAAAGAGTAGAGTAAATCAGTGTCACATCTTTTTTGTCAATAGGTTAGACTCCCTTGTGCTGTAATCTTTATATTTGTCCCAAATAATTTATAAGTTACAAGGTTTAATGGTCATAAAGCACCTGTTGATAAGGATTGCTCAGAATGATCATGGAATTATAATTACACAGACTATGAAAATGCATGAGATCTCTTTAACTTTTTTTTTTCTTTTCTGTGTGTCTTTACTTTCTGTTTGATGCCTCCTACCTACTTTCTTTTTAAAGACTTGGCTAAAGGTGAAGCTAATGAAAGAAAAGTACATACTTTCTTAAGACAGAATCTGTATCTGGAGTCATTGCTATGTTATGTGATCTAGAAATAGTCAAATCTTTAAGACCAGGTGTTCACTTGGTATACAAGAGCTACTGTGGAGTAAGTTCATCCTTCAGCATGAGTTGAACTTAGAGCAAATCATGATAGTGCAAAGCATCACTTCCAAAGAGTTGATAATATTCAGAAATGAGAATTTGGAGCCTCTTTTTCCTCACTAAATTGCAGAAAAAGAAATGCATCTCCTGGGATAAACATGTGCTGTTGTACCAGATTTGAAAAAGCTATTGCTGTACCTGATTACAACTTGTTTACGCCCTTCCCTAGACTCCATAGTTAATTTTAAAGCATCAGACTGTAAAGATGAGTAACTGCTATTTGAGTCTGGTGATATGTCCCCTATCATATATTTAACATACATGGTGATATGTCCCTATGTATTAAGGATTGCAGAAAGTAGGACATTCTAGCACAAGCAGTATTATTACTTTGGGATGTTGTGACGTTGGAATCCAGGGTGCTATGATATAGGAAGCCAGGATACTGTGGGCTTTTTTCCCCTCTGTAAGATCTTCATTCCACACAATTATATTCACTATTTTTTTGTGTAGTGCTGCTTAATGTAGTACCACACTGGCTCTTGTCAGAACTTTTAGTAATCTATTGCTAGGCCCAGCTGCATGGGACAGCTTCAGTGTGAATTTGCGAAACTTTTCAGGGACAAAGGTTATAATTTACATCTGGTTTCTAATGTGTCTACTTAAAAAAAATTAGAACTTGGGTTTTAAATGTGGCTCCCGAATGCTGGAGCTGTATTACTCAGCACTTGTTAGACCACATGTAGAATACTGCATCCAGTTTTGGATCCATCAGTATAAGAAAGGCATTGACAAAATGGAGTTCAGGAGAAGGTTGGGGGAACTGGACATACCTCCTGTGAGAAAAAGCTGAGTGTACTGGGCTTGTTCAGCCTGGAGAAGAGAAAGATCATCCTGGAGCTAACAGCAGTCTCCCTGTACTCATGAGGTTACTTGGAAGATGAAGCCAGGTTCTTTACAGTGATGCATAGTAAGAGGATGAGAAACAGTGGGCGTGAGTTGAAACATGAGTCTCAACAAGAGAGATTCAGACTAGGTATAAGAAAAACTTTTATGTCATGAGGAACAGGGGAACAAGTTTCCTAGAGTTTCTGCAGTCTCCATCCTTGGCAAGATTTTGCAAATCGCAGCTGGACAGAGCCCTTGAGCAGCCTTTTGTGTCTTTGTATCTGACACAGCTTTGAGTTGGAGGTAGAACTAGAGACCTCCTGAGGTCCTTTCCAACCTTACCTATCCTATGATCCTATGTGTTTTGGAGAATAGTTAGTAGTTGTCCTGAAAAAAAGGCTTGAGGCAGGGCTTGCAGGCTTTGAGAAAAGTCAAAGAATTTATAGCTAAGTTATACTGATGTTTAATTTTCTCAGGATCAAGCAAATGCTGGATAAGTTTTGAACAATCTTAATGACTTTGATTCCTTTTCCAGTGCTGGTTTGGAAACTATCCTAGTAGGAGAAACTGACCAATTCAAGGCAAGTTTATCTCCCCTACTTGCTAAAAAAAAGGTATTGTCTTATTAACATATCCAATTCTTTCTGCTAGTATAGGTCACCTACAGTCCAACAGCCCAAGATACAAATTCAACTTCATAGCAGATGTGGTGGAAAAGATTGCACCTGCAGTTGTTCACATTGAACTTTTCCTCAGGTAACACTTTCCACTCTTTTTGTTTTAGTTCCATTGTTTAACAAAGGTCTACAAAGTTTTTCCAATGTAGTAATTTTCCTTTTGAATTTGTGACGTTTACAGAATACTCTGAAACATTATCCAGAGAACCACACTTTTATGTGTTTTGTTTCTGTGCAGTAGATCTGTTTTATCAGGTTTACAGTCTTTACAGTACTTTACATACTGTCTACCCTGAAATAAGTCTATTTCATCATTAAAGGTCTCTTCAGCCTTCACTACCATGTGTTGCTTGTTGTATTATATTTATCATCTCAGTTTAAATAAAAAAAAAAAATCCAGGAGGTAAGCTGGAAAAACATAGCTCTTTGTTGCTTATTCTACTTTAAATGAGAGGTGATTTTATTTTGGCAGGTAGAGCAATAAGAGGTAGAATATTGACCAGATGTAACGTATCTAAACACAGAAATTACTTCTGATAGGGGAAAAAAAGTGCTAAATTTGCTGACTAAAACATACCAATATTCAGTATATTGAAGCTGGAGCTGAGGTAGCAAGTTTAACATTCAATGCTCAAAACAATCTGGGAGGGCAGGTTTAAATGAGAGTGCTAAATGCAACCTGCTGTCAGAACAAATTACTGCAAATATTACATGTACTCCACTACCTGAATATCTTTCTGCCTGGAGTACTCTAACTTTGCATAGGTCTAAGAATTTCTTGGAGAATTTTTATAGATTTTTTTATTATGCAAAATAAAGAAAATCAGGTTTTTGGAGACATAGCTTTATGCACGTGGTGACTGGTCTTCTGAGACAATGTTACAGCTGTAGATGTTTAAGACCTCTTCCTATGTTAAGATTGTTTGTTCTTTCCCTATAAGTAAATGTTTGTCCAGCACTAATCCTGGGAACTAATTGTGATACGTCTTCCTGGGATTGGCTCCAATTCTTTACTGCTGAATAGCCCAGAACTTTCCAACAATATCCTAATATAGACCACATCTTGGAAGAAAGAAGAGTTCATGGGCCTTTTCTCATTTTCTACCCAGGAGCTTTCTGTTCCACCATCAAATTTAAGGTCATTACTGCAGTTGTTCAGAGAGGCAAGTCATAGTACTTCAGACAGTTGATGAAGTCTTTTAGCTGTCTGTGTTGCAGAACATGTTTCCCACCAAGTTCTACCCATTGCTAGTCTTTTTCATTTCTTTCTTTCACGTTTCTAGTCCTTTTGTCCTCCAAAATCATTTTCCTTTTGGTTTGCTTATTCCTGCCAGTCTACGCTTGGGCTTCCTGATCCTCTTAGACCTCGTTTCTTCCTTTATGCCTCTGTCCAGCTGCAAGGTTCCTTCTTCCCATTTTCCCAGTAGAGGATCAGTCCATTTATCAGACCTATTATTTCCTATCATTGTTTTCTTCTCGTATGAAAACAGCAAATAGTGGGATCAGATGGGCTCCTTTTTTTTTTGGTCACCTAGCCTCTGTGTAAGGAAGCCTATAGACAGAATTGGAAACGAAAGGAAAAGAACCCTGCTGGTTGTCCGTAAACCCCAGTTCCCATATCCCCAACTGACTAAAAGAAGTCACAATTTTCAGCAGAGGATGCCTTTTTTGCAACTTTTCTTTAAATTTAATTTTTGTAAGGGTTGTAAAATTCACCATCAAATGCTTTGTGATTTCTCAGAGTGAAAGGTGGCAAATGATGTCTAGTGCAATCCTCTCTTGTGTTTCCCTTATGGCATATAGTTACTTACCTTTTGTGCAGGCACCCTCTCTTTGGTCGAAACGTCCCACTTTCCAGTGGATCTGGGTTTATTATGTCTGATTCTGGTTTAATTGTGACCAATGCCCACGTGGTGTCAAGCACTAATGCAGTATCAGGGAGACAACAACTGAAAGTGCAGCTACAGGATGGAGATACCTATGAAGCGACCATCAGAGACATTGACAAGAAATCTGACATTGCAACAATAAAGATTCATCCTAAGGTGAGTGGCATAAGGAGATGAGTGACTTCATTTGGCAACTCTATTTCAGTTTCATTTAGTACAGAGCAATTGGCTGGAATATATGTTTAGGGATTGCCTGGAAACATATCTGTGGAAAATAATGCACTGAAATACAGGCCTGAAAATTTTTCATATCTTAGATTTAAATTACTTTGTCTTCTATGCTAAAAACTAAATTAAAAGAAATGCGGTTCATTTCATATGTGGCAAAATTCTGTTATGTTTACCTGAAGACCCAGGCTATTTTGGCTAATCCTTCTACCTTTGTGTCAGTATGCATGGACTGCAGGGTGGTGCATAGTGTAGAGAGAGTGGCAGGCAGGTCAACAGCTGGTTTGTATGCCATTTTTAGGAGGAGGAGGGAACAATCTGCTGGAAGATGGGGAAATTGGTTTCAGAATCTTGCAGGCTTTTTTTCCTGGGTGAAATTGCAAGGAACTGCTGCTAACTGTTTGTTTCTGAAGACAATTTAAAGCAGCAACACTCCTGGCATATGCTTTGGGTATATGATAGTGAGTGGCTCTTTTATTAATGTGATGGAAAGTGTACGTTGCTAGCTTGTTGCTAGTTTTTAATCTTTCCAATCAGGTTATTGTCAAGTATAAACTAGTGCATATTTCTTTTTTTCTGCATTCATTTAAGAAAAAACTACCAGTATTGTTACTGGGACACTCTGCTGACCTGAGACCAGGAGAATTTGTGGTGGCAATTGGAAGTCCATTTGCCTTACAGAACACTGTGACTACAGGTATTGTCAGCACTGCTCAGCGAGATGGCAAAGAACTCGGCCTGCGGGACTCGGACATGGATTACATTCAGACAGATGCTATTATTAATGTAAGTACTAGGCACATGATGAGTTTCACTTTACAGTCCTTCCCCACCAATTCAGTATGGAAATGCCTGCTTTGAAAGATGAATCCACTAAATAAAAGCAGCTTTGTTTAAAATCAGTGATAGACTCTTCTTTCTATAAAAGACCATGCAGTTTCTGTAAGATGTGCTGTCAAAGGTATGATAAATAAAACTACCCTCTTCGAGGTTGTCTATGGAGATATTGCATTGGACAGACCCTTCTCATTCTGTAGATCTGGTGCAGTAACACATGGTTGTATCAACCAGCAGTAAATCAATGTTTCTCTCTCTGCTTGCGGAGTTGCTCTGGCCAAGCAAGCTGTAGAACAGAGCCAAAGTTTCTTTCATCTCCATACATTAGAACCAGATGGAGTAATCAAATTGATACTATCTGCTTCAATTTAGTGACAGAACAACCAGGTAAGAACTTAATGAAAGGGCTGGGGGTTTTTTTAATTGCTTTTCCTGTTTTTCCTCTGCACATCACATACTCCAAGTAAGAATCCAGATGCGAAATAGCAGAAAGACTGAGATACAGTTTGGAATTAAGGGTCCTGGCAGTGCATTTCATATAGAAATACATGAAAATAATGACCCTTCAGAGCAACTTGGAGGGATCCAGAGAGCTTAACTGAAGTTCTTGGGTGTGTATTTGACTTGTGCTGGCTCTAAGAAGAGCACTCCATGCATATCTGGGGTAGAAAATAGCCTGAAGTGGTATAGTTTAAATCTATTATACATTGAAAGGAAAATATTTTCAGGATTTATGTGTTGGACGCAATGTCAAATTTGACATGTCATAACACAGCATTTTACATCACAAAGTTCTTTGCAAATGGTTATTGTCACAGACTTAGGAGAAATTGTATAGGGGGATAAAGAGTATAATTATTTTTTTGTGCTAATATATGAAATAAAAGTGAACTTTTTCAAAAAGCTTTGTATGATGCAGGAACTGAACCTCTTCAGACATTTAATTAGAATTACTCTCTTCAGTTGTATGAGGAGACTAGGGAAACTTAGGCAAGATGAGTTACTTGGGAGCACACACTGAATTGGTGGCAGAGATAGAATTAGAACATAGGATTCTTGATTTCTCACCTATACACATTTTTCAAGCTCAGACTCCTTCCTGGTGTGTATTCTTAGGCATTCACTGCCCTCCAAAACTAATGGGCAGGTTTAGTCAAGTATAGCAAAGTGTGTCAGATAATACTAGACCAAAGGAAGAGTGTGATAGCAGAGGAGGTGAGGAAAATGGCAATATGCTTGAATTGCTTTGCCATCTTAGACCGCAAAATATGAAGATGGTCCCTGGCAATAGGATGCTTTGTGCTTAGCTAATACACTAGTTTTCTCCTGAGAATGGGAGGAGTTTGAGAGCTGGTCTATTCAGAGCATTCCTGTGGCTCGGCCAAGACTTTCCTGCAGGAATGTGCATGCAGCTGCCTTTTGAGAAATGCTTTGACAGCAGGAACATGGGGCAGGAGAAAACAGGGCCATGTGTTCCTAGATGGAGCTATATTGCTGTTCTTTCATTATCATATCCTTCAAGCAGAAGACAAGTGAATGAAAGATGATGTGCTGAGGAAGGCTGAAAAGTCATTATCTTGGTTCCTTTGTGTCATTCAAACATAAAAATCAAGTGTGCAGCCTCTAATCAGTGGAGAGATACTATATAAGGAACCAATTTGTTTGTTTAAATTTGAAGCTCTTTTATAAACTTCAATGTCTGTTTTAGTCTCCTGAGAATCTGTAAGATTTTCCCAGTGCTATCTAAGCATAAACAATTTGTGTCTCACATGGCTGTCATAGATCACTTAGCTTTTGTTTCTTTTGACTGGTAAGTTGCTGCTCTTGGCTGTTCAGCAAACCTGCTTGCAAACTCTGGTCTCACTCAAAAACAAACTTGTTGAGCCAACATGAAGATGGACAAGCAGCTTCCCCAACTCTCATTTCCTGTGGTCCTGTTGCATGTTTCCTTTGAAAGCCATTAGGTATTAGGCAATTTTGGGCTGCTCAGAGCTGCTACATGCCCTCCCTAGAGAGGGTTACATGTCTGTGGTTACTAAATCAATCCTTATGTACTAGCTACCTCATAGCAATATGCTGTGATTAAGTGTGGAAAAAACTGCATTCTTCTCCAGTGGAGGGTGAGAGACTGACAGGGTTACAAACCAAAGTGATGAATAAAACTGTATGAACACCTCACTGAAATGTAACTTTAAATAGCAATTAATTATTTCAAAACCTTGTTCTGACAGTCTTCAGAAGAATCAAAATACTAGTTTTAATCATTTAATAATTCTTCTTAAACTTAAGGTCTAACTACTTGGAGTGGTAAGTTGTAGGTCCTAACTCAAGGCCTGTTTATGAAATGAAAATAATTCTAATGATAAGAGCTGAGGAAGGAAGAGATGGAGTAAAAAAAACCTGCCTGTAATCTTCTGTGATCATCAGTATTGTGTCCATCAGTGCTGCCTAAGAAATTACCTCCTCTTTAATTTACTTACAAACAAAATACTGTTGGAAATTAGAATTGCATTTCCTATAGTAAAGCACTAATTTATTGTTCCCTTATGTCATTTTTACAGTATGGAAACTCTGGAGGACCTCTAGTTAACCTGGTAAGTCCATGTGACTTGTTTTTGTTGGTTAGTTGGTTTGTTTAGTTTCAAGAGCTAGTTTGAAATAAGTGGGAAAATGTTCTTTTGGAAAGATTCATAGGTCATACCAGCTTCTATTTGTTCAAGCTAATGAAGCCACTGCAAACTATGCAAATTAGGTCTCAGTTCATACACCGTAAGAAAACATTTCCCCACAGAGCAGAGGAAATTTTACACAGCAGTGAGGAATATGGGATGTAGTATGAGCAATTATGCTCATTCACACTGTGAAACCTGCAATGCACAACGAAGATGAGACCTAACCTGCACAACTATTTTAAAATAGGTGCCTTTAAACCAGCACTGGTTTTGCAGGTCAGTGAACTGTGGCTGTTGTGGTAGTAGAGAGCACTCTTGCTGACTGGTCCTTGGATGAACAAACTGTACTGTAATCTCTCTGGCCATCCCAGTTAAATGCAAAATGGATTATGAATCAGAGCCCAGATCTTCCCTTACAAGTAATGTTTATTTCTTGAGTGATTACAACACTCCAAAATTTCTTATGCAAGCTTTTAACGTGAAATGCTAGGCAGTGAGCTGAACCCTGTCACTTAAGAGCAAATTAATTGGGTGTTGTCTCTCAACAGGATGGTGAAGTGATTGGGATTAACACTTTGAAGGTCACAGCTGGAATTTCTTTTGCTATTCCTTCAGACCGTATCACTCAGTTTCTCACAGAGTCACAAGACAAGCAAAGTAAAGGTAAAGTCTGCAAGAAACAATGACATCTTCCAGTTATCATCCTCATCCTGGTGAAGTGCCAAAAGACAGGGGTCTGGGGTCCTATTACTGAAAGGACTAGCATCATTTTACACTACAGAGCACCACAGACTTGGAAATAGAAAACAACTTCACAGAGGTGGGAGAGACACTTTATTACTCAAACACCCAAGGAGTGGACAGTGTCTGTATAAATCTGGGAAATAGGGCCTTTGAGGATGGTGGGGACACAGATGAGTCATTACTATCTCAAATGATCTTGAGAACACATGATGACTTGTTGGAGTCTCATCCTCCTCTTTCATTTATTGTCCAAGGAAAAAGAAGATTAAGGTGTACTGTGAAGAGTAAGGTGAAAACCTTTATAGACACCTGTCCACAGATGGAGCATAGTGTGTGCATTGTCAGTAGAACCTGATCTTTATTTTATCATGGTCATCTATGTCAGTGCTATATAACTGGATATTGTGATAAACTCTCAGACCTTGGAGCAAGAAGGGCTGTGTACTAATTTGTGAAGAAATACATGGGAAGATGGGAGAGGAGCAGAAAAAAAAGAAAGGCCTCTGCACCACAGAGTATATAAATCTAAATATACTGGCAAGGGACAACTGCAATACTCAGGACTTTTTTTGCGTGCCTGCATTGTATCTGTCACCCTGTTCTAGGTGTCATACTAAATGCTGCACAGCTGAAGCTGATCTACTAATGCTGCATCCAGGCCAAATCTTGCTTGCTCTTTTGCTTGCCAATTTATCTGTCCACACCCTACTACTCATCTTTTATCATGAGCATTGGCTGCTGCTTCTTCTCTTGAATCTTTTTGTTATTAATCTTGCCTTCTCCTGAGTTCATCCAGTTCCTGGTGCCAGGGTTGTTTCCCTTCACCATTCTCCTCTGTGCTCTTTCAGATACTGTTATTTCAGAAACTTCCCTTAGTTAGACGTTTTCAATTTATGCATCTCCTTGTATATATGAGACCATCACAATTCTGATGAGTCCCCTCATCTGTGTTTTGCTTAATTCCACAAATTATATTGTTTTCACTGTAGATTTGGGGGGGTTATGGGAGGAGTAGATGAAAAAGGTTGTTAATTATGTGCTGAAAAGTACATTTCAAATTAGCTGACATAATTTGTTTGTGGCCAACAAGTCTAAAGGCCTATTTATTCAGCCAGTTTACTTACTAATTGTTGGCTTCTGAAACAAACAGGTCTGTACCATTAGTGATGTTACCCGTCAGAACTAAACTGCTCATCCCAAACCAGGGAGGAGCAGTTGGTCACCCTGCAGGAATGGCCCTGAGGGCATGAACACAGTCCTTGAGCAGAAAGCCCAGCATCTGCCAGTGGGTTCCTGGTAACGGGCTGGAAAGTCAGTGAAGGTTAGAGATGCCACCACTGAAATTAACCACCTTGCTCCTTCAGGCACCTTTTGCTCTGGAAAATGATATGCCTGCTGAGCCCAGCTGAGGGCCCAGAGATAACTTTGCCTATGGAACCCTAAGATAAAACACTGTGAAAGATTCAAGTTTATAATGTGATTGTAAGATACAGATTTTTATTTTTTTTAAATCATTCGCATTTTCACCTAATCAAAAGTATTCACACTTTCTCTTAGTGTTAGTGTGAGTGTCACTGCTTGGAATACCCTGAACATGGGCAATTTTAATGTGATTTTATTTATTTATTTACTTAATTTGCTTCTCTGAATTACCTCTTCTACCTTTAGGCTACAGGCAGAACAGTTGTTTAAAAGTCATTTAAAATCGGTGCGTCTCTTGATGCATAGAGAAAATTTCTAGGAGATATTTTTACCATATATTGGAGCCCTAGTTTGCATTTTTTAGGCCTTTACTAGTAATTTTCAGGTTTATTGTATAGTTATTTCTTGGCATAATGAATTTATGAAGAAGAATTTTGGAGATTTTTTTATTATGTTTTCTTTTGCTCCAATTATATTGCAGTAGTCTCACTGGGATCCTCCCTTATGTTATAATTAAGTCATAGGAAGAAGTTTAAGGATATTAGCATATTACTCTTAATATCATATTGCCTGAAAATGATAAAATTCCCTTAGGGTACTCCTCTTTCCAGATTTACTCTGGTGATCAGATAACTATCGGTTTTATATAAAATATAAATAAATTCTTTCAAGTCCCATCCATTGTACATTTCTGTAAATATCTGATCTACTAAAGTACAGGAGCAGAGAGGGGGGTAAAAGGAGAGGATGGCATTCAAATGAAGTATTTGCCCTGACTATTGTTATCTAAACATTCCATGTTACCTAATGCATCCGTAATACATAATAATACCTAATGTATTTTCTGCCAAAGGTTTACCACACTGTAAGATTTTGTCTGTTGAATGGTCTGAAAGCCTGTACTAATTTTGAGTTTATCCTCCTTTTATAGTTATGAATTTCTAAACTAGTGCATGAAGTATGTCCATCTATATGTCAGTTGTAATCAGCTATGCTCTGTCTTTACCTCTGGAAGTCATTTATCCTTATTCTTTTATCCTTAATCATTTATCCTGATTCTTTTACTGCAGTGTCGTTTGTTAGTATCTCATAAAAATTTCTTACTTTAGTCTTGGCTCTACCATCTATTCCTAGTTTAGGCTTGAGCAGAACAGTAAAACTAGAAAGTGTTTAAACTTGTATCCTTTAGAATAGAAGAGAATAAGTTAGCAACTTGACAAAATATTAAAGAGAAAATTCAACCTAAGAGGTCAGCCTGGCCTCTTATATTATGTTTGCAGAAAAAAAATAAACCTTGTTTCAGATGGGTAAGGAAAAATGGGGGAGTTCTGCATTGGCCACACCCAACAAATGATTTCTATGAATCCTCATTTACATCCTCGGGACTGTATTAGTTGTGATCAAACTATATGCTTATCTATGTATTTGGATGATTATTACTGATAATTATTACCAATAATCACAGGGGCTGCTTAGGAGGCTTGCTGAATGCAGATTCAGACTACTGATTAAATTTAGCTATAAAGTTTACGTAAAAGGCACACTGCACACAGTTCAGCATTATAGACTTGAGCGATTTTCAGTTTCTGTTTGGCAGTGGTATATCTTACATGCTTCCAGGACTGCTCATGCAATCTGCAAGATGAGCTTCAAGTGCGAAAGTAATTAGCAGAGAAGCAGGAGTTTCACCTACCACTTGAATAAAAAGTGCAGGATCCATGTCTTCACTTGGTAATCCTGGTGAAAATTGTGGTGCCACTGAAATCAGCTGCAGTGGAGATACTCCTGTGCCAGAGTTACTCATGCCCATAAGAGTTTGAGTAGCTGACTCCTTAGTTTGAATTTATCAGTTCTTTTTGCCATGGTTTATAAGCCATAAACACTTTTGCCTTCAGCTGGTGTTTATCGGTTGGGCTTCTATCTCTACTGTTACTGTTATAAATAAAGTGTAAAAGTAAAACAAATGCTTTCTGTACTGTGGACCAAATCTCTGTAAATAATGAATCAGTTCTAGATACTTGAGGTCAGCTGCTTGTGACTTTCTATTAACACGAAACAGATTTAAGTTTAAACTAGGGGTTGAGACTGGTTTGCTTGACTTTTTACCTTTGGAACTGGTATTTAATCTGGCCTGGTGTTCACAAAAACTAAATGAGATTGAAGTATCTCTCTCTACTGTGCTGTGCTCCAACTTTAAGCCACAGTAGTTTCACATTTGCTCAACCTGATTGTTGCAACATACAAACTTTCTTGTAACTGCTGCTGGGACTGCACGCTTGTGATGTACTTCTTAGTACGTAAGTCATAAAACCTCACTTTATTCCAGTTCTCCTAATTATTTTTCATTCTGCCTCATGACTGCACAAATTGCCATAATGACAGGTTTTGAGGCTTTTTATTCATAGAGCAGATGTAATACGACAGTGGTAGTTCTGGGTGCCACATACTGTTCTGCTGGTGTGACTTAGCTCCAATATCACAATGCCTATCCTTTGGGAATGAGAAATCACTACAGTTCGTTGTCTGTGCCTGTTCAATCTCTGCTGGTACTTCTAATAATCTGGACAATTATATTCCTCTAATCATTGTTGATGAAAATTTGGGTTTTTGCAAAATGTTTGACTTGAAAGAAAGGGATTTTTGTAAACTAAAAGGCCTGAAACTTTTTTTTTTACCTATATTCTGACATACAAAATGGCTGGAGGCTGGGAAGGAGAGGAGTGTAAACTCTGCTGCTAAAGTAATCCATAGCTCATAGATGTTATTTTTACTTTATGCAATAGCTGGCTAGTCTTATAGTATGAACTGCTACTTGCAGTGTGATAAACTTACTGCAGAGAGAGGGCAGAAGGCCTTTTTGAATTTTGATGCATGAACAGGGGTGAAATAATACCCCAAAGATGAAGGTAGAATGAGACTTTTAGTTCTGAATAAGTCTGTAGTTACCAGATTTATTTTTTTCCCGTAAAGCCTTATGTTTACATGTATCATTGGGCTCTGGGGAAATAATTCCCTTTAACTCAGCAGCATTTCTGTTGTGGGTTTTCATTCTTGCTAATTTGTTTCTTCCAAATTAATTTCTTCTGTCCCTTCTTTCATTTTTCATTTTTCTTTCATGCAAACATTCCTATCTCAGCCCCCAGAGTATCTTTTGTGCTTCTGCATGTTTCTGTATAACAGAGGCAATGACCAACAGCAAATTGTTTAATGCAGAGAACTGTCATTAGAGAGTCTGTCACTGATGTGCCTTGTGAAGGCAAATTCAATTCATCATTTAACTATCCACATAGCAGGGACCAGGGGATTATCATGTTTGGATATTTTTAAAAAGTGAAAGCTTGCATTTATGCCGTGCAGACTAGAGAAGCAGTATGAGCTAGTTCATGGCCTTCTTGAAACTCTTGATTTTGAGTAATTGGACTTCATGGCATTCTAACAATAGCTGATTTTGATCTTAGTAGTTTCACTTCAAAATAGAAGAGAGACAGAACATTTCAGGACAAAGCAGGGATGACAGTTACAGGTGTAAGATTGTGTAGAGTGTAGTAAATCCAATGCTTAGTAGTCAACATTTTCAGTGACCCTGATGGCAGTATTGGACATGCATAAGATTCAGAACTAGTTCCTTTACTTGGGAGTATTTTTCTTGGAAAGAATAAGAGTTAGAGGAGTCTGTGTACATCTTCTTTTTCCTCGCATGAGAACCTGGAGAAACTCAAAAGATCTTGTGAAGTACTTGTGCTGGAACAAGTAAGGGGAAATGTTGTTTCATACCGGATATAACTAAGTACTGGAGCACTCATTTCAGGAAGTCATAAGTTAAAAAATGCGTTTTTTTTTTCATAGGACAGCTGTGCAATATCATGACTACTAAAAGCCAACTACAGAAATGTGGTGTTCTTCCTAAAGGAGTGAATTTTCACCATTTAAAATTCTGTAGAGTCCTGGCTAATTATAGAATAGTTTGTATTGGAAGGGACTTTCTGGACATCTAGTCCAACTCTCCTGCAATGATCAGCAACACCTTTCACTAGATCAGGTTGCTCAGAGCCCCATCCAGCCTGACCCTGAATTTTTCCAGAGTGGGGCACCTACCACTTCTCTGGGCCAAATGTTCCAATGTTTTACCACTCTCATCATAAAAGATTTCTTCCTTATATCTAGTCTCTATCTCCCCACTTTTAATTTAAAATCATTACTCCTCGTCCTGTCACAACAAGCCGCACTAAAAAGTTTGTCCCCATCTTATGTAAGTCCCCTCTAAGTACTGGAAGGCCTCAATAAGGTGTCTCTGGAACCTTCTCTTCTCCAGGCTGATCAGTGCCAACTCTTTCATCCATTCCTCATAGCAGAGGTGCTCCAGCCCTCCAAGCATCTTTGTGATCATTTTGGCTAAGACCTACATGTTGGTTTGTTTTTTTTTTTTTTAAACTTGCTTTTCATTCTTTGGGGTAAGAATAACAAGCCATTTGCATTGCAATCAGTGTGTCTTTTGGTTATCCTTTCTCAAAAAGGTGGAAATGTAAATTTCTTTAAATCTCATTTCTATGTTTTAATGAGAACAGCATATAATTAAATTGTCTTGACAAGTTTCAGATTAAGTGGTGGTAGGTTATGAAATTTTCTGTTTACTGAGAACGTGTGATACTAGATCACAGAAATTTCCTGAATTTCTTGAATGAAAAACTCTTAGAGTGTATAGAGCTTTTCTCTTACCCTCACTTCCAGGGAGAGGGATTGTCATTCTGTACACCAAGGCTAACTGGAGTTTAAAAAGTAACCTCAGTGTAGATGCTCATGATTTTGTTTAGCTTTGTTAAAGCTGATACATCTTGTTTTAATTTTCAGATATTTTGGGTCATCAGAGTAGTTATTTTTGTCAGTGTTTTCCTAAAATTCTTAAATATCTTCTGTGTTACTTGCAGATGGGAAGAAACGTTTCATTGGCATCAGAATGCTGACAATAACACCTGCGTAAGTATCTTAGAATGTGTGATCATGCGTACAGGATGTAGTCAGTAGTGGCTCAGGGCTTCATTCAGCTTTCATTACGAGTTTCCAGAGAATCCAGAAGTGGCCATTAGTTTCTAGGAAGTCTACAAATGTTTTAATGATGTTGGTGAAATCTCTGTTCTGAGACTTGAAAATTCTGTAAATACTGATAGTGGTGGATGCTGTGTTCATAGCTGAGGGAAATTAGGAAGAGCCTGAACTCGGGTTTTGGCTCATGACGACGATGTCTGGAGTTATACAAGGTTTTAGCTAACATTTAAATAAGCTGCTGCTTTCAGGTGATTGTGAGTGCCAATGACAGATCAGTTGACAGGGGGTTGGGTTTGGTTTGGGTTTGGTTTTATCAGTGGAGGCCATGTGATGTAAGATTTGGTGCCTAACCGTTAGCAACTACTTTCTTGCCACTTAAAACGCTGAACTGAAGCTCCATGCCTCCATGTTAACAAAGCCGGAATATGGACACCCTCCTCAAGTTCTTTACTGTCTGTTGTCTTACGTTGCTTTGTGTCTTGCCATTACCCAGATATATTCTGGCATAACAAATGAGGGCTCTTGTGCTGGTGTTCTCTCCCAGCAGTAGGCACATTTCCAATGTGGCAGTAGACTATGAAATTAAACAAGACAATTTCCAGCTGGGTTTGTAGTGAAGCCGTTTTTGTTTATCGAGTTACGCTCCTGCAGTCCTCCCTGAAGGGTCAGATCCTCAGCTGGAATGAATCAGTGTAATGGCATTAACATCGTTGAAGGAGAGAAACTCAGAATGTTCCTTTGTGTAATTGTGAACACTATGTGAGATTTTACTGCTTTTTTGGCATCTAATGAAGCCGTGTAAGGTGTCTGCAAGCCTTTTTTTTTTCAGAAAAAGACTATTTCTTTGTGTGTTTGCTTTAGTCATTTAATTATTAGCTTCCTGAGTACAGTCAAATGAAGAGGAGTCTTTGCAGCCATTTTAGTTTGCTTTCCATCTGCAGGACCCCAGTTTTTTATGGCAGGCAGCTTTTGTGGTGTAATCAAATGCTGTATAACGTTTTCTTCTTTTAGCTTGGTGGAAGAACTGAAGCACAACAATGCAGATTTTCCTGATGTCAGAAGTGGAATTTATGTACATGAAGTTGTTCCAAACTCACCTTCTCATAGGTATGTAGAGCACATTATTTTCTTCACTATGTTTAAATCTCCAAATAGATACTAATAGGTAATATTTCTATTTATATTTAAGCAATTTCTCATCCCAGTCTTGATCTGTATTGAAAATTGTGCCTTTAGTTTTAAAATATTTGTGGTAAGATTCTATTCACACCTACAAAAGTGAAATATTTCAATATCAGAACAATTTAAATCATGGAATTGTTTAGATTGGAAATGACCCTTAAGATCATGAAGTCCAGCTGTTAACACTGCCAAGGCCACCACCCATGTCCCTCATGCCACATCTACAAATCTTTTAAATACCTCCAGGAATGGCAACTCAAACACTTCCCTGCTCAGTCTCTTCCAGTGCTTGAAAACCCTTTCTGTCAAGAAGTATTTCCTAATATCCAATCTAAACCTCCCCTGGTGCAACTTGAGGCACCCCAAATGCAATGGACAAATTTTATTTTTGTGAAGTATACTGAATATTAATAAATATAAACTTGAATTAAGCTTAAACAGGAGACAGGATAGCATTCACGTAAGACACTTGTCAGAGCTGTTATCTGAGACTATGCTTCATCTTAAAGGAAGAGACTATTTGACAGAACAGTTGCAAAATAAATAAAATATCTAAAAATTATTTTAGAAATTATTAAAAAGATGAAAAAGTAACAAAAGCAGCTATTCTGGATTACATTTCAACAGCAAGAGAGGAATAATTTGCCAGTACTTTAGCTGGTGCACTCTACTTGTCTTGAAATTTTGAGAGGAGTTTAATTTCCAATGGTTGAAATACATACTGGAGATGTAAAAGCATGATCTTGTAAATGGATGGAGTGAAGTGAGTCAATCATGGATAAAAGTATTTTCTGTTTCTCCTTTGCTGTAGTTTTGTGGAAGTCAAAGAGAAAGTTAGACTCGTAGTTTTTGGTGTTTTAGAAGGAAATCCTCAATGAAAAAACCCAAACCTGATTTTGCATTTAGCAAGTACTGCCTGTTATTCTTTCGCAGTCAAAAGGGTAGAATTTCCCTTCAATGGAAACAAAAGCAAGTAACAATTTATCACGTCAGCAGAGGAGGTGGTGAATTGCTTTTGTAATTCTTCTCCTTATAGAAAGCGTACTTAGTGTCTGTTTCTTCTCGTCTTTGCAGGGGAGGGATCCAAGATGGAGATATTATTGTGAAAGTCAATGGGCGTCCTTTGGTGACTTCCAGTGACCTGCAGGAGGCTGTGATGAATGAATCACCTCTACTACTTGAAGTTCGAAGAGGAAATGATGACTTGCTATTTAACATTGAGCCTGAAGTTGTCATGTAAATAGAACTGAGGAAGCTCTCACCATAATTAAACTCACTTATTCTGGAACACTAGATACCTCCTTTACAGCTACAGTAATTATACTTCCTGTTGACTAATGACAAGGTGGACTTACTTAATTGCCTGAGCCATTTCTGTACATAGTAGCTAGAATGACTTAAGCAATGCCTTTTGTAGAAGATTTAAAATTCAAAGAAACTTAAGAACTATCTTCTGGGGAGGAGGAGAAAACAAAATTTTGGGTAGCTGGTAGAAATGGGGCCCACTTCCACTTCCTGCAGGTTCAGAGCAGATTCACTTCTGCATTTTGAAAGACCAAAATACTACTGGAAGTGAGGAAGCACAAGAAAGGGAAAATTATTCTAAAACTACAGTCATGGCTGCAGCAGACCCAAGCTATTGCAATGCATAATTGAGCTAACTTTTTTTCTATGTTACTTTTTCGATGTGAACCTATTATTGGCAAAGCTTGTATTTGTTCTTAGTGCTTCTATGCTCCATGTCAGTGCAGGTAGATTAAATCTGTAAATATTGAAAGGAACAAAAATGGTATCAGGCTATAGAGTGTTACACCTAGGTCATGCGATTTTGGGATATAGTAAATGATTCTTATAGAATTAATGCCTTATTATATATAAATCAAAACGATGTGCTGAACAAAGTTAAGTTTGAGAAAGTGCACAGTTTTTTAAGAATTTGATACAAACTACTTTTGCATTTTACTGGTAAGCTTTGCTGTAAAGTTGTTACACTACTTTTGGCTTGGACTGTGTATGTTTCTACTGTAAGGAGATTAAAGTTTACACAAATAAGTGTATTGGTGCAAACCTCTTTTTAAACAAGTAAGTCTTCCCTGTCTCTTCTGTCTGACTGGAATAAATTCTCCCAAGGGAAAATTTTCTTGCAGAAAATTGGGTCCTGATGTTATGACAACCCTTTGCATCCTGTGATATAATTATGCTGCCCTTATTTAGACTGTGTTTAGAAATGCTTTGCACACAAGTCATTTATTTACACTTTTTTCCATACTCTTATGCATTGTGCTTTGATGTCACTTAGAGAGTATCTAGCTTGGATGCCGTTGTCCTCAGTTCTGCTTGTACGTGACAAGAAGCAGAAAGGAAGCACAACATAGAGCATGTGAGACTTTTGTGTAATAAACCCAGGAGAGAAATTGCTAAGAGCTAAATCCAAATCTCCTAGGTACCCTAAACCAAACAACTCGGTTCTTCCTTAGTGAATATTGCTACAGTGCCCCAAGAGGCAGAAGAGCATTTCTTTCTGGAGCATTTCTCCAGCAAGTTGTGCTTTTGTGCTTTCTAGGCTTGGGTCTAGTGTATTTGTTACACTCTGCTGCCCCAAAGGTTAACTCCTTTTTGTGTCAAGAACCTTCCCTTTTGGTTGCCATCATGTCTAGACTTTCTGGTTCTACCAACTGACTTGTGTGTAACTAGCCTTGCATCTTTGGGTTTGTACGATGCCAGACATGCAGAAAAGAGGAATCTGTTCATTCCTTGCTGGCTGACTCTGACTGCAGTGATACAGTTCAAAGGTTGATGGGGTATCATCCTTTTAAGAATGACTACTGTTTCTATCCATCACATTATTGCCTGTGCCTGTACTAATGGCATCACCCCCTTGCTGTCACTAAAAAAAGAGCTGTTTTCACCCCTCCAACAAAAAGATGCTTAGTTGTACCTGTTGAATATTCCAGCTCCTTTTTATTAATGTACAACCTCAGCATCCAGGCTTGTAAAAAGCATACACGTGCTCTGAACTTAGGCTAGCTGTACCACACAGAAGGATCCTGTCGTGGCTAAAGTCAAGCCTAACCATCCATGTGAGCCATGCTAGTACCAACATTTTACAGCTTGTAAGAGGTGTTTGTTTTTGTCCATTGAATAATAGTAAAGAAATTAGAGTATTTCTGAGTTTATTGCTAATTTTTCAGATTTTGGCCAAGAAATTGTTTGGTAGGAAGACTCACAGGGTGATCAGCTTCTTTTACTGTAAGGGGAACTTTTTGCTTTCCAGATAACACATTGCTGATTTTGAAATAAATTGCATAACAACTTTTATTACAGCAACACTGCATAGAGACTGGAAGTGACAAAGAAGTATTAAAAATTGAATACACTGTTGTTGGCGCTGGCTAAGTGCCTTGGCCTTTTAATCAGGTCAGTGTGTGTGGGGAGAAATGCTGTTTCCTTACTCAACAAAAAATGTTGCATTCTACCAACAGTTCCTGCTTTTTCTAAGCTGTCTCTGAAAACCGTGTGGAGCTCACACATCACATCTAATGCTCTGCAAGTGCCATTGCATTGTAGCAAGATTTCACTCTGATGTAACGAAGGTCAGATGAGGTTCTTTTAAAAAGAAAGCATTGTCGTTCCCTTGGGCCGCAGGAGCATCTGTATCATTTCATCTCTGGTGTGACCCTCATCTGCTGAGACATGAGTAGACTTTATTAATTGCCTCTTGTCGCCCTGACATCAGCCAGAGCTGCAAAGGGTAATTACTCAAAGATAGAGTCAGCACCTACCGATGCCAGCAGTTAGTGGTAAATTTATGACCCAACCTTGATATCTCTATTTCTTGGCTAAAAGAAGGTAAAATGGCAGTCAGTATCCCTTTAAAACAAAATGTTCTGGCAGCCTTTCTGTTATAAGCAGTTACTGGCTGTGTCTCTCAGGGCAAAAAAAAAAAAGTGTGATCTTCATCCCTCAAAGGAACTGGACTGACAGCTACAGCTTTTCCAAGTCAAAGCTGGGTCATTGACCTCATTATTTCTGCTAGGCCTAATCACCAAAATAAGGCACGAAGGAGAGGCACACACACCAGTGGCAATACAAAAGATACGAGTGTTTCAGGGCAGGTGAGAGGGAGCTCCCCCACAGGGGCCTGCAGTGGGACTGAGCAACGTAAGGACAACTTCTTGGGCTCAATGTTCAGTACAAAAAAGGAGTGAGAACACACCTTGCACAATAAAGTACCATTCACAAACAGAGATCATACCTGTTAGGAAGACAAGGTACGAGTGGGACAGAAAGCAAGAAAACAGCACAGGATAATAAGAAAATAATCATATCCTTAGGAAAAAAAAAAATAAAAGAAGTTAGGTCTGTTACTTTCTTTCCTATAACTAAGTGGGAGTGACACTGGGCTAGACTGCTATGCAGCTGCCATGTACTTGAAGACCCCTTTCTCCAAGAGATGGCATCTTATAACTCTAACCTCAGAGCAGTATAAGATGGGTAACATCCCAAAACACCAGTGACTCTCCCCAGGAGGAACCAGTAATGGAGAGAGAGCCTTTAGACTGTAGTCAGTGTGGCACATACCTTGTCATCTTCCCTGAGTCTCACACAGCAACTCCTCTAGCTGATAGTTTGTGACTCTGTTCCCCAATATATGAGTGCTCTAACACATTTTTACCTCTGATATCAGTTAAAACAGTCACTTGAAAGAGAGAGGCACTTTCTACTTAAAAGCAAGGAAAAACAAGGGAATTCCTTTACAGGGAATCCTGTACCTCTCAAGGAACTGAATATGAAATGAGGTGTGTGATTCTCAGGGCTTGCCAAAACTCATGCTTTTACACTTGCTTGTGTGTAACAGCAAGCTGGTGATTTGCAGGCTATGGCTGCTCTGTTGTCCAGAGCACTCTCATGGTCTGGCAGTTTTACCTGCTGCAGCTCCAGGAACTTTGGCCTGTGGAGATCTTAAAAGTCTTGAAAAGGCAGCAGAAATATAAGTTACTGGGGAACCTCAGTGGTCACACAGAAAATGAGTGCATGGCAGCTCTTCTGCACATCCTGCTCTCTGCTGTCTGTTCTGCATGTTCTGCACAACTACACAGCATCCAGCAGTCCTTCCTTTCTGCACGTCTTCTGGGACTGCCTCCGCACCAGCTATTCCATGCAAAGCTCTTTCCCACAGCATTTGCTGCAGGGGTTATTATCAACGTGCCTCTGCATTTTGCCCTCAGCAGCAGCTGCTGTGTTTGCTCTTCTCCTATGGCTTTGCACCAGCTATTCCATACCACCATATATCCCAGACAGCGGTCTTACACTCTTTCAAGTTTGTTTTGACTGCTCGTTTCTTGCTTGAGGCTTTGTTGGTTTAGCAGAAATCAGAAAGAGGGAGGAATTAATTTTTTTTTGTTTTATTTTGTTTCCCAAGCTCTGAAGTCTGGAGTTTCAAGTCCATAGCAAAATACTAGGGCAGTGGGTTGATGAAAAGTTTATTTAACCACAAGACACTGCAGTATATAGAAGGTGATGCTGCCTGTTTAGGCATCACCAGCTAGGAACTGGTGTTCAAAGACACGCAAGGCTTACCCCAAAAGGGGTGTGTATGGACAGTATGGGTATGCTTTCTGTACCCACATACAAGACTGAAGTCTGAGGATTGCTTTGAAGTAGGAAGACTTAAGAAGGGAAGGGCAAGGGAGTTTAGCATGTTTGTTTTATTTTATTCCTCTTATTTACTTGGCTTTCTGTAATCTAGTGGACATACCCAGGGAAAGCCTCCAGGTCTGTGTTTATTCTGATCCTTTTTCCCACAGTAGCAGATTATTTTTGCAACTTTGGTGTTCTGCAAATAGTAGACTTGGTCTTTTATGCAGGCTTTTCTAGTGCTAGTGTCAGCACAACAGCTTGATGGAGCTTTGATGTAGAAGGACTTTCCAGGTTGATATCATGGGCTGTAAAACACAGCAGAAAGAAAAAACACTGGCAATTAAGGCTTCGAAGACCTTGCTGGCTGGTCCAATTCTCTATTTTCTACCAAACATTAGAGACGATGTTATATTTAATTTTTCTACTCAAAAATGCACAACATTATATTCTCTAGCAGTGAACTAATGCTTGGGGAGAACAGAACATGGAAACAAGAGAGGAACTTCAGGCTGCAGCAGTCACAAACAAAAAAAAAAAAGAGGAAAAATATATTTATTTTTTCTCTTTTGATTTTTATCCTCTGGGGAGAAAGGTCAGACGCTGCAGGTCTGCCCCCCATCCTCCCTTCCTTTTGCCCTCCCTCTCTGTCAGAAGGCTCCCCCAGAGACTGTGAGAATATGTTAATATTCAACAGCATTTTCCCTATAAAGATCTCTGGAGAATAACAGAAGCAACTGCTTGCTCTTGCTTTCTTCAACAAATACTGGCCAGGCCTTCACAAACAGCCAACTGAGGCATAGTCAGGAAAAAACAAGTTCTTAAAGGAAGCAGTCGCCAAGGAAAATAATTGGGCAGCATGAGGGTTTTGGTGACGCAGCTGCACAGCTGCGAAGTTCAATGACTTCTCAATTGCCTCCATCTGAAGTTGTGCTCCACTATGAAATAGTCTTCTACCTCTGTTACTATAAATAGCCGGGCATGATGATTTGCTGCTTGAAATACCAGCAGCAGCTTGGGAAAAAAACAAAACCAAACCCTAACAACACACAAACAAGAAAACAAAAAGCCTTCAAGTTTCTTCTCAGTAAGATCCTAAATGTCAAAGAGAGACTGAAGCTAGAGAGTATGGTGCTAATGCTTTTAAAGATGATTTTCTAACATCTCTTGGTCAAGAGAATGTGCATGTAATGGTTTGGATCTGGCTTTCCCGCCAAATGTCCAAACTTTACAGTTTGCGGCCTCTCCGAAGGTTTGCCCCCTCCCCGAACACAAGGGAAAGGGAGAAGGGAAGAGTTACTGAAAGTACCGAAATGACTAAACTAAAGTTGTGTAAAAAAATATATATGTATTTATACTTATATACATTTAGAATATTAGGTACACAGAAGGGATTTCGAACACTTCTCCCCCGAAGGGAAAAGGGAAAGGGAATACTCAAAACAGATATGCACAATCAAAACCCGGGAGCAACTAATAAAGAATTAACAAAAGAAAATCTTACTGCTCTTCTTGAGATAGCAGAATTGCACTAAACAGTGGTCGGCACTCTCTGCCTCCCAAGGTCCACAAGGCCTCACTCCTCCACACGAGCAGAACTGACAGCAGAGAACCTGCTCCCAGATCCATCGGAAAGGAAGAGAGAGAAACAGACTTCTTCTCCTTCTTACTTATACCCTGGTTTACATAAAAAATCGTATGGAATACTGGGAATATGATCACTTCTTCATTTACAACTTGGTTACTAAGGAAGGTCTAGAATGAAAACTACTACAGTGCAGCACTACAACAGTAGTGCCAACTGCTCTGTCCTCCTTCTGTGGGAAGAAGTCCCCCTCAGGGTTGGTGTCATGTAGACTGCTGATCATTTCATCTGGGCTACCTGGCTAAATGTTCCTTAGCCTCAGGGGAAAGAAACAGTAGCTTTCCTCTTCTCAGAAAGTGGAGGTTCAAAAAAAACCTCCTTCCTGTGAAGAGGCCTCAGATAACCTGAACTGATGTACATGTCTGCACTGTACAAATCTCAAGTTAGGCGAGATGACTTTCAACCTGTAGTGGTTTTGATTCTAGACCTTCCTTAGTAACCAGGTTGTAACCGAGGAAGTGGTGATGTTCCCAGTATTCCATACGATTTTTTACGTAAACAAGGGTATAAATAAGAAGGGGGAGAAGCCTCTTGCTCTCTTTCCTTTCCGGGGGACCCGGGAGCAGGTTCTCTGCTGTCGGCNCTTCTTTTGTTAGTTCTTTATTGGTTGCGCCTGGGTTTTTATTGTGCATATCTGGTTTTGTTTTGTTTTTTTTTTTTCCTTTCCCTTCGGGGCGGGGGGAGGTGTTCGGGGTCCCTTCTTCTGTGTACATAGTATTCTAATTGTATATAAGTGTAAATACATGTATATATTTTTTCATATGGCTTTGGTTTGGTCATTTCGGCGTTTCAGTAGCTTTTCCCTTCTCCCTTTTCCTTGTGTTCATAGAGGGGGTGGGGGGAGGAGAGGCTGCAAACTGTAAGGTTTGAGCATTCGGTGGGAAAGCTGGATCCAAACCATTACACAACCCTACAGTCTTAAGCCTGATTCAGAATAATAAAGGTTTCACCTTTGGTTAGTAGTTAAAGTTCAATCCTAATTCTGAAGGAGTGAAAAAAAAAATCTCAACTTTGTTCCTTGTCCAGGAGAAGTAAACCAGAAAATTCTGTGACAATGGGAGAAATGTACTTTCTGAGTTTAGTAATATGTGGTATTTCATGGTATCATGTAGGTTTATCTACAAGAACACAGGATAGGTTTCAACTGAAGGTAGCAAAATCTGGATCCTGCCTTGATCAGGTGTTCAGCTCACTACACCGTGACATGCCCACCACAGCCACCTAGCAAGAGTTATCCGATCAGAGTTTGAAACACATTAATTACATTTGCCTTTCTAGCTGTTGTACCTCTAAAGCTGTTTCACCTCTAAAGCTGTTTCTTTCCTGTCTGTAAATCCAAATACAAGGAACATAGGAAAATACACCTAAACCAGCAGAAGCGCTCCCAAATACCTTTTTTACGTAAATAAAAATACCTGAGCTTGAAAGTCTGTGGTTGGACACCAGTACTCTGTTTCCCTCTCAAAGTTATGCATGTCACCTTCTGAAAGCTGTATATCCCTCTGGAAAACGAGCTGTTGCTTACATTTGGGGCATAAAGCTGCCAGTTGTGCCTCTACAGAAAGACTTCAACATCTGAAATATGTTACTCCTCTGGGATTAAATATTGCCATGCTGGTATACTGAAATATTGCCATTTTGGCCCATAAATCTTACAGTGAAATCCCCCTTTTAGGGAAAAGCAGAGAAATTTTTGTGGTGGTTTAAGGGAGTTCTGATGTTTTGAAAAGCCCTTTACAGCTTCTCGGTGGTTTGGGATGTCAGATGTTATATGAATAGGAGAAATCAGTGGGCAGAATCTGAGAAAGTGATGAGAGGTGCAGTGATGAATATATGCCATTGTTTCACGTGTTTTCCCCGAAAGATCTGTACATATGGTCTAAGTTTTTTTCTGGGTTTGTTGCAGTAAATTTTCTTCGTGCTTGTGATATTTTTTAAGGAAGAGTTGTCTGACATTGCTGTTCAGTATCTTTAGTGTTGTTGTCATGAGGCTTACACAGCCACAAACAGAAATTAAACATAGTGTGAGGGAGCTGCAATGGGGCTTTTGGGGTTTGTGTTTTTTGTTTTATTTTGTTTGTTTGTTTGTTTGGGGGGGTTGTGTGTTTTGGTTTTGTTGGGTGTGGGTTTTTTTGTTTTGGTTTGCTTTTTTTCTTCACATCTGTATCAGCAGCTGCAGAAGAAGACAGACGCAGGACTAAATTCTGACAAATTGAAATTGAGCAGCTTCTGAAAGCAGCCTGGCAAACTTCCGTATATCACCACTACCCTTTAAAATAAAGCAAGCTTTTCTACAGCTTATTTAAAGTAATAATTTAATATTTGTGTTGAAAAGAAAAACAGTAATCTTTATACATTTTTCATTGGTAGGCATTAAAGATTTGCTTTTCATTGGAACAATATTTGAAAAACTTACTTTTGGAACTGGTTTTGGGTAGATTTTTGTGATTCTACTGGCTGCTGCAGGCCAGGCATACATTTGCCTCTTTATGTAACTGTGAAGGCTGTGAGAGTTTGCAGCACTTGCTGTTAATTACAGTAGCTGGGGAAAAGTTATATCCCCCTGCTTGCTGATGGCAGAGAGCTTTCTTATGCACCTCCATCTGATCTGAGGTCTGAGAATTTGAAATTGAAAAATCAGCATAAAATATAGTTTCCTTTTCTCCAGAAAACTTTGATTCCTGTTTAAAGTCACCCACATTTCTCTTCTAACATGTAAAAAATTGCTGCAGTTATGATCCTGTTCAGTTCAATGTGGTTTGGGGGATAAATGCAAAGCGATTCTTAGGCTTCAGGTAGTCAGTGAGGTAGCAAGTTATGCAGTTAGGAAAATCTTAGATTTTGAACAACAGCGACTCTGGGCACAGTTTCATTTTGCATGTGCAGCACAGGTTTATAGTCACAGATGTGCCCTCTGTGAAACCAAGCCTCTGTGGCCATTTTTACCGTTAGAGGAAAAAAAAGAAAGAAGTCAAAGAGTGAAAAATGAGCTCCCCACCATCCTGCTTTCTCTATTAGCATGGAGGAAAATCAAGGAGAAGAGAAAAGCAATCATGGCCCGAAGCTCTTTCTGGGATTAGGAGTGGTCGGATGATGCAGAGGTTTATTTAACAGTCTGTGTCTTTACACAGTCCCATTCCCATGGCATTTGAGGTCCAGATTCTCCAGAAGATGTAGGTGGTATGCCATGAATACCTTATAGGTTACATGATGCGCTGTGTGTGGCTTATGGGTACTATATTTCCTGGAGACTGACCATAAGACAAAATTTATATGCGTGTGGCAGCATCTGACACCACAGCACTGGTTTGTGTCCTGATTTAGGGGAGAAGATGTCAGAATGTAAACATCTTCCTTGGAGCAAAGATTTCCCTCAAGTTCATCCTGATGCTTCCAATAACAGTTACACATTTTGAAACTCATTTATCTCCCTACAAACAGAGCAGCAGCTCAGACAGAAAGAAAATAAAATGCTTTACATCTCAGAGCAAAGAGAGAAGGTAAGGCAAGAGATGACAATTTTATTTTGCATATTATAAAGCACGGAAATTTGTTATTAAGTTGATTCTATATCTGAATCCTAGACTCTGTGCAAGTAGTAGGTAAAGAAATCCCACTAACACCTGGCAAACAAAAGACAACCATCACAAACATATTTTGATATTGTATACAATTAGTTAAGCTTTTAATGGCAGCTACACAGTAATAATAATTTAAAAAATGTATTTTCACTCAGTAGTAAGCGTCTTAAGCTAAAATCACACCATTTTGAGAGTCTGCTTCATGCCCAGCTTTTAAATTTATGCAAAATAGGAAAGTTCTGCATTAAATTAAGGCTAACTGCTTAGAAATGTGTAGCAGAAGTCTTTCTGCTGTTGGAACCAAAAAATACTCTGCTCATGCTCACTGATAATTCTCCACCTCTAGTTCTGCCAACATTAACAAATAGAAAGTCGTATTGATGGTAATGTACTACACATTGTAGGTTTGGTTTAGGTTGAAATTTTCTCCTAGAAACAGAATTTTCCCCTAGAAATAGTGTGCTATTTAACTCTTTTTTGTGTGTGTGTGTATGTGTTTGTGTGTGTGTGTGTGTGTGCAGAGATTAGGAGGATTAGAAGAGGGGGGTGTTAGTGGCATAGAGGGTGTTTTGGGTTAAACCCAAGACTTAATCCCATGGCTGTAGCAATAGTATTTTGAAAAATCATTTTTCAGCTGCTATGGTAAATGTTTCTAAAAACAGAGGAGAGGTTTATAGTCTGTTACAACAATGAATCAAAATAACTCTGCTCATTTTCCATGCTAAGTCTCAAGAGCCTTGGTAAACACCATGCTGGTTCATTCAAAACAGGAGAATGATTGACAACACAATGCAACTAAAAACCTGAAAGAGAAAACAGGTAGATTAATTATCCATTAAATTAATAATCATCTGCTTTTCAGTTCCAGACACTGGAGCTGCATCTGCTTAACGGATAAAGTGTCTGTGGGTCCAGCACAAGTACACCATAGAAACCTAGGGCCTGATCCTAAAATCTGGGAAGGAAAAAATATGCTTGAAGTTAAGCACATGATTAATACATTAGTGAACACTGAAATCTGGTCTAGGCTGGAATTCTCATGTTGCAAATACTAAAAAATCCCTCCAAATCCCTGTGAGTGATCATGATTTGCCAACATATATTTCATCTGTCATTAGCAGCAAGTCCATAGTAGCCCTGATCTCATGAGTGATGAAGACAACAGCACACACACCTAATTCAGTCCAGGTTATAGATACCATAAAACATACACCATGCATTCATTTTGCATGTGCATATGCAGTCCATACAAATATAAGATACAAAAAGTAAAAATTAATATAAATTAGAATATAAAAATTGTGGAAGTATTCACCAGGGAAATCAAAGATCAAATATGAATTTTGTGGCTAGCAGAAAATCTGGTTCTGAGAACTTTAGAAGAGTTGTCCTTATCCTTGATCAGTTAAAAGCACTGCTGGAAATAGTGGCATTAATGCAGAAAACAGTGTCTAACAGATATTTCCTTTTGTGATTAGTACAGACATATTGTTAAATGAGATAGTACCAAATGTGACAGTCAGTTCTTATGATAATGATGAAATACTTTACAGTTCAACAGTAGTTCAGGATAAAGTTAGACAGCTAGGGCTTTTTGTTCCTATTTTTTCCTTTTCCTTTTTTTTTTTTCTTTCTCCTTTTTCTTTCCTTTCTTTTTTTTTTTTCTTTCTTATTTTATCAGCAGGTTCAAATAACTTTTACCTGTTTTAAAAACTGTTTTAAAAAGTTGGACAACTGTATCTAGAGATAGGGCTTTTTGTCCCTTTTTTTTCCTTTTCCCTTTTTATTCTTTTCTTTCTTTTTCCCTTTTTTTTTTCCCCCTTATTTTATCATGAAGTTCAAATAACTACTAGTTGTTTTGAAAACTGTCTAAACTGTCTAATAGTTAATGTCATCCTTCTGTAAAACTTAGAACTGTGGTGATGCTTCATGAATTGCTCCAAGTGAGACTGGAAGATCCCTGACAATTTTAAGGGTTTCTAATTGATGAACATGTAAATAAACATCAAAGCGTAGATTTATGCAATTTTAAAGTCAGGCTAATAACTTTGCAGCTGATAAAATGAACTGAAATTGTAACTTATAAATTTCTGGAATTAAGAGGATGATTTTGATTGCAATTTGTGCAAACCACAGGAAGGGGAATCACGTGGCAGTTAGAGAGGGAGGGAGGAGGTGGCCATGGTTAAGAAGCCTGTTTATACAGTTTATATGATTTCTGCAACTGTTTTGAAAAGCAGGAGGTTTGATGTTTAAATCTATTCCAGACTGTGATCAGTGCTGGACTAGTTGCTCAACTCTGCTTCAGTTCCTGCATCCATTGGATGTAACTGGTAACAATGCTAACATGAAGCAGCCTGAAAGCTTAGGAAAAATAAGATTATGCTATCAAATTGCAAATACTCTCTCTATGTGATTTAAAACAATGAGATTGAATGAGCCTGTGTGGTCTGCAAGAAGACAGATGTCTAAATGGACATTGCCTCCTCTCTGATGTTCAGTCCCTTCACTGAAACCTTAGCTCATGGCTGTGAATATGAGCTTTTATAGATGTCTGAATTTAGTGTCTCATCAGGGTAAAGACAACATGCCCAATTAGTCACGGTATTGTCTCTAAGCATCCTAATGTTTGATTTGGACTGATTTTTTCAGCTGACAGTTTAATTTTTTATTTTTTAAATCCTGATAAGTCACCTTCCATTCTTTAACATGTTTTGTTTTTCTGTCTTAAATTCATACTCTGTTTTCCTTTTACCAGAAAGAATCAATGTTGGTGGTATCTTTTTTTTCCCTTTTATGTATGTTTTTTTTTTGTGTGTCAAGTCTCCGCTAGAAAATTCTCATAGGATATTAAGATTCTTATAATCTAAAGACAGAATAGTAAATATAAAATTAAAAGTATCCCTTAGAACTTTGCTTCTCTAACCTTCCTAAGCTAGTGCCATGCTTTGTATCACAGGAGAAACTTAAAGCTAACATGTTAAACAAGATAAATTCAGCCTTGCCAGAAGATCTTCCACTTGCTTATACCTTTTGAGATGAAATGTCCAGGGCTTGAGTCAAAACTCAGAGAAGTTAAAGGGCAAGGAAGCTCTCCGTTTTTTAATAGGTTTTGGAGGAAAAAATCCCAAATGGATTCCAATGGGAAACACTTAGTGAACTGTGACCTGCTGCTCTCTTAATTAGACGATACAAAAAACTCGGGGTAACCTATGAAAGATATTTGCATTAGCACTTAGACATCTAGAGTTGTTAATTTGATTTGTTGCCATCCAGGTAGACAAGTAGCAAGTTCTTGGGGTTGGAACTAGATGGTCCAAGCCATTCTAGGATTCTATGAGTTACTCATATCTATAAGCTGTATCCAGTGCTTGAAAGGTGATGTATCTACCAAATGGTGTTCAACCAGGTCAGAGTCAGCCCCTGGTCAGCAGCTGGTGGGTCTGACTCACGGTGCTGTGGAGTAATGTGTTAGTGTGCAAAAACTGTGCCTGTGTTGACAGATCTTGTCTGCACAACCACAGCATATATTTGTCCGACAAGGTTGTCTTTTTGGAAAACAGCCTCCATTGTCAGCCAGCTACAAAGTAACTCAACATTACAACAGCCAAGAATAGGAAAAATCCTCATAAACATCTTTTCACGTTGACAGTATTTTGATTCTGGAATGTCTGAAATCTCTGTTGGGCTGTTGGGGTGTTGGAGCTATGAAAACCAGCTTTTAAGGTGTGCTAGAAGTGGCTAACTACAAGTCACCTGTCAGCCTCCTCGTAAATCTGTTAGAAAGCAGAATATGCATGGACTGGCTGGCGTTCTCTATTTTTATGCATGGAATAATATAGCAGCAGGTGATTTTAATATAAGGCAAGTAGTTTGTGCACATTATACAGTATAAACTCATCAGGCAGCTATTTTGATACTGGCAAGACTTCTGAGCAAGCCAGTATTGAGAAGGAAAACAGAAGACAAGATTTATTCAATTTTCTTTTATTCCTCAAGATGCAAGAAAGCATCCACCCTTTCTGCTAATAAAATGTTTAGAAGGCCCATTAGGGATCATACTAAAGCTGTATGTTTTGTGCTTCATCAATTAGGTCAGGTTGTCAAATTAAATAATCTCTAGCTTTGTCATCCTGTCTTTCCACTCCTACCCATTGTTTTTTGCCAAATCGTTGCAGCAGACAAGCTTGGGGAAATGTCAGGCAAAGAAAGGCAGGATTTAAATACAGAAAAATCAGAAATTCTAACTTTTTAACAAGAGTAGCTACATTGTTATTACCTATATTAAATATTGTAAATCAGAGGAGAGAGATTTAGTGAGGCGAGATTTAGTGAGGCACCAGGGATGGGGATGCTTATCATGAAATAAAGGTAAATAAGGAAACTTCTTTATAGGATGGAAAACAGCATTTTCCTAAAAATAAACTTTGATTTTTTGTGAAAAAACACCATTAACTGATAAATATTGATTTTCTTTTCAGTGGTGACACTGAGAAGCAATACGAAAAAGGCAAAGAGTAAATCCAGACACCAGTCTCACTTTCATATTTGTTGCAAGTACAGAAAAGGTCCTAGTCTTTGTGATTAGTTGCAAGCTGTTGAGAATTGGACTAAGAGCAACAAAGCCCTTTTGCATTCATCATGAAATAGCTATAATTTTATGTGAAGGAGTGACCTGGATTTGAGCCAAGTGGCCAGCTGGAATATATACAGCCAGTTTTAGGATCTGTATAAATTACTAAGGTAACTCCTTCTGAAGAAACAAAGCTAAAAGTGTTCAGATCCCTTTGAAACATTGCAAGAAGCAAATTGCAGATACATCAAACCAAATGGAGGACAGTCTAGGTCTGGCCTATCCTATCCTATCCTATCCTATCCTATTTTATGTCTTATTCTGTCCGATCCTGACCTGACTTGACCTCATTGTGGTAATAAACAAAAATGTGACTAGGCAGTCTCAAGGTTCTACTCTCTGATACTCTTATCAAGGAGTGCATACAGTTGGTAAAAGTAATATGATTATGCAATGGTCTGTGGTGTTTAGCTAAATAAAACAAAGTTCAACATCTAAGAAAATGCTGCCCTCAAATCAGAAGAGTTTTACTCTGATCAGGATGAATTTCAGAACAGCTTAGGTGTATCCTGAATTTTAGTCACAGAATCACAGAAACATTTAGGTTGAAAAGACCTACAAGGTTATTGAGTCCAACAATTAACCCAGCACTGCCAACTCCCCCACTGAACCATGTCACTAAGTTGTCACATCTACACATCTTTTAAATACCTCCAGGGATGGGGACTCCACCACTTCCCTGGGCAGCCTGGTCCAATGCTTGACAACCCTTTTCATGATGAATTTATCCCAATATCCGATTTAAACCTCCCCTGGAATGACTTGAGGCCATTTCCTCTTGTCTTGTAACTGGTTATCTGGGAGAAGAGGCCAGGTTCAACCTTCCTACAACCTCCTTTCAGGTAGTTGTAGAGAGTGATAAGGTCTTCACCAAGCTTCCTTTTCCTCCAGGAAAGTGGCTCCCTCAGCCACTGCTCATAAGACTTGTGCTCCAGACCCTCTTCCAGCTCTGTTGCCTTTCTCTGGGCACACTCCAGCACCTCAATGTCTTTCTTGTTGTGAGGGGCCCAAAACTGAACACAGAACTTGAGGTCTGGCCTCTCCAGTGCCCAGTACAGAGAGACTCTCTTGCCTTGGTCCTGCTGGCCACACTGTTTCTGATATACACCAGGATGCCACTGGCCTTCTTGGCCGCCTGGGCACACTGCTGGCTCACGTTCAGCTGGCTGTTGACCGGCACCCCCATGTCCTTTTCCAGTGGGCAGATTTCCACATACATAGGTCAAATATTGACCATTTTGCAGTGAAGGGATTGGGACTTTGAGCTTCACTGAAGTATGTGATGAGTCAGAGTTGTACCCGAGTTGTCACTGAAGAGATGGGCAACAGTATTTTGCACTAACATTTCCTGAATGATGAAGGTTTTCAGACTAAATAGTTGGCCAACAGTGCTGTTGAAGTGAGAAATATGAAGTCAAAAGCACCTGTGATTACTTGAAAGAGAAACAGAACACATGGTTCCACAGAAATAGCCTGGATGTCATGTTAATTTTTTCTTGGGTTAGTGAAGGGGTATCTCAAGAATCAAAATAATAACCTCCTATTCAAAATACCAGATCCAATGTATAATTAGAATAAGATGCAAGAGAAAAATCTGGTCCCAGCCTCTAATACTGTGAGAGCATATCAGTCTACCTCCAGTATATAAATACAGAACTAACAAAATTATATTTTAAATACTAATGCTGCAGCAGGTTGACATTTGAATCAACACCAAAGTCAGTTTCATAAAGTTTGTTGTGGAACCGGAAGTGTTGATAGAAACATTCAACTTTAGTGATTGCTCCTAGCCTCATAGCCCAGAGATGCACTTTTTAGTGCACAATGAAATTATTCTCATGACATGTCTTGCAATAATACCTTGTTCAAACAGGAATTAAATATGAAATATATATATCTTTTTAACTCTACATATTGTGGCAACTGTTTCTTGACAGCAGATATCCTCTGGGATAATCTCCCAATTAGTGGTGGCCTGTTGTAAGAATGCTTTTTAAAATCTTTGGCTGAAAACTGAAGAAGTAACCCATAACATCATAGCCTTGAATCTAAAGTCTGTACTTACTTCTGCAATTAGGTCAGATCTTTTTCCAGTTACTTTTCTAAATCCATTTATGGTGATACAGAAGGTAGTATGGCCAATAATGGAAGTTTAAGAAGGCTCTAACAGAATAGCTTTAATCCAATCCTCAATGGTGTGTAATAAAATTCTATCCTTTAGTGAAGCTATCAGATCTCAGAAAAGAACCTTTACAAGCCTACTTTCCAGTTCCAAATAAAGTAGTCATAGTACTGATAAGACTATTAATAGGGTTTTCCTTTCTGGGGCATAAATGAATGCAAATCACTTTTTGAAAACGAGGCATATAACTGCTGCATGTACCACAGTGACTTGGGTCTGCTTTCCTACTGTGGACTGCAACTGCTTCAGGGCAACAACTGACCTCGCTCTGTGTGTGTGCAGCCTGTAGCCCAGCTAATACTGAACTCTAAATAAGTGCATTGACTCACACACTCACCCTGACTTAGCCTGAGATTGTGGTTTAATAAGTTTCCCAAAAGCTTCGAGAATTTAGTTGGAGATTTTTTTGCGTGTTTGGCATACGGCTTAACACACAAGCATGAGTGTGGGAATACACTTTTTTGCCTACTTCTCCCTCATCAATAGTAAAAGACTTCATCTGTGAAATTTTCTAATGTAGACCAGCATGCAGCAGTGGAGCCACAGAAGTCAGTGAATGTAGGTAGTCATGGACTGAGCAGTTCTAGGAGCAGTCCTACAGCTTACCTGGAAATCCTGATCTGCATGTCAGCTTCCTTGATCTTCTGTTGAAGGCCTTATCCCAGTGTGGGCTCTGAGCAGTACCTGTCAGTCTGCCCCTTACAGCAGATGTGCTGTACTCAGTGATGTGCTTACTCATTAAGAGCAAGAAAGGACAGTAATTGCTTCACTTTTGTACTTACTGGAACATGAATGCTGTGGAAAGGTTTGCGGTGTTTTTTTTTTTCATTTGTTGGTTTTTTCCATCTCTTGTATTTCTTCCTTTCCACACAGGAGAAGGGTTTAGTTCCATTCAGACAGGTTGACCTTTAAGCTCTCAACAGATCCCTTTCATGAATTACTAGAAATACATTAGCTAATTGCACTGGAAATAAGAATAGGAAAAAGTGGTATTGCTTACTCAGGGGTCTGTGAATGCTGTGTTTCCTGCCCCAAGGGGAAAAACAAAAATCTGATTGGATTATGTTATGAGAACTGGGGTCTGAAAAGATATCTCAAGTAAATTTTAACTGAGATTAAGTACTGAGGTCCGGTATTGCAACACTGAAACGTCTCTCCTCAAGTGCCATCAATGCTGAGAAACATCTAAATTCCAAAGATGTGCAACCTACAGCTGCATCTCTGCATCTATTCTATGTCAATGCAATTGTGATGAGAGTAGGTATACATCAAAATCTATGTAGGACATCAGAGTCCCTGCTCCAAGCCTGCTCTTGTAGCTGTTCTTGAAAAAGTGCTGTGCTAGGGTATTTTCTGACTTCTTGTTCTGTTTTCCTCTTTCTTTAAAAAAAAAGATCCAAACAATAAAACATGTTTAGGAGGGAATATACTCTTTCATTACAGCATACCTGTGACTATGACACTTGCCAAGAAATGTGGAATCAGGCTTTGATTGCATTCATTGATTAAGGCAATTCAAGCTAACATTTCTCACCTCCTAAAGAATTGGCTTGACTAAACCACTGTCAGAGAATATGCAAAAACTGCTCTTATGTGAAAAAGGGGTTTAAGAGTTCCTGAACAAGGGCATAGTAAGAAGCACAACCTTAGGTTAGTTGGCAGAGTGACCTAGGCTTGGTCCTTGGGTCTTAGTGAGTTTTATCCAAAGATAGTTTTAATGGGATGCTCCTCAGGTGCTTGGGACCTAGCACGGAGTTCTGGACACAGTTCTGGGAACAAGTACCGCAAAGCAGGACACCTGGACAAAAAGCCCCTGTGTTATTGTCGGCTTTAGACCTTTTTTCCATCCACATGATTTTTTTTTTAATTTATGTTTAGTTATCGACCATTTTTAGAGAGCTTTCTCCAAGAACAGTGTAAGTGAGCCCTGAATGGAACAATGTCTTAAATCAATTTGAAATGCTTTCAGAAAGAGGTGGTATATACACATCCTTTCTTCTTTGTGGGTGGCTCCAGAGAATAATGATCCGACTTCTTATACAGAGGCAAAAGGGCAAGACAGGGGAAAAAATCTGACCCAACTGTAAGCATCGCTGTAAGCGCCTCAGAGGGAGGAGTGTAATGCAAACAGTTCTATAAGATGGAAGTCACTTTATTGAAAGCAGCTGGCAGGGAGAGAAATAGGATATTTTGGCACCATCAGAAACTTTATCAAGACTTAACCATGTAAGGCTGCATTGATTGTTATTTATAGCATCAGCTTAGAGGGGGTATGGAAATTATACGAGGGACCTCATTAGTATCAGCATGAGAGCCATGGCCAATCTTTCTGCTCTAGTGATTGTATTCATTCCATAACACAGATAGAGCAGGCAGCCAGGGAGAAATCTTCTCGGTGGCTTTCAGCCTTATTATGGAGGAAACATGTAAAAATGGAGAGGAACTGCAATACTGACCAGGCGAGACCTTTCTTTTCCTGCCTTTTCTAGACTGACAGATATATACTGCCACCTCTCCAAAGGAAAGCAGATTTCTCTCCTTCAGAAATAAAGCCATTGGAAAGGGAAAAGTTTCTTGAGATAAATCTTTAAAAATCTGTTATTGTTTTTGTCAGAGGAGAGTGTACTATAAACTGCAACAATCAAGGAATGGCGTATGCCATTAGCAGATGTACAAGTTGTCTACTGTGTGGCAAAATCTGGCATGAAATGATTTTAATTGTAAGCCTCTTATCAATTTGAGAACTTGTCAGTCTTGCAGGCCCTCATTTTCTTTAACTATGTCACCTGATAGTGAGTCAAAGAGATGACTGATTTTTTTAAACCAAGATGCTGGCAATTGCTAATGTTGTCTATATAATACAAATACCACTATAGGTCTCACAGATTTGACTTATTGCTAATTTTCAGGTGGTCTATATGTGCTACAGATTCATTTGAATGTTTGCTATACTCACAGGCTGTGCTTCAAAAAGCCCTTATTCAGGTCTGAGCAGCTGGTATGTCTGTTCCACTACCTCTTGTCTAGGGAAAAGCTAAAAGAAACTTGGTTTTCAAGGAGTTTGAAGGACTGGTATGTATATTTGAGGGCTTTGGTACTTAGCCCGTTTACAGACTGTATCACCAGAAAATTATAGAAGGGACAGACTGAGCTTGAGGAGTCTGTCTATATAAAGAGCAGAGCTGCAAAAATGGTATTGAAAAGAAAAATCATGGCTTGAAGTATAGAATTTTCCCTATGTGCTTGCTACTGCTTATTGTCTGCATTTAATAACATATCCAGATTTTTAAAATTCAAACTCTTTTGTAATCTGACTTTATTCTACTAGTTTTATATCAGGTAGACTGAATGGAAAAAGACATGCAAGAACACTATATTTTGAAATTCTGCATTCCTATGGGAGTCTGTTAATTTTCAAGGGTTGTAGTTCAGGCTCTAACTGAATAACTGGGATTGAAGTTAACAATCCGATACTTTTAAGTATTGTGCCTTAGTTGAATTGGATTTAAAGTTGTTGGGTTTTTTAAATCAAGGTTTATTTTGCATTCTGTATCAGCTTTAATTGTTTCGTTTAGTAGACTCCTTATTGATAGTAAAGCAAGAGATAAAGTGCACATGAAATACAGCCATGTCATTGAAACCTCTGATTTAACTTGTCTCTGCAGTTTGGTGCAGTCATTCCTAATTGCTTTACCTCTGAACTTTTCTTCTCTGTGAATTAATTACCCAGGAAAACTTATCCTGACAGCCTCACTCATATCTGGAGTTCTATTACATTCAACCGGTGTATCCATCCAGATTTTTTTCTCTCAGTCTGAATCACAGTTTAGTACATTTTCCTGTCTTATGGTTTAGATATTATAGGATACAATGTATATCTGAATTGGCCCTTTAAAATTTATTCTTCTTAATTCTTTCCCCTTATTGTTAAAAATCACATGGAATAACACCACTTATTTTCAAAAGACTGAATGGTATCTTTTTGTTCATTGCCAGTGCAGAGATCCTTTTGCATCATTTATCTACAACATTGCTTCCTCTCCTGGACATTATTACATTTGCAGACAAACTTGAGGATTACTAGTACTCATTTTTACTGAGAAATTACCTGCAGTGTTCATTTGTCTGTAACTCTGAAAGAATGTATTTTATTCCCTAGTAGTGTTTTATGGTGTTGTATTTAAGATTGGGCTTCTGCAAACAGAAATTTCCAACCGCCCAAAGACCTTTTAAACTTACTCTCTTATAAGCTGTCGATAGGTGACTGTAGTCATGTAATCTCATGTTTTCTGGGCCACAACTGTTGAAAAGGGAATCACCTTGTTATTCTCAAGTGAGCCATTAAATAATGAGAGAGGATTGAGTGGTTTCTGGTGAGTGCACTTGAAGTGTAGCAGACAGACATTAAACATCCTGTGCCTCCCATTTACATAAACATTGGTTTGGAAATCGATAGGGTCAGTAGTCTTCAAAAGCCTCAGTAACCACCTGGCTACCATTAGGAATTAGACATTACAAGCCTAACTTCAGGGCATGAGTGAGATTTGGGTTCAGGATTGTGCCCAGGCTATGACCAACACCTGAGCTGGTAGCCAAAGGGATGCTCTTCCCACAGCACTTGATAAGGACAGAGAGAGGGGAGCAGAACATCAAAAGGACCAATACAAGGATCAACAGAAGTATACTTATACCTTTTAAGTCATCACTCCTTTTAATTCCTCAAAAATTTAGACGGAATGCAGAACCACAAAAGAAAGGTTTCTGCTTTCCAGAAGAAAATTATGTTTCCTACATGAATGCTTGTAAAGTCTCCGGGTGACATTATGTGTGACATATTTAAGGATATTCCTTATACCTAGTATCTGTACCAAAGTCAGAAAAAACCAGCATTCTCCACTGACTCTGTGGGAAATGAGAGCTTCCTAAGGAAGATGCCAATGGCTGAAATATGAATATCTCCCTTTGTCTTTTGTTGGGTACTCATTCAAGTGTGGCCAGGGAGAGAGCAGCATTATGCTCTAACTTTGGAGTAGGAGTTAGGGGTAGGAAATAATTTTAAATATTATGTAGAGATTCCCACAGAGATAATGACAGTCAAGGAGAGAATTTGATAAAGTAGGAAAGGAGAAAAAATGCTATTAGGCAAATTGGCAATGTGGGGGAATGTGGTGAAAAGAAACAGTCTGAAGAGCAGAGAAGTGTCTGGCAAATGTTATATAACTGAAATTAGTCTGGCCAGCTTTGGGTAGAGAAGAGCCAAAACTCAGAGCAGGCTCTGGTAAGGACGGCCCAGAAAGAAGAGCTGGAATGGAAAAATCTTGTGAAGCACTTTCCAACTGTCCCAAATTCCTTTGTCAGTAATGTGAAGTGCTCTTTACAGATTGCCTTGGATGGGATTGGAGGTGGTGAGGTAGTGTCTAAGCTTTAGCATGTACCTAGCAGCTTTCATGCATGTGGCAAGCTGAACTAGAGGAGAGTTGAGCCCCCAGTATTTCTGCAGAGGAAATAAAGAAATTCTATTTAATTTGCTGAATTGTCCCCAGTTTTTCTACCAGCACTAAGCCACTGTAAGAATATTCAGCTCATTGTCTCCAGAAAAGGTACTACCAGTGGAGCAGCTGTGGTGTTTCAGTGAAGCATCTAAAATTAAATCTCATGAAGCCATTTAATTTCTTATTTTCCCATTCCAGTAAAGTCTATTTTCTGGTTCAAAAACATCTTGAGTGCCCTCAGCTTTTCATGACCTACATTCCATGCATCAGATAGTCTCACCCTGCCTCCCTGCCAGTGACAGACACCCAAGGACAAAATGTCAATAATATTTTCCCAGAAATAATGATGATGCATGTCTGAGTCAGGGAGAGAAAAACCAAAGGGTGTATAAACAATGCAAGCCCAGAAAGATGAAAATGATGTAAGAGAATCTGACAGAATTTGTTGTTTTCATAATTTTATATAAACAGTGTATTCAATATTGAAGTGGTGTTATTTGCCTTTCAAAGTATTGGAGTGAAATAATTGTCATTTTGCCATTTTAAAGATATTGCTAAATTAGGAATCTTCTTTTTTCCTATAATTCTCAATTGTGTACAAGGGTAATTATTTTTAACTCAAATGTGTGATGATGCAATTCTAATTTTTTACCTGGATAGTTATTAATGACATCTATTAGCACGACATATAGTTTTGACTATGTATTAGGTATATATTCTTGAAACATGTCTCAGTAGTGTTATTACTGAAGTTTTGAAGTAGAGGCACATAGAGATTTGAAGACAACCCAAAACAACCAACAATGTAGTAGGCTGAAGCTGATGACAGCCAGAAAATACAAAGACTTCTTAAACACCTCAGCCTCCTTTTCTGTCTAGCTCCTTGGAACATGTAGCTTTCTTGATTGTATGAGACTAAAGACTGTGATACAAATGGGTTTGGTGGCGGTGGGTAAGCTGTTGTTTTTTTTCAAACAAAAAGCCAGATAATAGAACGAATCATAGAATGGCTTGACTTGGAAGGCACCATAAAGATCATCTTGTTTAAACCATCCTGCCACAGGGGATTCCTTTCACTACACGAGGCTGCTCAAAGCTCCATCTAACCTGAACACTTCCAGGGATGGAGCATCCACAACTTCTCTGCGCAACCTGTTCTGGTGTCTCACCACCCTCACAGCAAAGAATTTCTTCCAGACATCTAATCTAAACCTACTCTTCTTCAGCTTAAAGCCATTCTCCCTTATCTTGTGCATGCTCTTTTAAATAGTCTTTCTCAATCTTTCTTGTAGGTTCCCTTCAAGAACTGGAAGGCTGCAATTAGGTCACTCCAAAGCCTCCTCTTTTCCAGGCTGAATAATCCTGATTCTCTTAGTGTTTCCTCATAGCCAACATGTCGATGATGGATTTTAGAAGATACAGAAAATGTTCTTTTAGCAAAGTATGCTATAATTGAGTAGCCAGTAACATCTTATAAAGACACAGGGTAGGAACAGGGCAAATAATCAGTGATTACCACCAAAACATCCCCATGTGACTTAGGGAATTTGAGGTTAAGGTTGTATCTTTTTATCATTCTGTGATAACTGATGTGGTTAGAGAATCTTAGATAGAAATTGCATTTCTTGTGGTAAGGCACTTGTAATGTTTAGGACAATAATTGGAAAATGTCGATGCATGTGATAATGTTTGTCCTTGTAATCCCATTCACACCAGAGGTAGTTCATCCACTTGTATTAGTATAGATTTCAGCAGAATATGATGGATGACTTCAGTGGCTGGATGAAAAATTATTTAATTGGAATTGCAAAATGCAATGCTCCAGACAGCGTTTTGCTGTGACTCTGTTACAGAGGGCCTTTATGTATCCATTTCTGCGTCCAAAAGAATTGGTGTTCAGATTCTGTAATGTGTTTTGTAAACATTCTGCTTGTCACACTGTAAATTGTTTTTCTATTTTGAGGGTTAGTCTGTGGGCTCTGGATGTTTTGAAAAGGCCAAGTAAACTGAGATACCAAATTTTGTTACGTAAAGAGACAAGAAATTTAATGATATGAATCTAGCCCATAGGTCTCTGACTTGGTTTCCTTAGAGAACTTTGATGCACCAGCAGTTTTAATTCATTGACCCTTGGATTGCAAATAATAAGCGTGTATGAAGTACACAAGCTCCCTTTGAAAAGCAAGGGGAAAATCAGACATCCTGGAAAATACATAACATCTGTATTAAGCAAGAAGAAGATTAATGTTAACTAACAGGAAAAACTAAGAACGGAGTTTTTATGTGTTACAAATACTATCCCTCTCCAGAGCATAGACTCTGGATTCAAGCCTACAGAATGGCGTATCCATACATTTTAGAGCTTAGAGGGTCTTCTGTGGCTGGAGATCTACATCTGTTTTTTGAAAGAGTAATTCTCATGCTTTTCTTTAAAAACAGGACTCCTGAAGACAAAAGTGGTTCCTTTCTTTTATGTGAATCTTCAGATTTAAGCACTTACCAGGGAAAGAGGTGGTCCAGATGGACACTGGATGAGGGGCATTCAACCATGCTGTTCACACCGGTGCTCTGGCCTCCTGGTCTGTGCTGTGGAGAACTGGAACTCTCCGTCTCCACTCTGCCAAAAGGAATCCAAGGTCCCACAGGGAACAAAGCCAAGAAGGGGTATGCAAACCTGTGGCTAGTGTGGAGGAGAGAGTCTTGGATTTTGTTCTGTTCAAGGACAGCTAAAATTTGCACTGAAAATTCTTTGAACAGAATGTGGAGCTGAATTTTTGGTGTTGAATGCTGAATGAAAAGGAAAGCTTTGCTGGTGCTGGTCATCATCATGGCTAGGCTTCGCGA